>JAWZSL010000050.1:2247500-2792500 GCA_034769285.1 Lutjanus argentimaculatus
CTGTTTTATCCTGCTACTGTGATTCACACTGACTGACAAAGGGGGGAAAAAAAGTAAGTACCTCAGTTAATTACAGGGTCTCTGAGTAATGATTTGAATTTTCGACTATCAGGAGGCGGCCTCAGATCTAAGTGCTCATTTAAGACCAAACTTCAGTTTAGTCTTTATTGTTCTGCCTGAAATTTGGCTTGCAGCAAAACTTGTTCAGTGACTGTTTCTGTACCAGCACTATGTTAATAAAAAAAATAAATAAATAAAAACTTGGTTGGTTTGTAGAGATTGATATTTGTCTTAGTAGTTTCCTGTCAGAAAAGTCTGTCTGACATCAAGTAAAGTGGTGAAAATATTCTCCAAACTGGAGGCACATCGACCGCCGTCTACTGTAGGTAAGACACCGACTGTGGATCAGTAACTCATACAACCACACTTTCATTAATCCGAACTATCCCGTTAAACTGTTTTCCATAATCCTGACTTCCACGTTCTAATATTCATCTGATGATGATGGTAAATTATGATGGATCTGATCTCTTTGAACATATCAGATACAAAGGCCACCTGCTGCTTCCTTAGAATACTGTTTTGTGCCGGAAAATGCAGTTAATTATTTATCACAGCAGGGAAAAACAGCACATTTCTCAGCCGTGCAGTCATGTGTTGTTTAACATACAGATCATTAAGTTTGTTAATTGCAGCTGTTCAATCTGTTTTGTACATTTATATCAAATTAATTAATTACAGCATAATATTGGCTTCATTTAAATTTTAAATCTCCTTTCGTTCAATAAGACAGCTTTGTTTGCCAAAATCACAGGGAGATCTAATTTCCAAATGTAAGATAAACATCAGCCTGCACATGAGTTCAGAACAGTTCCATTTTTAGATCATGGAATTTTTTTTTATATATTGATTTTCATGGTTTACATTATCGTGTACATACAGTACAGTGTGTACCTCCAGTCATTATGGGGTATGTAAACATGTGATCGCCTCACAGGACTGCAACTAATGTGAGCTGCAAGCATGTAATCATGTAAATCTGAAAATCAACAGTGGTTTTTGGCACAATTGAATTTTAGCATTCATTACTTTACTGTTATTAAACCTGAATGAATGATTTCATGCTCAGGACTGGAATACAAATAACATTTTTTCATGTTTGGAGAATGATTTTGAATGCTTTTTCATAAAAGGATAAAAATTATTGAGTTATAGACATTCAGGTAATAGGCTGATATTAAATAATGGATGCTGAACCTGCAGCTTTAACCCCAAAACATCTGGACTGGCCTTTAACAACCAGTCCAACCAAAAATCAGTCCAGCTGTATTGATAATGCAGTTGTACCTCATCACACAGTGGCTGAATAATCAGAACAAAAGACAAACAACAGGTTTTACAGAAAATTTGCTTCTTTAGCTTCTCTGATTAAAAAAGGTCAAAGGTGATGCCACAAGAGGCCTGAGGACATAAAACTGGAGGAGAGAAGTCAACTACAACTCCCAAGGTGCATTTCAGCAAAAAAACAAAAAAATCCAACCACAGAGCCTAAAATTGTGCGACATGCACTGTCCATGTTGAGAAAACTATTTTTTATAATCTACAGCAGTGAACAAGCTCGTCCTCCATAGCAGCAGGTGCTGAGGCTCATGGGTATTGTAGTATTTAAATGTGTCTGCCGAACTGACAGAAAACGTGACAGAAAACCTGAACAGTCAGAGACAACGTGTCAATAAATCAGACTGGAGATTGTTTGGAGAAGCAGAAACACAGAAAAACACTTCATGAAAACAGCAGCTCCTCTGACTTCAGCTGATTAATTGATCGGTAATTTATCAGAATTATAATCACAACCATTTTAATTTTAGATGAATCTATTAAATCATTTATCAATGGATGTCAAATATTTGGTTTTATCCTCTCAAATGTGAGAATTTTCTGTTTAAATTCCTGTATTTCTTCAACTAGTGATCAGGGCCTTTATTTACCTCAACTGCACAAAGTAACAGGCCTTTATTTGAAACAGGCTTGTATTAGAGACAGGCCTTTATTTCTAATTCTCTCTGTTTGATGAGTGTAATTGGTCATATTCTTGTATGAGGCCTCCTTCTGATCCACTCCTGTCTGCCCTGTTAAAGTTACTGCATTATGCTGTCATGCCAAACTCAACACTTCCTGCATCTATTTAAAATTAAAAGCCCACTAGCGTTTCAGTGGATAGAAACCCCTCATTTCTTTTCAAGGCTTTTATTGTGAAACATTTGCAGGGATATTTTGTGTTAAATTTGTAAGGTTCACATTCAGTTTTTAATCAATTAACGTGAAGACAATGGCCACCTTGTGTTTTTTTTCCCCTGGCCATTATTTGAGACCCGGCTTTTATTTGAGGAAATGTATTTTAGTAAATTAAATATCTTGGGTTTTGGTCTGATGGTCGGACAAAACAAAACATCTGAAGTCGTCACTTTGGACTCTTTATTATTATCAGTGTTTTCTGATGAGTTACAGACCAAACAGTTGATTGATTATTGAAAACATACTGGTTACTTTCAGCCTTAGAGTACTACTATAAACGTGACATTGCGTGGTAGTGAGAGCTCTTTCAGCTCAGTTGTATGTGCAGCGTTTGGTTGGAGGTGTGGAGCCTCTCTCTGATGAATGTGAGATTCCCATTATCCCTTTCCCCCCGGAGGCAGAAGATCTTGTAATGGCCTCAGCTCTGCCAGATGCTTTGCACTCAATCAAATGAAAAACGCTGTTCTCCACCTCTCTTTCTCTCTGTGAATGGTAAACACGCTCTGTCTCTCAGCTGCTGAATCTGTCTCCGACCCTGTCAATGTCCCCAAGTGACTGTCCTTCACTTACTGCAACGTCTCCACGTTCATCATCCTGTCTTTGTCTATTTATTTGATCTGTTTTACTAAACACATCAGATTGTTTCTTTCGTTTTCTTTCTCTTTTCTCATTCTCTGTTATTTCTCTCTTTACCCCGTCTTGTCATCTTGTTGTCAGTATATTTATCATTGCTGAGTGGAAGTCACTGTCTGTCTCTCTTTGTTTTTCTTCTCTTGCCACACTTTGTCTCCCTTGGTCATCCCTGTGTCATGTTTGCAGTGGTAGAAGTATTTACTTAAGTAAAAGTACCAGTACAACAGTGCAAAAGTACTCCATTACAATTAAAAGTCCTTCATTTTAAATCCTACAGAAGTAAAAGTGTAAAGGATAAAGTACTAGAAGTACTCGTTCTACAGTAGAAGTGATTTTGATTTGCAAATACTTTGTAAATACTGATGAAAAGTCAAAAAGTCAACAGATGAATCTGAGGGTTCGTCATGGTTCATGAGAGAGGAAAGAAAAAAATTATCTGATGCACAACATCTATATTCAGAGTTGGATTTTTCTTTTTAGTGACATATTGGATCATCTGAACCAGTACTGGACTTAAACCCTGTGAGAGGTTTAGAGAAGAAAATGTGTCTTTTGTGTATTTAAAAAACACCTGAGAGACTTGTGAAGAAACATGATGATAAGACACAACTACACAAGCCAAGCAGGGTGGGAAATACTGGTTTAATTCTTAAAGGGCCTTATTTTCACATATTTTGATGTGTAAATGATTGTGGTCTTGCGGTTTGGAAACAATGAGCAAGCTGCGCGTGCAGTTTGGAAGCAGTTTAGCATACGGCGGACCACAACAGCTTGTCAATGGGTGCTGCAGTCAATAGCAGTTTTGATTGCATCCTCAGTCCAGTCAACAGTTTATTTGTGTTAGTTTATTTGTGTTATTGTGTGACTTGTGAACCCAAACTAACTCTTGAAAACACCAAAATCATACAATATAACACAAACTAACTAACAGACTGGGGCACCAGAACACTAACAAAGTCCTGAGGTCTGGTTGGTCCAGACAAAGTGATATTTGTCTTATATAACGGTGGTTTTCTGTCTGAAAAGTCTGTCTGACAGCGAGGTAAAGTGGTGAAAATATTTTAAATATAGCGTACAATTAGACTCATTTTTAGATTCAGATTTTTTTAGGTGATTAGCTTCCTACACCGGTATTCCTGCTGCTTCTCCAAACTAATACACTGACTAAATACCTCATACAACCACACCGAAATAATCTGAACTGTCCCTTTAAGAATAGTACTTGAGTAAATGTATACAGTTATGTGGATTTACAGTAACCAGGTTGCAACAGTGCAGGTGACACATTCTCTGATTACCTGAGTAATCTGATTTCTATGAGTAACTTGGTTTCTTGAGTGTTAAATCATTATCTACCCTGGTGAGTGTGAACTTCATGTTCAACCAGCAGATTCGGCAAAGATTCATCAGAACTGTGAGGAGCTGCTGCTGCAGGTTGATCTTCATCTGACAGCAGACCTGTTTGTGTGAGGCTTGTGACGGCACCTCTGTGTGTTTGTGTTCACAGGATGGTAATTTCTCTCTCGTTCTCTCTGTGTTTGTGCCCTGGAGAAAACAGAAGTGCTGTGTGCTGTCTCTTCTGACTATCAGCAGCTCATCAAATGTTCATTCCTCTGGTCAATAATTGACTCTGGCCCCTTTATTAGCCTTCTGTTAGCAGACAGATTAGAGTGGAGATCTGCTGCTGAGCATCTCCTCTTTCATTACAACACCACTGGATTCATTACAAACACACACACTTCTCATTCTGTGTGTGTGCATGTCCATCTGTTTGTGCTCATCAGTGTGTATCTGTTCTGTGGATATGGTATTACTGTTTATTATTACAACATTAAATGATGCAGGAATCAGATTCTCATGTTTGAAGCCACGATGTCGTGTTGATGCTGCACCGCACTGACAGTTCATCCATTTAATTATTATAAGTCCTATAGTCGGAGTAAATTAGAGTGTTATTCTGTAAATCTATATAAAAAAAAGAAGATATGATGATCCTGGACACTTTTCTGCAGTCTGTCACTTTCTCCTGCACCAGCTGCCATCAGGATGGAGTCAGTTATATTCCCCTGCTGTTGTAGATCAGATCATCTTGTAGCCATCTGATTTTCACAATCTAAACATTTCACACTTCGTGCAAAAATGAAAATTCTTATTAATCAAATCAATTCGCTATATTGCACTGTCCTGACAAGAACATAGGGAGTGCTACTGAACCATTTCGCCACACTCAAGCTCCATATCAGATGATTTTTGGTCATTTCTGACACGTGCGCCAGATTTCTTTGGTTATTTGAGTATATCAAGGGTGTCATTAATGTGTCTAAAGGGTAAAGTTAATTAGGGGGCGCTATAGAGCAAATGTGAAATCAAAATATTTAACAGTGCCACCACAGGTTCAAGGTTTTGAGCATCCCAACAGCCTCAAAAATGTGTTTAGAAAATTAATAATCTTGCACGAATGACTGACCTGTCGAGCAAACTTGATGTACATAATGATGAAAGCAATGATCCCACCAAATTTCGTTAACATCAAAGCAACTTTATCCTAATCCTAGTCTGACTTACCGGGTGCACACTGCGGGTACAGCCATGGTAATCACGGTGTCCACTATCAACGTTTCCAAAGTCCCCAGGAAACAAGAGCAACCTCCCAGTTGCAACCTACACACTGAAAACAACAAATTAGCTCTGGGATGCTAACGGTCAGGAGCGCAACTACCTACTTTCTGAGGGGTATGCAGGCACATTATAGGCGCCCCATTACAGCCCCCCCTCCTGTTAAGAAGGTTTAAAAAATACAGCAGTCAAACCACATATAAAAAACATGAAATTTTAATTTTAAATGATATCCTTATTGGATATCAGTTACTGATTGGACGCTGCATCGGATCAGACTTATCAGATACATCACAACAGCACTGTAGTGTTATATCCGAGTAAATACATTTAAACTCAAGTATATCACTCAATCAAGTTCTATAATTTATCTGTTTTATGATTCACCATCTAGTTAAAAAAAATGATAACTGTCTGAACAACAAAATAACCACAAACAAGTTCCTTTATTTTTCTTGTCAGGATCTGTTATATTGTAAATACTGATCAGTACACAGTTGCAAAACAACAGTAACCTGTGGTTTTACTAGTAGTAGCTTTAGCTAACCTGAATATTTACAAGCCTCCTCTTGATACACATAAACTTACCTACTGTCTTTCAACCACTTTGAAAAACATTTTTTCATTCCTAAGAAATCTTTCTCCTTCTCCCTCTTCCGTTTTCTGTTTTGTGCCCCTGAGAGCTTTCTTTTCCATCTTTAGCTCCCTGTCATCAGATGATAACATGATTCAAATGAAAACACTCATGCTCCAGCGCGTGCTCGAGGGGGCGCGCGAGAGGAGCGGAGGTGAACGAGCGGAGGGGTGCCTAATCAGTGACGTGCCTCTGTTATTGATCATGTCATTTACACATGCACAAACAGCTGTTAAATACAGAAATTGCCAAATCGAAATAATTTTCCCCCATCGCTTTGGCGCCCCCTCTAGCGCAGCACCCCTATGCGCCACATACAGTGCATACCCACTTTTTGCGCCACTGCTAACGGTACAATGTAAACAAGCTAATTCATTTTAATTGCAGAGTTTGCCTCCCTACATACAAATGTTCCACCAAAACAAGTTCCCCCTCAATACTATTTTGCAGCAGCAACATCACTGCATGCTGGTTGTTTTTAAAGTGCTTTATAAATAAAGTTGAGTTGAGTTGAGTTGGGCTTAGCTTTGCCCAAGACGTTTGTGATTGGTTTAAAGAAATGCAAACACGGCAGGGTGTTTTTTCCTCTATAGCAGAGTGTGTATGTGTGGAGCCAGACTTTTCTCCAGCACTGAGCGCTGTGGAGACACGTCTGGCTATGCTCTCCCAACCCTGGCATGTGTTTGTGGAAGCTTCTTCATGGAGCCTGCTGAACCCAGTCACTGCAAAACTTTACAATTTTCATCAGCTCAGACTTCTGTGCTGATTTTCATGAATTTTCAAACATCCAAAGCCCCTCAAAATACATTTTTCTTGCAGAGAAATTTTAAAAAAGTCATAATAACTATAGGCCAAAATTAAGATCTATAGAATATCTGAAAAATACACAATATAGAAAATATATGCAGAAAGACACTAAAACAAATATGAAATGAAGAAATAAGATAAAAGAATAGCCTACACTAAAATATAAAAAGATAAACAGTGCAAGAATAATACACAACACATTATACTATTTCTTTATTAAAAAACATAGTATTTGATATACAGTATATTAAGACAATTTGACTAAATGTAGAGGCTCAAGTTGTAGCTCACAGCTAACTCACAGTATTAATTACACTTGTTTACATTCCCTAAAGCATTATGGGAATTAGTAAGAAGCCAGACAATGAACAAAATACAACAATTAACTTTTTCATGTTGGACTATAAATACATTTTTGTCACTAGAAACACTGAGGATGTCTCATCAACATGTTTATTTTATTTCACCTCAGTCCATTGATAGCGTGTGTCAAAAACCTGTAGAGATACAAATAAAAACTAAACATTTTAATGATTTATTTTTAAAATAAGAATATGCTCTGCCTGGTTAAAACATGCAGTGACTCTATAAATGAAGAGAGAAAAGAATGAGCAAAAAAGGCCAAGAGTTCAAAGGGTTAAACCACATCTTTTTAATAATTTAGTCACTCTTATGTAATCTGACGCCCGGCAATTTCCTCTTTTATCTCCTCACGCTGGCACCACTTCAGGGCTTTTGCATTATTACAGTATATATACTGCAGTACCTGCTGTACGTGCAGTGTTTTTCTGTGTCCTCTCTAGTATTTGTCTTCCTGTCAGCTCTGTTCTTCCTGCTCCCCGTGTGTGTCAATATGTAGTTAAACTGTAAAACCTGAATGACGCTGTATCAGTGCCTATAAACCTCTCCATTCTTCTGTGAGACGTTCAGCCATCATTTCCCTCCGCTGCGTCTGCCACAGGCAACATCCCGACTACAGTACACAGCACAATATGAAGCCTTCAGCGTTACAACTGCAGCCAGGGGCCAATTTAAGCTGCAATGAAAGAGGATGTGATTTTCACTCTGAATACTGAATACGTGATATTGAACTGATCCCCTCTTTCAAACTGGAGAGTAAAAATGTCAGTGAGGAGCCAATTCTGCAAGAATCTTTCACAGATACATTGTTTAGGCAGTTCAGCATATCAAATGAAATGATCAAATGGAAATAACCATAATTGCATTTAGAGCTAATAAAACGCTGAACACAAATTGCTGTTCAGGGCATTTATGTTTTGTTGCATTACACGCTGCGCAAAAAATGAAATTGAACTCTGTAATAGAAATGGTCTGCCAGTGCCAAGACACTGGCATTTTGCCTATTGTGACTCTTCATATCCCTAAAAGGTTGTGTAAGGCAATAAACCACGTTGTTTGGTCCATAAAATGTCAGAAAATAATGAAAATCATTTAATTAGTCCTGTCACAATCTTGTCAGTTGGTTCATAAAAAGGTTGCGTAAGGCAATAAACCATATTAATGAATAATAAGTATTGAAACTTTGTCATAAATGAACAAATATATCACAAATTGGATGTGGTTTTTCATCAGATTTTCCTAAATAAACACACAAAACATTTTGATCCAAACAATTTCCAATTTCCAATTTCCAAAAAATATTTCTCAAATCTAAGTGAGAAACTAACTGCTTAAAACCAACTTTTTCAAAGACTCCCCTGACTCCCCTGTAGACCCCCAGATTGTTGACCCAGCTTCTAAAAAATGTTCCCCTGCAGTCCACCCAAGGACCCCTGTTGGCCCCCGGCCTCAGTTTGAAGACCACTACTCAAAGCTGCTGAACCAATCCTCTTTCTCTCAGTCTCTCTCTAATGACTGTGCTGTATTATTTAAAGTCTTCAAGGGTGAGTTGCCTCAGTGTTGTAATTGCAGTTATAATTTGTTTGCTAGTTAGTGACAATGAGTCTCCCTGCTGTTGTGATTGTATCTTGGAACGGTTGGTATCAGTGAAAACACAAGAATCTCAACTTTCCAATGGTGTATTTGCACAGTAGTTGCATACTTTGACAGATATGAGTAGGAGAAGTGAACATTTGTCTGTGCAGTTTATAGGTATTTAACATTAAAAGTAGTGTGTTTTGGACCAGATTAGATAAACTGGACCTTTACCAGTTTTTGTGGGAACATTATTGATCAATGAGTAAGTAAGAGTCTTCAAATGTTTTATCTCCTGCCTGACTTAAAGCTGTCGTGTTAGCTGTTAGCTCAGCAGCTACAGTAGTTCAACTCTTCTTGAGACAAAGTGTACACAAGATACAATAGAAACACTCAGTTTTATATCAAAATATAGCCAATACTTGTGAATTATGTGTGACATTGCAACTTTGTCCAAACTCTGGACTTTTCCACAAATTTGACCAATCATTGTTGCTTCCTACAAGTTCCACCAATCAGTTTTTGCATCTATATATTTTTTTTTTTATTTTGCCATGGATACTGAAAAGAACACATTTGTTAATGTTATCAACACTGTGCACTTTTATTTTATAATTTTGTGCTGACTGAGTTTGAGCTCCAAAATGATTTTGCTTCTTTGTGAAATATCCTCCAGGTACACATCTTTATGTACAAGGAAAACATATTTAATTAGAAAATTTGTAATTCTGAGTCTTTTTGGTGAGGTTAGTTAGAACACTCTGACCAGAATGCAGTTTTCTTCTCCCTGGAACAAGTTGGCTTTTAATTGTAATGAATGATACAAAAAATGCAACTTTCTTTTGTAAATTTTCTCTTGGTCCTGCAATTTAATTGCAAAAGATGCCTAAAAGAATTGCAACATGCATCGCAATTTTTGAGAAAAGGTGCCTTGAAATCAGCCATTTCAGGCTGCAACAATCCCAAAACAAGGCCTGTGAAATCCTGGAGGGACCGATTAGCAACAATGTCACTGTCACAAAAGCTGTTGGGACTTTATCCAAAGCTCAGATATGTGTGTACCAGACAGGGTCCTCAGACAAAACATGAGACCTTCTAATCTGAAGGGCACTGAGGCCTCTCAGGTCACCACATGGCGACACATGTCAGGCTTAATTATATATCAGGCATTTATTAAACTTACTAAAAGTTATCTTTACTCATTAATTCTGTGACAAACAGATTAATATCTCCTTATACTTTTGGGGGACGTCCCCCTTCCTGCTTATAATGCAGAAACTGTGGCTCAGTCAACATAGAAAACTTTGCAAATTGGCACTAATTTGAAGTTCTTTAACCCCATAGCATCTTGGGAGCTCCTGTTCTATACTTCACTATATTACCTGGGAGCATTCCTCACTTTAAAATCATTCCCAGTGAATTAAATCACAGAAAAAAGTCTCAAGCTTTGTGTTGCAGATCCTTAAAGTTGTCATCAACAATCAGAACCAGAAATACACATCATAACATTGAGATCAGTGATCTGTGGAGGCTGTTTTCTGTGGGGAAGAGTGATGAAGAGTCCATAGGGACGACTGACCAGGTTGCAACTTTTCCACTTATAAATTCAGCAATTTTTCTCATTTAAGTTGTCAAAAACACCACCACAACATGACTGTAGCAAACAACAAAGACACTTTGAGTTTTTTGTTTGGAATCACATTAAACATCTGGCCGGGTCAAGACTTTTCCACATATAAACAACCATTTTTCTTATAAATTGCCCAAAACACCACCAACTGCCACATTTCTGTTGTTTGTTCTAGCTGTATGTATAGCTGTGTTTGTAAGTGAGAACTCTACTGTGGTCTGATGGGAGTTTTTTTAGTTTAAGGCTTCAACATGAGTCTGACTACTTTTTATTTGTCCCATCGATCTCTGAAAAACTGAAAATGTTCTTTACAAAAAGAGATAAATGGAGCAGAATAATATTTAGAACAATGAGTCTGTCTTGTTCATAAACATAAATCTTGTATTATTTTTTGTGCGGGCTATTAGTGATAACTGATGCTCTTTATTTCATTAATATCAAAAAAGCCACTGAGACGACGACAACAACAACAACAACACAACACCATAGTCATTTGAGGCATTATGTTTTTATTCACCGTTAACAGTCATAATTACCTGAAGTCTGGTGATCATTGATAAAAACTGCATCAGTGACAAACTGGAGTCGGCATCCTCCATCAGTGGAACCTTTAACAGCCTCTCTGCTGTTCTCCACCTGCAACACAAGAACATAACATCAATCTGACAGTCACACAGACAACCCAGAGCTTTGGAGAACACCAGGAGAACACCAGACTACTGGAATGTGGTTGTAGGTTTATTATGCAGCTCACAAACGACACAGTATAAGGGTTCTGAAGGGTTCTTCCTGAAGAGCTACCGAGAACCATTTGCTTTCCTTTGTTGAAGATAGGGTTTCACAAGGGTAATTTGTAGGACTAAGGATTCCATGAAGAACCCTGTTCATCCAAAGAACCCTTTACTGAAGAAAGATTCTTTAAGGGTTGTTTAAATCCTTGAAGAACTGAAACCAGTTGCTTTGAAATGAGTTTTGTGGCACCTTTATAAAAGGCTCTACCAGAAAGCTATGGTTCTCCTATGGGAACAAGCAGAAGAACTTAGTTAAAACATTTATCTCTGACAGTGAGCTCAAACTTGACATGTGTTTCCATCATACTGCTCCTGCAGACAGTTGAGCTCCCTCCTGTGTATCCAGCAGTGGACCCCCTGCAGCTCTTTATATGCATGCATGAGTCACATCCAGTATCCCACAATTCAACGGGAGAACCTGCAGTTTCACCGCCACCAGTGGCTCCCACAGGCGACCCTGAAACCTTGAACTGGATTCAGACTCCCTCTCTGGCTGTGGGTGTTTTTTTCATGCAGGATCTTCAGAAACATCTCGTGACTCCTGCAGCCAATCAGCCCAAACCTCTGAACAGGTTCAAGTCACCGTTCAGCCTCCAGCTCATCACGCTAACTTCCTCACTGTTGCCAACAAGCTGCTCCATGCTAACATGGAGCACTTTGATGCAGGACGTGTGGCCCGTGGGGAGTTCACGGTGGCACGGGCTGATTCGGCTCACCGATCACAACGTAGCACGATTACCCAGCAGTCCATTTAACATGACCTGCCTCCAAACTCAGTCAGGCTGCAAACACGCTCACTGCTGCTCCGAGCAGTTAGCCTAACCTGCAGAACGAGGGCTAAAATTAGCATCATCTGGAGGCCACACTGTTTGCGTTACTAAAGTCTGCAGAAGAAGAAATGAAGGAGGGCATGAGGGGAAACGATGCTTGTCTTTCTTTTATTTTTAGACTCAGCAATTAAAACTCAACAGAGAAATCCACCACAGAGGAGACGGAGACAAGTTTCTCCACCAGCTTCAACATCCTGTGCAGCTGTTCCACCCTCACATTCAATCCTCACATTGAATCGGACATATGTGAAGAAATGATCATGTTCTCATAGTGGCTCCCTGTGACTTTGGCAAAAAAGAAAAAAGAAAAAAAAAAGTCAAAATTTCAGCTTCTTCAATGTGAATATTTTCTGGTTTCTTTACTCCTCTCTGACAGTAAACTGAAGATCTTTGACTTGTGGACAAAACAAGACATTTGAGGACGTCATCTTGGACTTTGATCAACATTTTCTGACATATTATGGACCAAACAATTAATTGATTAGTAGAAAAATTATCGCCAGATTGATCACTGGTTGAAAAATAACTCCAAATGTGAAAACAGGCAGAGTGCATCACGGACGTACATCCATGTGCATCCACCAATAAAATATTTTTGCAGCTCTAATCTTATCATATCATTATTTTTATTTCCTCTCATTAGAAGAATACATACATTTCAAACACTTTATCAAAGCTGTACTGCAGATATAAATCTTAAATTTCTTCCATAGTCCTTTTACTTATTTGCCGACCCTAAAAACAATCTCCTGTGACTCACCTGAGGGCCACGACCCAGTGCTTGGGGCTGACTGGTCCAGACAGCTCAGTGTCAAAGTCCAACAAGAGTTAACCTCAGATAAACAGACACAGATATGGATCTCTGTGTGGCTGCAGCCTCAGATGATTAGAATTGTCACAATAATGAGTCGATGTCTGATGGAATATTAAAAAATAGAACACAAGAGAACGTGATCCTCTGAGGTTTCATCTGTCGTGGATGAACTTGTGAGACTCAGCAGTAGACGCTCACACGTTCTCAGGTGAGGATCTGAGCTCCTGTGGAAGGTGCTAAATCTGGATTGAGGTTCTGTTTTTCAGTTCCTGTTGCCCTCCGAGGCTCCGTGTTTCTGTTCAGGCTGTGAGACGCACTCTGGAGGAGAAGTGCTGCAAATCTGCACCACTTCTGTTCCCCCTTTTCACGTCTTGTGGGAACACACCACCGCCGGGGAGCCGAGTAAAGAAAACGAGTCGACAGTAAACCCGCCACCGCTGACATCAGACAGACATCTGCGACGCTCTGTAGGTGTTTCTGATTTGTTGGTGTTTCACTTTTCGTGACTAGCAGACAAACAGAAGGAAACAGAACTTTTAGAACTTTTTAGAAACCAAATAAAGTAAAACAAGATGAGTCAGTTTGAACCTGCTGGTTCTGTATGTGGTTTTTCCTGTTCTGTGTTCCCATTGTTTTTTTTCTTGGATAACGTCTCCATCAGGTTTAAGTTCTGAACAAAACAGCTCTGTCAGTTTATCAGCAACCCGCAGCTCTTTAGCTTCTCTCCTGAGACTCCCAAAAAATTATGGAAATTAATAACTTTCTTTTTTCATTTTTCAATTTAATTTTATTTTGTCATTGTTCTAGATCTACAATGTAAAAACAAAAAAGGCACTGTGCTGCCATAGATTTTTGAGGTTTTTTTAAGTTGTATTTAAAAAATGATTGAGTAACTTCATGAAGGTGAAAGTGAATGAAGGTTATAATTGTAATATTTTCAATTAAAATCATTTAGTTTTCAGGCACCAAATAAAGACAAATCAGGTTCACAGCTCACTGTGACCAAATTTTGAAATATACTTGTTTTTGAGTTTCTAAAACTATTATTTCAAAACATAAGCGTTCCAGTTGGGCTCAAAGCTCACAAATCTACGATGTCCTGAAGTCTTGGGTTGTCAGTGCAGAAGTCAGTCTAAAGTGATTCTTACATTTGCCAACTGTAAAATATGTAGCTGATATACCAAATAATATTTTGTCAATTAAAATGTGCATCATTGTGCCCTGTTTGACGTCACATGCATTAGCTTCCACAGCAACATCTCACCACCAATTTCTTTGACTTACGCTTTTCAGGCCAGAAGTACAATTTTTGTTTTCTTGTGGTATCCTAATTTACCTGAATTCACCCTACAGTGATTTACATTTATTACATGGCTTTAGTAAGTACTCAATTCTGATTGGTCAATTACCGTGTTCTAAGGTCTGTTATTTCTGTAGAACAGACTGTAGACTCACAGGGCCCTATCTTACACCCGGCCAGGTGCGTTTGATATCTTGTGCTCGGCGCATTGTAGAGTAGAGTAGAGTAGAGTAGAGTAAAAACCACTTGAGCTTTAGACCAGCTGAAACATGGTGGAAACACAAAGTCTAGGGAAATAGGTCTGAATGCACAAGATAGTACCCAGTGTGTTTGGCTGAAGCACACACACACGTCTCCACAATCACAAAACACCTTCATTTATGTTAAAGCTGCATTTGTGTGTCTCTAAAGTTAATCTCACCAATAAAGAAACATGAATTCTTATTATAATTATAAAGCCCAATAAATCTCATCAGACCTGCAAAGTGCTCACAGGACGGGATCACAGCTGTCAGATCGTCTCAAACAGATCAGTCACATGACAGCTGGAGTGTTTGTGTCTGTGTGTTTATTGGGATGCAGAAAAACAAGGATTAAACAGTGTTGATGTATAACATACAAAATTAATAAGAGACCAGCCCGACCCAGGGAGAAAAAGGTCTGTGTGCTTCTGTCAGAGCCATAGTAATGTTACAGGACAGAGGAGGGAGGATGGGAGGAGGAGGAGATGGAGAACAGGCAGCCACAAAGCTGCACCTCAACCCAGCTCAGGTGGCCCACCGTGCTTTGTTTCCTCCTGGTAAATCCACCATCAAGCTGCCAACACTTGTTCTCCTGGTGCACCTGCTTCATAAAGGTGATGAGAGCTGACTTTCTGATTGGTTTATTGCATGTTTGGCCTAAACTCACCCATGAATTAATCAGGGCACTTGGACACGGCTGATAGGTGTATCCCACCGTGGGCCCCTGGCACAAGCTGGCAAAGGTGGATTTGAACACACCTTGAATTAATTAAATCCACTGCTCTTTGCTCTTGTGCTTTAGATGAGCATAAGATTGGGCCCATACAGCCATTAATAATTCTGTAGTGGAATTTATTCTATCGATTTATAATCCCATCGTAGCCGTTTGAATCTGAACAGAGTCTTCCCACCCTTCATGTACACACACAAACGCACACCCTGCAGAGTGAGTCTGTAAACTTTCACTTCATCAAACGTCTCTGGGTCATTACCACTGTGTGTGTGTGTGTGTGTGTGTGTGTGTGTGTGTGTGTGTGTGTGTGTGTGTGTGTGTGTGTGGATGGACAGAGTGTGTAACAGACGAGTAGCTGCAGAATTGATGAGTCTGTCAGCAGCTCCTTAAAGATGGATCCATGAGCTGCTAATGTGTCTGAACAGAGTCACGACTGTGTGTGTGTGGGTGTGGGTCAGCTCCAATGTGTGTGTGTGTGTGTGTGTGTGTGTGTGTGTGTGTGTGTGTGTGTGTGTGGTGTGTGATGACTTTGTGTGTGTGTGTGTGTTCAGGGTGTTCCAGGTGTGTTAAAGTGTGTTTAAAGACTCCTGCAGGAGTCTTCCAGCCGCTGTTTGCTCTTGTCGGGCTCATTCTTCTCTCTGGCAGTTATTATAGCAAATTCAGTGTCAATTGATGAGCTCCCCGAGGTGATCGGGGCCCCTGGGGGCCCCAGAGCTGTTTATTTCTACCCACTCATCACCACAAGCACAACACAGAGTCATAAAGGAGAGGAAGAGGAGGCAGGAAGAGGAGGAGGAAGAACAAAGGAGAGGAAGTACGAATATGAGGAGCAAGAGGATAAGAAAGGAGTTGAGTTAGCATTAGCTTACATCAGCCAGCTAAACGTATAAAATCTGCTTGTGAGTCATTATTTCAGCCGACAAAATTGTTGTCAGCTAGAAATCAGAGGCTGCTTTTGTTTACTTGTATTCAGATAGTTTGCAGGATTTTGTTGCCTTTTCAAAACCAAAAACACGAGCAAAAGTGTAAAAAAACTGATTTAATTGTGTTTATCTGTTCTAGCATGAGAAGCAGTTGTTAGCATATTTGGCTACCTAGCTCACTAACCACAGTAGAGGCCAAAGAGAATTTCACGATCACAACTAACATCAGTGTATTTCATCAGTGTGTGTGGAAACTGGCTCAGTTTATGCTAACGTTAGCAGCCGTATAGTATTACAGTCATTCAACACATTAGTCCTCGTCCAAAATTTTTTTTCCCCGTAACTCTAAAGGTGAAACAAACTGATCAAAAACATTTTGTCCGAGTTCATAAACTAAGAAGCCAAACAGCATAATTTCGTACCAAAATAACAGTCACATTTTACACAGGCCATTATTTCATTTTCATACTGTTAGTATTACATGTTGACCAGTTAGCTTTAGCCTCATTCTATTACCATGATATCATTACCAGAGACTGTTAGCTCTAGCCTCAATCTGTTAGATTAGATTAGCTTTAGCCTGAGTCTGTTAGCATAACCAGTGACCTGTTCGCTTTAGCTTAAGTCTGTTAGCATATCGTGACATAAAGTAGCAGTTGACCTCATCAATCTTTATGTGGCCATTTTGTGTATTTAGGACATTAATACAGAATTATCATTTTAAAACATTGTCTTGATGCATTAAAAAGGCAGAGGTAGCATTTTCAACAGACTCATGGCACTAAGCTAAGCTGAGTAAGTTATGATAAAATCTGTTAAATATTAATGTGAACTGAGGAGTAATCAAAAGAGGAGATTTAGTATTTTTCTTTAGTTTTGATGTTTCATTGTGGAGCAAACGATCTAAACTTCAGTTTTGGACAGAAGACATTTCAACATACAGTTTTGGATAAATGATCTGTATTAATGCAGTCATGGCCTGAACATGTGTGGTGGGTGGAGGAGGAATATTAAGCATAAATGGAGCTGCAGAGCGGCGACGGGTCGACTGCCCCTGCCCCCCCTCAGTGCTCGGTGCTTCTCCCCATTCATCATCTCTAATGAGGCAGAGCCCTCTCTGAGACCTGCAGGCAGAAATATCTTCCTCCAGGACAGACATGGCCCTTATGGACTCCTCCACCCTTCATGTATGATGCATCTCTCCTGAGCCTTGTGGGAAATCAGTACTGACAGTATTTGTGCAAGAATTGTCTGTAATTCTTTGGATAAGGACTCAAATTTATAGAGTCCTCTGGCAGAGTTCTCTACTTACAACAACGCAGCCTCATGTTTTTTGCTTGTGTTGGATGTTATTATTTATTCAAATGCTTTTATTGTCTTTTTCGTAACTGTGAAGTGGTTTGTAAGCCTGGAGCTGTGTTACAGAAACCTCAGATCCAGCTTAACTGTTTGTTAACCTTAGCTAATAGTTCAGTTCTTAACTCAGTGTTCTTATCCACACTGAAGATAGAAAATGTAAATTATAATGTAAACATCCTCACGTCCCAAAATCTAACATGAACTCTCCTAACTTTAGTTCATCTGTTATACAGTCTTCATTTTCTCTTTCTCAACCTGTAGTTGTTGCTAACTAACGGTTGTGGTCGCTAACAGTTGCTGATGGTTGTGTTAGTTAACAGTAGCTCACAGTAACTTTAGCTAACAATAGCTCAAGGTAATGTTAGCTAACAACAGCTCAAAGTAATGTTAGCTAATAGTAGCTGATGGTTGCATTAGTTAACAGTAGCTGGCAGTAATTTTAGCTAACAAAAGCTGATGGTAATGTTAGCTAACAATAGCTGACTGTAATGTTAGCTAACAGTAGCTGACAGTAATGTTAGCCAACATTACTAACATAGCTAACAGTAATGTTAGCTAACAATAGCTGACGGTAATGTTAGTCAACAGTAGCTGACGGTAATGTTAGCTAACAATAGCTGACTGTAATGTTAGCTAACAGTAGCTGACGGTAATGTTAGCTAACAATAGCTGATGGTAATGTTAGCTAACAGTAGCTGACTGTAATGTTAGCTAACAATAGCTGATGGTAATGTTAGCTAACAGTAGCTGATGGTAATGTTAGTCAACAGTAGCTGACGGTAATGTTAGCTAACAGTAGCTGACGTAATGTTAGCCAACAGTAGCTGACGGTAATGTTAGCCAACAGTAGCTGACTGTAATGTTTAGCCAATGTTAGCCAACAGTAACTGACAGGAATGTTAGCTAACAGTAGCTGACTGTAATGTTAGCCAGTGTTAGCCAACAGTAGCTGACGGTAATGTTAGCCAACAGTAGCTGACGGTAATGTTAGCTAACAATAGCTGACTGTAATGTTAGCCAACAGTAGCTGACAGTAATGTTAGCTAACAATAGCTGACTGTAATGTTAGCTAACAATAGCTGACTGTAATGTTAGCCAACAGTAGCTGACAGTAATGTTAGCCAACAGTAGCTGACAGTAATGTTAGCCAACAGTAGCTGACAGTAATGTTAGCTAACAATAGCTGACTGTAATGTTAGCTAACAGTAGCTGACAGTAATGTTAGCCAACATTACTAACATAGCTAACAGTAATGTTAGCTAACAATAGCTGACGGTAATGTTAGTCAACAGTAGCTGACGGTAATGTTAGCTAACAATAGCTGACTGTAATGTTAGCTAACAGTAGCTGACGGTAATGTTAGCTAACAATAGCTGATGGTAATGTTAGCTAACAGTAGCTGACTGTAATGTTAGCTAACAATAGCTGATGGTAATGTTAGCTAACAGTAGCTGATGGTAATGTTAGTCAACAGTAGCTGACGGTAATGTTAGCTAACAGTAGCTGACGTAATGTTAGCCAACAGTAGCTGACGGTAATGTTAGCCAACAGTAGCTGACTGTAATGTTAGCCAATGTTAGCCAACAGTAACTGACAGGAATGTTAGCTAACAGTAGCTGACTGTAATGTTAGCCAGTGTTAGCCAACAGTAGCTGACGGTAATGTTAGCCAACAGTAGCTGACGGTAATGTTAGCTAACAATAGCTGACTGTAATGTTAGCCAACAGTAGCTGACAGTAATGTTAGCTAACAATAGCTGACTGTAATGTTAGCTAACAATAGCTGACTGTAATGTTAGCCAACAGTAGCTGACAGTAATGTTAGCCAACAGTAGCTGACAGTAATGTTAGCCAACAGTAGCTGACAGTAATGTTAGCTAACAATAGCTGACTGTAATGTTAGCCAACAGTAGCTGACAGTAATGTTAGCTAACAATAGCTGACTGTAATGTTAGCCAACAGTAGCTGACAGTAATGTTAGCCAACAGTAGCTGACAGTAATGTTAGCTAACAATAGCTGACAGTAATGTTAGCCAACAGTAGCTGACAGTAATGTTAGCCAACAATAGCTGACAGTAATGTTAACAGTGGCAGACGATAGTGTTGGCTAATATTAAGTGACAGTACTATCAGCCAGCAGTGGTGTTAACCACTAACTTGTTTAATTTGAAGACTGTGGCTCCTTTTTAACAATAAGTTCAGCCTGTTTCTTTCCTGAGTTAAAGTTGCTCTAAATTTCCCAAAGAGAACATCTTTGGATTTCTGTACAAATGTTACCAAAACCTCAAACTCATCTGCCTTTATGTTAAGTGCAAGATGAGAAAAGTATTGTTGGTTGCTCAGCAACAGATTTTAGTTCATTCTATCTTAGCTCATGAACTAAATGTTTCTGTAAGACCAAATTAGAAAAAAAACTGTATCTTAGACTTAAGATAAGTTTCTCTAATACAACCCCTGCTTTTGAAAAGTGTGATAAAAATAAAGCAGACAAAAATACTCACAAAACCTAAATTACTTGTACCTCAGAAGTATAAGGAACTTATAGTCGTACTTTTGGCCTAAAACTACTGCTTATAGTGTCTTTTGGCAGAATAAACAGCATGGATGGTAAATATAGTTTATATAGGACACCGTAGCAGAGTGACTTCCTCCCAAGTTATTTATTGTTTCTGCTGACAGAAGAGAAAGCAGCAAAATCTGAATTTTTATTTTGAAATCTTCCTCGTGGGGAAGCAGCAGCAGCAGTTCAGTGTTGTGTTCGGAGACGAGTGGGAATTTCCAGCGTGGCTAACATCTGTGGTTGTTTGTGGTCCCATGTGACAGAGGCAGGTTTGAATCTCTTTGATCGCACTATAAAAACTGAAAATAGCTGTGAAGTCTCCGGGGCTCAGCGATCACATGTAGAAAGACTCACACTGCTGCGAACTCTGGATTATTAATCAAGACTTTTACACAAAAACAAACATCTTTATCATGCATGTAGTTTGTACACATGATCACTTACAGAATCCACACGGAACCAAACAGAATTATTAATCAGTATCATGGTAAACATTTACACACACACAAGCTCACGACGTCTGCAAAACCAGACTGTCTTCAAATTTATATACACATTAAAAATTAAACTTAATTTAAGAAAAAAAAAAAAGAAAAATGAGAAAAGAATGAGATAAAGTGTGTGTTTTATTGCTTATTAATTCTTAATTAACTGAACCCTCAGGATCTAACAAACACACTTTATGCATTTTCTTCCTCACATAACATCTGTAAAATAGTTTGTTTTTTTAAAATTAATTTTAAAACCTGTATTGTGTCCATAAATGTTTATGTTCTATCAGTCTTCTTCTTCACTGTCTTTGCTGGAATATTGCTGTGTTTCTTGTTGTGTTACTTAAACAAAGATGGCTGCCACGTCTCCTCTTCCTCCCACTGTACAAAAATGAAGCCCAAAATATCCCAAATACAAGTGCTGCCATCTTGTTCTGGTGATGTCTTATCGAATAACTAATTAAAACTGATGAGAAAAATGAACACTTGAACAAACATAAGTGTGATAAGAACTAACTGAAACGACAGACACCATTCTTGGGAAACATTTATTTGATGTGTACTTTTTTAGTTTGTCCCATCTGCTAACATGGAGGGGGCGGAGTTTATGACCTATACTGCAGCCAGCCACCAGGGGGGTGATGAAGATGTTCTGGAGGAACTTTAAATGAGCTGTCATGTCGTCCATCTTTATGTAAGGGATAATGTACAGTGAGCAGGTCATTATCTCCTCACCCACATGTTGATTCTAGTTCACAAAACGCTGCTGAAATTTCACAGGAAAACAGAGTTACAGAATCTCACAAACAGTCCCAAAGTGAACAGTGACTGGTTTTTAAATATGAAAGAAAAATTTAAAATGCATCCATACTTCTCATCTGGTGTAATTCAAGTCTCCTTAAGCCCCAAGACTTGTCTCTGAAATGTCCTTAAAGTATAAAAGTACAAAGTCGTCCTCTGAAGGACATTTCTACTGACTGTTTCTGTGCAAAGTTAACTGAACCTCACCCTCTCTGTCTGTCTCACAGTCTCATGTCTTTTCCATCATTTTCAGCTTGTTATGTCTTGTTACATTGTTTTCATCATGTTAAGTAAATTTTGATTTGTTACGTCTTTCATGTCTTGTTACATCATTCTTGTTTTGTTGGGTCTTTTATGTTTTCAACTTGCCACATCATTTGTCATTTTCATCTTTCCATCACTTTTGTATTGTTATGTCCTTTACGTCATTTACGCGGTCAAATTATCAGTAATAAAGTTGAAACATAATAAACACATTTAATGTGGAGAAACAGTTGTAGTTTATTTGGATTTAGACACCAAAACTACTTGGTTGGGTTTAGTGGAGTTTAGTTTAGTTTGTTTAATTATAAAAGGACAGCATGTAATGACATTGATCATTTACAAGAAATAAAAACGTGGTGGCACCAGATTTAGCGAGATGCTAAATCTGTAGTCCTGCACATAAAAAGCAGACGTAATAAATCAAATTTAAAGTACAATACAGACTACAGTAAATACAGGTGCCTTACATAATAAAACCAGTAAGTG
Organism: Lutjanus argentimaculatus; assembly: GCA_034769285.1. Classification (NCBI taxonomy): domain Eukaryota; kingdom Metazoa; phylum Chordata; class Actinopteri; order Lutjaniformes; family Lutjanidae; genus Lutjanus; species Lutjanus argentimaculatus. Next base: position 2,269,644 of record JAWZSL010000050.1, read on the forward strand.
CACACTGGGCAGTCAAAATTCTTCATAAAATACACCATCACAGGATGTAGTTTAGGGAAAATATGATTATTTAGGTTCAAATAAGTACCTGGAAAAAGTTGTTGAAGTCCTCTTAAGTTTGATCCGTCATCTGAAGCTCATCATGCAGCGTTGTTATTACCAGTTATCATGTCTGCCACTGAGACATCACTGATGTTCCATCAAGCGATCAGAGAGCTTAAATCGCTCAGCAGAAATCACCGCGGCTGATGGCGCTCTGAACATGCAGTAATACTCATTTACTTGTCAGTGAAGATGCTGTGATTGTCTTTCTCCTTCTCAAGAAGGAATTTCTTCATCCCACCGTCCTGAAATAAGCATGAAAAGAGAACAAATGTCGGTCTGCGAGACGAGAACGAATTGGAGGAGAAAAAAAAAGTTTTATTGAAAGTCGTTTAACTCAACAGACTCGAGCCGAGCCGCTCTGCTGACAGGAGGGACGGTGGGGAGGAGGCATGGAGACGAAACAACAGGCCGTAAAAGTAAAAGAGAGAATCTGAGCAATTGGAAAATAAATTAGGAGCTGAAGAGTAAATCGCAGGGAGCGGCCTAAGTGGTTCAGAGCGTCCAAAGACGAGTGAGGGCGTAACGAAACCTCCTCAGACAGACCGAGAAGAAAATAAACGGATTGAAAGAGAAGATGCACGAAAAACAAGAGGATAAAAGATAAAAAGAGGAGAAATACAGAGAATGGATACGACCTAAAACAAAAACTCTGCAGGAAATGTCGTTTAAAGCTTTTAAGATATGTTGATTTCATCTTCACCCTTCCTTGCATGACAGTACGTCATTTCTTCAGAGAAAAAAAACAAAAAACAAAAACAACCAAAACAACAAATTAAAGACCAGTAATAATAATAATAATAATAATAATAATAATAATAATTATAATAATAATTATTATAATAATTTAAAAAAAAACAAGGAGGAAAATTTTAGCAGCAGCCTAACAGGAAAAAAGGTTAAAGGTTAAAAAAAATAGTTTAACTGATTAAGTAATTACAGATTATTTGCAAAAGAATAAATGAATAAATAAATAATAGAAAAAAGTCCCTTCTCTATGTACATACACCCATACACACACACACACACACACACACACACACACACACACCCCAGACAAATAAAACAAAAGGAAAAAAATAAATAAAAAAGTGAAGCAACTTTTGACATAAAATGCATTTATTCCATCATAAAACATGTTTTTTTAAATATTCAAAATTGTGTATCGTTTACATCTATGTTTGCAGCTTGCGGTCTTCTTCCTTTGCCTTCAAGGATGCACTGCTGCTTGTCTTTGCAGAAACACACCATGTGTCCTCATGCAGTGTGTCAGATTTAGGAGGATTTATTTTCATAAAATGAATATAATATTTATCGGTATGTTTTCATCTGTGTATAGTCATCATTTTTAATCCAGATCAAAATGATTCTGATTGGATTAAATCTTAAATTTGGGCATTTGAACACCAGGATATGTGATCCTGATCCTACAAACACAGGACGGGGGTTTGGCGATGCCCAAATGTTGTTTTTGGGTATTTGAAAACTATAATGTGCAGATCAGGAGAGTTTTGATGCTAAAGATCAGGATCATCCTGATCCCAGTGGAAAGGTGGATTCATCCTGGATTCAAGGTGGACGCAGAGACATGTAGGGCTCATGGGATTCATTTAATCATTATTCTATTCATCTCTTGCATACAAAAGAAAACCAAGACAAGATCCATTTTAAATTAAACAATAAAGCAATATTTTTAATCAGAATACCAAAAAAGACTGTCAGTGCCAAAATGAGATTTTCACGTCTTCCTCAGAAAGTGCAACATCCTATAGCGTTCCTGCAGCGTTCCTGCAGTGTTCCTGTAGTGTTCCTGCAGCGTTCCTGCAGTGTTCCTGTAGTGTTCCTGTAGTGTTCCTGCAGCGTTCCTGCAGTGTTCCTGTAGTGTTCCTGTAGCGTTCCTGCAGTGTTCCTGCAGTGTTCCTGTAGTGTTCCTGCAATGTTCCTGTAGTGTTCCTGCAGTGTTCCTGCAATGTTCCTGTAGTGTTCCTGCAGTGTTCCTGTAGTGTTCCTGTAGTGTTCCTGTAGTGTTCCTGCAGTGTTCCTGCAGTGTTCCTGTGTGTAGGAGGGGAACCATTGAGCGAATATTAAACAGGATTTCAACCTATTTATCATGATATTGATGCAAAGAAATCTTATTTCCATCGTTGTAAGTCATTTATCAGCTAAAATGCTGATTTCAGTATCTGAAATATGAGGCTTTTCTTTATTTTTAATGTAATAACTTTTAGTTCAGGTAAAAGAAATCATCTGGAGCTGTCACGTTTGGCTCTGAGAGAAGTCATGATGGACATTTTTCACATTTGACATTTCACAGCCCAAACAATGAATATTTTAATTGAAAAATAATGAGCAGAGTTGGTGATATGAATTAATGTCTGAATCTAAAATGCAGCCTCTTTATTTTTCGGTTGATGGGAACTTCAGTCACTCTGTCAGACTCATCAGACTCTCTTTGTCTGTGTGAGTCTCCTCAGTCAGACTGAGCTGTGAAATATTAATGATAAGGCACCAGAACATTTCTCATGGGAGTCAGATGTTTGTTTTTACTCAGCTAAGTTGTTGAGATGATTAAAACATACGTGCTGGATCTCTTTATGTTCTTCATGGTGAATATTTCTATTCTCCTCCTCTTTTTTCATCTGTTCTTTGCTTTTTATTTCTTCACATTGAATTGACCACTCGTTCCACGTCTGCATGAAAAAGGTTAAAGTCTTCGAGGAGACGCCCACACACTGAGTCACAGCACACAGCTGTGACCAGTCAGCTCTGTGTCTTCATTCAGGTCGTCCCACGTGATGAATTTGGTCCTTATGTAAACGTCACTTCATGTTACGCAGGTGTGAATCACAGTTTGACCTCCACCATCATTAAAAAGCCTCCAGAAAATCTTTGAATCACAAGAAATGTTGGAAAAAAAAAACATCCAGATAAGACAGACTGGGTCACAGGAGCTTTTGTTTGGGTCGGCAAAGGTATAAAAGACTAAGAAATTCTGAAAATTTAAGATTTACATCTGCTAAAAATGTCCTTCATTGGTTTCCTGATGAGAGGAATTAAAACATTAAAATTAATCGCCAACTAATCGACTCTGATTTCAGCTTCTTAAATGTGAATATGTTCTGGTTTCTTTACTCCTCTCTGACAGTAAACTGAATATCTTTGAGTTGTGGAACAAGACATTTGAGGACGTCATCTTGGACTTTAACATTTTGGACATCGATATTTTCTGATATTTTATGGACCAAACAATTCATTGATTAGTGTAAAAATTATTACCAGATTCATCACTAGTTGAAAAATAGGTCCAAACGTGAAAACGCTCGGACGTACATATTTTGATTTGTGTCACGATAGTTTGTCATTTTTAAAAAATGTGTCCCCAGAAAAAAAAAAAGGTTAGGGAAACACTGATAGATTGTATATGTTGTTAGTAGCGTAGGCCCGTCCTTCAGTCTCACCCTGCAGTCACTCTCAGTCCTCTGATATCCACTAACAGCAGCTGTCAATCACCTCGTCTCTCCTCTAATTTGAAGTCGTAGCTGACGGCGTCCTGAAGCATCACAGTGTTCAAACACACCTCTGTGATCATTAATGAAGAGTGACAGGGTGGCTGGTTCAGACCGGGGTCAGCTCACTGAACCACTGTGTGTGTGTGTGTGTGTGTGTGGTGTGTGTGTGTGTGTGTCTTCATCCTCGTACACACGTCTCTCAACACTGTGTCTCAATGTCCAGCTACACCAGGAGGGTCAGCAGCCTTTACGATCAAAATATCTGTCTGGAGCCGCAAATATTTCTCACTGAGGCTTTTCTTTTCTTGGATTTGGCATCCATAGTTACCCCGGGAGACATAAGACCTGCCAGAGACAAAATTTAGAGGATAGGACATTGAGCCATAGACGCACATCTTAGTTGAAGAAATATTCATTTTTGTTAGGCTACATACATGTTTTTACAGTTGACAAATGTAAGAATCACTTTACACTGGAAAAAACTAGTTAAGACAACTCATCATTTCAAGGCAACTTACTGCAGCAGTTTTAAAAGTTTTGAGCCCAACTCAACTTTTTTTTTCTTAAAAATTAATCAGTTCTGTCCCATTAAAAAATGAGAAAACTGATCATTTCAAGGCAGCTGCCCTCAGATTTTCAAGTTTTGGATCAAATTCAAACTTTCCAAAGTTTGAGAAAGTTTTTAAACTTTGAAAGTTTGAAATAAACTTTAAAAAGTTTTGCTGACTTCTAATCTCTAGTTAAAATAATTTAATTTAGATAAACTTGAATCTTTGAGTTTTAGAAACTCAAAAAAAAAAGTATTTCAAAAATTGGTCACATTGAGCTGTGAGCCTGATTCGTCATGAGTGAAAATTAAATGATTTTAACTGAAAATGTTAAAACCTTCAACAGTAATCATTCACTTTCACTTCAATGAATTTAAAGTTTAGGGTGCTTTCTAAAACTCAAAGATTTACGTTTATCTAAAGAAGAAAATTACATTTTCTTAACAAAAGATCAGAATTTGGTAAAACTTTTTCAAAACTTAAGAATTTGAGTTTGGGTCAAAAATCTGTGGCAGTACGTTGACTTGAAATTTTGAATTGTTTTTTTGAGTTTTCATAGACCTGCAACAATGATACATTAAAATAAAAATGTTTACTTTCAACTCTCAAAACTTTGATTTTAAGTTTTGAAACGTTGAAATTTTGACATAAACCAAAGTTTTGCTGACCTATAATATTCAGTTGAGATAATTTACTTTTCTTCTTCAGATAAAATTGAATCTTGTGAGTTTCACAAACCATCCAAAAAGCTGTTTTTTTTAAAAATAGTTCACAGTGAATTATTAAATTGATTTGTCTTCATTTGGAAAATGTGTGAAAATTCAATTAAAAACAAAACATTTTATCTGGTGAAACTTTTTTCAGAACTTGAGTTGGGAAGATTTACTGAATTAAGTTGCGTTGAAATTGTAAGTTTTCTCAGCTTGTTTGTTTTTACAGTGTGTTAACTTGTTGCAGTGAGAGGTGAGAATGACAATTCTGAGTTGCATTTACTGAAAATATTTGAATTGGCTTAATCAAATATTTAATTGAACTGTAATCAAAGAGTACATGTAACATGAACTATATTTAAGCTCTGATAATCTCCAACTTTTAAGATTGTCAACTCAAACCTTAATTTTTTTAAAGTATTGGTAACTTCTCTGGGCTTACAGTTTACTGTACTGACCTGATATACGAAGAAATAAACCGTCACACATCTCTCACCATGTCACTTTTATTTTAGTTTGAAAAAGAAAGAAAAGAGAAAACAGATGTACAAATATGTAAAAACAAGTTTTGTCTGTATGTGTGTTTGCTTTGGCTAAATTTATCGTCTGCACGGGAAACTTTGGTTATTTACGAAATATTGATGACTTCTCTCTGATTATGACTTAAATCCAGATTTCAGATGTAACAAATCCTAAAATCTCTCCTCGAACTCTCGTGCATCTGTTTGTGCTCACAGCTGCTGCAGCAGGATTCACTCAGATTCAAATCAAATCTACCAGGAATAATTGATTTTTTTCTTTTTCATCTGTGAGTCTGATGAAAAGGACGTGTGTGTGTGTAATGAAACCTTTGTGATGCATTAACAGCGTGTGTGTTTACAGCAGAGAGGAGTCAGAGTCACGCCTCCTCATCTTCCTCTTACACTTCAGTGTTGTGACATTTAGTAAATTGTCGTCAGATGCTGTGAAGTGGAGTTTACGTGCAGATACATTTGACCCGGAGTTGACCAGCGCTCTCTCTGTCGTATCGCTAACAAGCTCACTCAGCTGCTCCCGTCTCCTCTCAGTGTGAATACAGATGCAGCACTTTGATATTCTGCTGATGGCCTGACAGTAAAATGGCTCTGATGATGATGATGATGATGATGAAAGTGTCTCTGCTCCTCTTTCTGATTCATCCCCTCTCAAAGCAAACCATTTAGAACGTATTTGATCAAACGCTGTAAAATATGCATGATGTTTCTACACATTTCTGCATTTTTAAAGAGACTTTCTGCGTCCACAGGCTTTCGGGGATAATGTCCGCGTCCTCGACTCAAATCTGTCTTAATCCAGTCCACTTCCTCAACACGACCCCAAATCAAATTAGCATGATTCGGCTGTTGAATAATAATCTCATTAAAATCATTTTTCCAACTACATTCAGTCTGTGCTGATCCTGAACTTAAAGCCCCTGCAAACTTACTTTTAAATCTACAGCATTTCCCCTAATGTACCTATATTATACATATGTCTCCTCTTCTCTGCAGAGCTGTTTATCCATTTAGATAGTTTTGGTGTGAGTTTTAGAGTTTTGGAGATATCAGCTGTAGAGATGTCTGCCTTCTCTTCAGTACAATAGAACCACAGCAGCAGGGTGGAGTCTGGAGTCACAACTATTAAATTCCCTCCTTTTTCCCCCTGAAGACTTCTTTTTCTTTGATTTGGCATCCATCTTTGGAATAAAAAAGTTTTGCTGACCTGTAATCTTTAGTTGAGATAATTTACTTTTCTTCTTTAGATAAACTTGAATCTTTGAGTTTTAGAACCTAAAAAGAAAATGTCACACTGAGCTGTGAACCTGATTTTTCTTTATTTTGGTGCCTGATAATTCAATTGTTTTAAGTGAAAATATTAAAAACTTAACCATCATTCATTTTCACTTCAATTCATTTTCTCAAAGAGTAACTTAAAGTCACAGTTTCAGGGTTCGTACATCTTTGCCAAAGTCAAATTCAAAGACTTCTCAAGGTGTTCTGAAGCTGTTCCAGCACCACTGATACAAAATGATTATTTCACCTCTTCATCACATTAAATCAGATGTGATTTTGCTCTTATCAACCAAAATTATGTTTTGTGACACAATCCTACAGACGAGAGACAAATTAAAGGAAAACGTGACAAACTGATGAATCATTAATAATTCATAAGATATAAAACACGCTTTTATCTCTTTTTTCCTCACTTGTTTCTTTTTTCGTCTTAAGTTTAATTTTAAGGTTTCTTATCCAATAAATGGCTCTGCAGACAAAATAATGTCATATGAGGCCTAATTAATGATGTTAATTATCAATGAATACAGCTGAATATGAAAATATTTACTTTTTCTAAAATGTGCACACTTTTTGTGCATTTTAAGCATTTTTTTGACAGGCAGACACTACAGAGCAGAGTAGACTCATTGTGCCTGATGTGGGGTCCTTTTCTCATCACACTAAATTCATACATGAGCCTACGTGAGTATGTTTTATGACTCACAGTTTAATGTCTTTCTTAGTCATCTGTGATGTGAAAACATTAGATTTTCACATTGTAAAAGAAAGTAAAAGTGTGCATCAGCTTGTAGTTCAGGTATAAAATCAGCAGACCTGCAGAGCTTCTTATCTGAGGCTGCAGCCGCTGCTGCTGCTGTCCGGCGTCATCTGCACCTTCTGCTGCTTCACACAGTGAATTAAAGGATTATTTCAACAAAACCAGAGTTAGTGATTGTTGGAACAGTGAAAAGATAAACCAAGATATTCTGGTGAGTTTTATTTAGTTTCTGTAAAAGCTGACGATGATGATGAAGGAATCTGGAGAGTTTGGTGAGAGAAATAAATCAGCTGATTCTAGTTCATATCTTCCCTTTTAAAACGGCCTCTCACAGACACAAGTAAACAAGCCAGCATCAAATGTCCTGAGATACCAGTAGGGGGGGTTGGGATCCACTGATTTAGACCCCCAAATATCAGATCACATCTCTGCACGCTGTTTTACATTTTCAGCACTCCGTCTCATGCTTCATACTCTTCTTTGTACAGTTTTCTTCTTTTTACACAAAATTCTCTCAGACTTCATCCATTTTTATTTTTCCCCGTCAAAGTAAAAGCTTATTTTTTGTCAGACTTCCTCATGTATTTTAAAACTGTTTTTTAAAAATGTTTTCCAGCAGAAAACTTTAGCAGGTACACAGAAAGTACATCAGAGGAAAAGTTTTAAGTGCTTTCTGACTCCAAACTGAAAGGCTGTGTCACAGATTAGGATCCGTCTGCACCCACTGCACCGTGTGTGTGTGTGTCTGTGTGTGTGTGTGTGTGTGTGTGTGTGTGTGTGTCAGGAGCAGGAACAGTTTCCATGGAACAACACACATACACACACATCTGACAAAGACACAGTGTGACACATTCACTCTCTCTGCTGTGGATTTGGTTGAAGTCTTCTTCTCTTGTTTTGAAAGAGTCTCACTTCCTCTCAGCTCAGAGATGAACATAAAACCCGTGGGAGCGACTGGAGGTCGGCAGATCACCGTTTGAAACATCTCCCTCAGGACCGCGGCAGCCAGAACACTGAGATCCTGAGGTTTTCTCAGATGGTAAAAGTCCACATTGGCATTTGGAGTTCCCTCCTCGACCTGAGCTGTGAAGTCTTTAATGGCCTCGCTCCGTCTCACCTGTGTCTCTGAAGTCTGAGAACTCTGTCCACAACTTTCTGCTGCAAAAATCACTTTTTATTCAGACATGCAGGTGTGAGGTTTTTATTTGAAAAGGTTGTTACTTTATTTCACCTCGACAGTGGAAACTTTGCTTTTGAATTTTTAAAAAAGATTTTCTTTCAAGAAAAGTGCCTGTCTCTTTGGGGTCATTGCTGTGTTCCCAGGCTTCTATGTTCTCCAGCTCCGTTGAGGACAAAATGGGTTAGGGTTCCGTCCTGCAAATTAACCTTTATAAAAAATTAAAAATATGAAGAACAGAATTGTTGAAAATGTTCTCATCAAATCAGTTTTTTAGGCTATAATTCCTGCTTTTAGTTAATAAAAATGTCCTTTTCATTTCTGTAAATATGTAAGAGAATAACTGATGTGTTTTCACTGATACTGGACTGATTCAGTTCATAAATATCAGATTATTGACGTCATAAACCTGTTTAAACCAGATGACAGAGTGCAGCCACCACTCTGGAGCAACCTGTGATAAAAAACAAAAAATCTAAATAAAGAAAATGTTTGTAGCTTAATGACAATCTTAGCAGCTGAAAAGACCTTTAAAATGACTGAAACATATCTGTCACCTGATACTTTGACTTGTGCTCCTTGTACCAGCCTTACCTGTGGATTTTTAAACTTTTACCTGATTTCTGACCAGAGGGTTTGTATTTAGATAGAGACAGGCCTCACAGAGCCAAGATTTTTATGTTAATATTCTCAAGCATAGAGCCTCTGATTTTCTCTGACTTTGAATGTGCATGAGGCCCATCAGTAAACCGGACAGTCATTGTTTTATTTGCATCCATCTGCACAGATCTGGACCGTTAAGGGTTAATCACAGTAAAGGTTCCTCCCTGTATCCCGTTCGTCCCGGCGTATCGTTCTGTACATCAGAGACTGATGAGGTTGTGATAAGCTCCTCTGGATCTCAGCACCGTGTTCTCTTCCAGGAATCGTTGTGAGCGTTCAGCCCTGACGACAGCCTGGCACTGACTCACACCTCGACCTTGTAAGTTTTGACGCTCATCGCCATAACTCCAGCACTCGGTGTTTGGAATGGAATGAGGCCATAACTCAGTCCACTGCATGGCCCTACTACTACACACACAGACACACACACAGATGTGGACATAGTTTAAGCAAAGAATGATCACCTGGATCAATATTTAGTCGTGGGTAATACAGATAAATTCTCTGGTTGGCTCTGAGCGGAGGTGTCGTTAGTGAATGAGCTGCAGACAAGGCAGTAAGTCGCTGCTCTTTATGAGGCTGTCTGACTGTCTGCCAAGAAATCCTCCACATCCTCACACAGTACACTCAGACTACAGTCAGACTACAGTCAGAGTACAGTCAGACTACAGCCAGATACAGTCCAGATACATTCAGACTACAGTCAGAGTACAGTCAGAGTATTCAGACTACAGTCAGAAGTGAAGTACATGACTACAGCCAGACTACATCAATCATCAGAGTACAGTCAGAGTACAGTCAGACTACAGTCACAGTCAACTACAGTCAGAGTACAGTCGACTACGAGATACAGTCAGAGACGTACAGTCAGACTACAGTCAAGATGAGTACAGTCAGAGACATTTAGTCGAGTACAGTCAGACTATAGTCAGAGTACAGTCGCACAGTCAGTACAGTCAGTACAGTCAGACTACAGCCAGACTACATTCAGACTACAGTCAGAGTACATTCAGAGTACAGTCAGAGTACAGTCAGACTATAGTCAGACTGCAGTCAGACTACAGTCAGAGTACAGTCAGAGTACAGTCAGACTACAGTCAGAGTACATTCAGACTACAGTCAGAGTACAGTCAGACTATAGTCAGAGTACAGTCAGACTACAGTCAGAGTACAGTCAGACTATAGTCAGACTGCAGTCAGACTACAGTCAGAGTACAGTCAGAGTACAGTCAGACTACAGTCAGAGTACATTCAGACTACAGTCAGAGTACAGTCAGACTACAGTCAGACTTCATTCAGACTACAGTCAGACTACAGTCAGAGTACAGTCAGACTACAGTCAGAGTACATTCAGACTACAGTCAGAGTACAGTGAGAGTACAGTCAGAGTACAGTCAGACTACAGTCTGATTTCAGTCTGACTACAGTCTAACTACAGTCAGACTACAGCCAGAGTACAGTCAGACTACAGTCAGACTACAGTCAGAGTACAGTGAGAGTACAGTCAGACTACAGCCAGACTACATTCAGACTACAGTCAGAGTACAGTCAGAGTACATTCAGACTACAGTCAGAGTACAGTCAGACTATAGTCAGAGTACAGTCAGACTACAGTAGATACAGGACTACAGTCAGAGTACAGTCAGACTACAGCCAGACTACATTCAGACTACAGTCAGAGTACAGTCAGAGTACAGTCAGACTACAGTCAGAGTACAGTCAGAGTACATTCAGACTACAGTCAGAGTACAGTCAGACTATAGTCAGAGTACAGTCAGACTACAGTGAGAGTACAGTCAGAGTACAGTCAGACTACAGCCAGACTACATTCAGACTACAGTCAGAGTACATTCAGACTACAGCCAGAGTACAGTCAGACTATAGTCAGACTGCAGTCAGAGTACAGTCAGAGTACAGTCAGACTACAGCCAGACTACAGTCAGACTACAGTCAGAGTACAGTCAGAGTACATTCAGACTACAGTCAGAGTACAGTCAGACTATAGTCAGAGTACAGTCAGAGTACAGTCAGACTACAGTCAGACTTCATTCAGACTACAGTCAGACTACATTCAGACTACAGTCAGAGTACAGTCAGTCTACAGTCAGAGTACATTCAGACTACAGTCAGAGTACAGTGAGAGTACAGTCAGAGTACAGTCAGACTACAGTCTGATTTCAGTCTGACTACAGTCAGAGTACAGTCAGACTATAGTCAGACTGCAGTCAGACTACAGTCAGAGTACAGTCAGAGTACAGTCAGACTACAGTCAGAGTACATTCAGACTACAGTCAGAGTACAGTCAGACTACAGTCAGACTTCATTCAGACTACAGTCAGACTATCAAAGTCAGAGTACAGTCAGACTACAGTCAGAGTACATTCAGACTACAGTCAGAGTACAGTGAGAGTACAGTCAGACTATAGTCAGAGTACAGTCAGACTACAGTCAGAGTAAGTCAGACTATAGTCAGACTGCAGTCAGACTACAGTCAGAGTACAGTCAGAGTACAGTCAGACTACAGTCAGAGTACATTCAGACTACAGTCAGAGTACAGTCAGACTACAGTCAGACTTCATTCAGACTACAGTCAGAGTACAGTCAGACTACAGTCAGAGTACATTCAGACTACAGTCAGAGTACAGTGAGAGTACAGTCAGAGTACAGTCAGACTACAGTCTGATTTCAGTCTGACTACAGTCTAACTACAGTCAGACTACAGTCAGACTACAGCCAGAGTACAGTCAGACTACAGTCAGACTACAGTCAGAGTACAGTGAGAGTACAGTCAGACTACAGCCAGACTACATTCAGACTACAGTCAGAGTACAGTCAGAGTACATTCAGACTACAGTCAGAGTACAGTCAGACTATAGTCAGAGTACAGTCAGACTACAGTCAGAGTACAGTCAGAGTACAGTCAGACTACAGCCAGACTACATTCAGACTACAGTCAGAGTACAGTCAGAGTACAGTCAGACTACAGTCAGAGTACAGTCAGAGTACATTCAGACTACAGTCAGAGTACAGTCAGACTATAGTCAGAGTACAGTCAGACTACAGTGAGAGTACAGTCAGAGTACAGTCAGACTACAGCCAGACTACATTCAGACTACAGTCAGAGTACATTCAGACTACAGTCAGAGTACAGTCAGACTATAGTCAGACTGCAGTCAGAGTACAGTCAGAGTACAGTCAGACTACAGCCAGACTACAGTCAGACTACAGTCAGAGTACAGTCAGAGTACATTCAGACTACAGTCAGAGTACAGTCAGACTATAGTCAGAGTACAGTCAGAGTACAGTCAGACTACAGTCAGACTTCATTCAGACTACAGTCAGAGTACAGTCAGAGTACAGTCAGACTACATTCAGACTACAGTCAGAGTACAGTCAGTCTACAGTCAGAGTACATTCAGACTACAGTCAGAGTACAGTGAGAGTACAGTGAGAGTACAGTCAGACTACAGTCTGATTTCAGTCTGACTACAGTCTAACTACAGTCTAACTACAGTCAGACTACAGCCAGAGTACAGTCAGACTACAGTCAGACTACAGTCAGACTACAGTCAGAGTACAGTCAGACTACAGCCAGACTACAGCCAGAGTACAGTCAGACTACAGTCAGACTACAGTCAGAGTACAGTCAGACTACAGTCAGACTACAGTCAGAGTACTGTTTCCCAAAAACCACACTGTGATTCTGTATCTAATGACGCTCTGTAGGATTGCCCGGCTGCTCGCTCCATACAGTCTCAGTGTTCTCAGAAAAGTAGAGTCTCTGCTGCAGACCACTGCACTGGTTATCAGTGTGTGTTTTCCAGCTAAGACAGTTGACTATGTGTGGGACAGTTTACATGCAGTTTCCCCACTGAGTGAATTTCTGTTGCAAAATCTGTTGTTCTTCCTGCAGCCAGTTCAGATTTCAACTCCCCTCCTCTGGGTATCCAGTTGGTGTGCTAGATGAGTTTTTTTTGTCACCTAACGTAGGTGGGCAACAAAAGGAATAGCTATAGACTGTGAGATGATGGGCGACAGAGGCTTTCTCTGTCAATCAACGACATTTACCATCAACACTGACTGGATGAACACATGAAAAGTGTTGAATGTTCCCTTTAAACAGAAACCTGATGTCTGTAAATGATGTAAAAGATTAGAGAAACTTGATTTCTCCTGGAGAAAGACAATTTCTCAATTTATTTTTTACAAGCACGCATGTGCAGGACAAAAGTCTGCAGACACAGAAGAGTAAGACAGGAGCAGCTGAGTGAAAAAAGATAGAATCACACCCAGTAATGTGTTCTTCTATTTAAAATAAATTAATCCAAGGTGAAACTAACATGGCAAAGTCGCATCTACAAATCGAAATTCTAAAATAAAGGGGCGGACATTTAGCTCAGTTGCTAGAGTGTCCGACCCATGTATGGAGGCTGTTAATCCTCTGCAGTTGCCGCTGGTTCGACTCCCGCCTTCGGCCCTTTGCTGCATGTGATCCCCTCTCTCTCTGCCCTGTTTCCTGTCTTCTCTCTGGCTGTCCTGTCCAATAAAGGCAAAAATGCCAAAAAAAGTAACTTAAAAAAAAAAAAAAAGAAATTCTAAAATAAATACATCATAATAAAATACATCAGTGGCAGAGCTGTTATTTAGGACAGTCTTTTAATCTGTAGATGTTTCACATCAAAAGTACTCCAGCCTTCACATTATTTGTAGGATTTTAATATGAAAACTCTGAGGGGAGTGTTGAGTGAAAAACTGGGATTCATCTGTGAATAAAACATATTTCTGTCCCGTAAAAGAGGAGCCTGTAATGCAGGTGGAAACATTCCTGTTTCATTCATCTCAGACATTTAACCGACATCAGCTCATTTCTTTAAACCCACAGATTTAGAAAAGGTCGTCCTGCTTTTTATCTCCTCCAGACCTGATTATTGTAATGCACTTTATTCTGCTCTGAGCAGGTGAAATGTCTGAATACTGCAGCTCACACAAAAAGCTTAACTTTGACTGCAACTTATGGAAAAGAGAAGTTGGTTTCCAGTTTTACAATATACGTACGTCAGTCGTAGCTTCTGTGGTGCACTGCAGGCTTCAGATTTAAAATTCCAACACCACAGAACCAGCAGTGTTTTAGGAAAAGGTCACTATTTATATGCATCTATTTATTCGTTAGTGTTATTATTGTTAATCATTTCTTTTATTCCTCTGAGTGGAAAAAAAATTCAGGTCAGTCTTTTGTATTATGGCAGCAGGATAATCTACATCAGTTTCTTTCAGTTATATCAGTGAGGATGTTTTAGACAACAGCAGACAGTAAACTGCACACTGACACAAACCGAGGAGATGAAGAGGGAGAGACAGAGTCTGGACCCTTCAGTTCATCATAATTTACAATAGTACAGAGCAGCAACAAAGGTTTCATGGAGGAGACGAGCGCCTGTCTGTTTGTTACTGAGACTGATATTTTAGTCTGTAGTGGATAAACCACAGAACTGTACAGTAACATCAAGATTCATCATCAAAAAAGTTTTAATATCACGTCGACACTTCACACACACGCTCCACCTCCTTCCCTCCTCACTGCTGCTTGTCTCTCCTCCCTTGAAATGATGATAAATCAACATGGAGTAGTTAAGTAATTAAAAGTACACAAATCAGACTAAAAAAATCACTCACCACAGAGGTGTATAGTAACATTATAATTCATGATCATAAAAAGTTCTTATATCACGTTAACATATCTGTCTCTCCCTCTTCCTCCCTCTTTGCTGCTGCTCTCAGTTTTTTCACTTTTACCTGGCTTCAGGTGGAGCTGCAGCTCCATCAACACTCACTCCTACATCCATGCCATGTTTTATTCCATTTAACTCTCCACAACCACGAACTGCTGCTGCAGAAAAAGAAAAGCTCTGGTCCTCATCTGACACTCCAAAATCAAAACAAGTTCAGAGTGGGAGCGTTAAGCCAGTTTGATGCATGTCAAGATGTTTTCAGTGTGTCTTCTGCCAATTAGAACAATGGGTTTACTTCAGATCACGAGCATCAAACACCTTTAGCATGTTTTTGCCTCTAAACGTAAGTTGGGTACACACTGTGTGGTTTCAGGTTGTCCCAGAAGAAATATGAGTTTCAGGTGAGGTTCAGTTAGCTTAGCTATGTATGCTAATTTAGTACAGTACAAACACATAAAGTTACTACTCATGGTAAAACTGGCATCCAAAGTTGGTGTCTTCTCCCTCATCATCACCAGCTGCACATCTTCTTTTTTGGGTATTTTTTTCAAACACAAAAATACCTCGACTGCAGGGCTCTGTTCCTCTTAGCTTCATTGTTTACCTCTATAGCCATGCAGATTAATGACACACGCTGATCATGTTTTCTTGTATACTGATTTGAGTTATAATGATGATTCGGTAGATGTGATTAAGATCATCATAACATTTTCAAAACCACGATGGAAAAACTGATCAAACATTGACAGCAAAAAATTTTAGATTTTTATCAAAAGATAAATATAACAACTCTATGACATGACACCAGATACAGCAGATGAGACGAGTGTGAAAGAGCGAGAAAGGATCAATACTGTAACAGAAGAGTACTGAAAGTATTTCAAATGTTCAGTATCAATAACAATCGATATCGAAACTGATATTTTTGACAACACTTGTACAGGTTACATACATCAAACTTGCAGTTGTACCCAGATTAATTAGATCAATGTTGTGGCTGCAATAAACAAAGTCATTCTTGTTCTTACTGTGTTGTAAAGACTTTCTGATCAACAGCAATAAAAAGCAGAAACACACATCTTCACTTTAAATGACAAAGTTTGGCTCGTCACAGCTTTATATTGATATATGACATCTTTTGTTAACCTGCCCCTGCAGAGTGTGACAGTAAAGTCATGTCTGGTGTGTGTGAGCCTCAGTGTTATTAACGCACTGTGTGGCATCAAACTACAGACTATCAGATTCTCATGATGAGAAATTTTGGCCTCTACTGTTCGATCATCTGAGGATTTCTAAATGTAAAATAGTAGCTTTGGAGCGAGAACAGCCTCTAACAAACCTGCGTCCCTTCCATTTTTTCAAGGACTCACCTTATCGGACACAAGGCTGTCCCCCTACTCTCCTTAGTGGTCGGCACATGACTTCTGTCCCTGCCTCAGTATAAAGGGACCTTGGACTGGTTCTGCAGTGTGGGTTTTTTTTAACTCTGAGCTGAGAGATTATCCTCAGTCTCTGTTAAATGATCAACAGTGTTTCACATCATACACACCGGCTGATGGATGGACAGTAGAAATCTAATATGTGAAGGAGGGAGACATTCTTCTGTAGATAGACTCTGTTTTGGCAGAACTGATCACTCCGATGGAGTCTTCATGTCTGACAGAAGAGATCACAGGCTGATCGATAGCTGTGTATCGGATGATTCAGGCGGCCTAAATAATCCGCATTCCCTTGTTTGAGATTAGAGTACACCAAATGCACTTTTATGTGTGAAAACAATCAGGACTTCAGGACCACAGTCATGTGACGCCTACCACGGGGTCATCAGTGCACATTTTATTTTGAAGGGTCAGTCCCATGTTATTCCATTGTGCAGTTTGTTTGAGATCAGAGCTTCATGGTCGTGTCTAGAGGGGAACCCCAGACCCACAAAAAAAAAAAAAAAACTTGTCAAGAGTGATTATCTTAACTCCAAATCATCATCTTTCCTAAAACAGCACCAAGTGTTTTTGTTCCTAAACTCACCCACTCCTGAACCACAGCACCAGGCACATTATAAAACATCATTAGTTTGTATAATGTGCACAATAAAGAAACAAAGTGTGCAGATCTTGCAAGACTTTTACAAATCAAATTTCAACTTCATTTGTTCCTGAAGTGCAACTGGGTTTGCAGCAAGACAGATACAGACAATAAAAAACACACAAAAACCCTACATAGGGCACATCAAAACAGGGAGGGGGAGAAAAAATGAATATTGTAGGCTCAGAAAAACAAAACTGGCTAAAGGTTGACCTCAAAATCACCGAGTACAAATAATGATAAAGAGTTGAATTTTGAGATAATCAGTCAAGATCAGTATCACTAGTATTAGTATTAAAAGTCACTGAGTGAACTGAGAGTTAACGTTAAGATTCTGTTGTACAAAATGAACAGAAGTCGAAGCAACATCTAAACAAGGATAGCTGCTAAAATGTGTGTGCATGTGTGAGTGTATGTCAGTGTACAGTAAGTCTTGAAGCCAAGAAAGCCTAATTATTATATTTGTCCTCTTCAGGAAAGATTTTATGAAACATTTTCAGCTGTGTCCGTCCTCCCTGCAGTGTGTTGTTCTCTCATTCCACTTCAAAAAGGCCAAGGCTAAAACTAATGCAGCACTGAGGCATGATGGGAGCATTTCAAGGACCATTATTCGCCCAGTTGTTGTTCTTTGTTGACACGGAGGCCCCACAGTGTCCCCCACAGGGTCCTTGAGAACGGCACTCAGATCCATACAAGATCATTTTTTCCCTCAGTCGCCGAGGCAGGAGAATCATCTCTAACTCATTCAGACTTTTATGTAAATGTGTTTCTGTAGCAGAAGTAAAAAGTAAATAGCCTCTCTCAGCACTGACGCAGTCCGTTCAAATTGGTCTCACAAGACTAATCAAGCACATATTCCAAAGTTTGCTTTTCTAAGAGCATCTTCTCCTCTGATGTAATCTGAGATTCAGTATTGAAAACTGATCTGTCTGCGTGTCTGACTTCAGCCTCGTTCAGTCGACGTGTGGAACGAGTCCAGCTGCCGTGCATCAAGTGTTTCTACGAGCTGCAGCAGCTTTTCTCAATCAGCTCGATACAAACAGTAAAATATATACTCTTCTTACCCTGTGCTCCTTCAGATACAACAAATAAGATAAAACTTTACTGATTATTGTAATTCAGTTATTATTCAGTTATTTTAACCCAAACCACAATCTTTTCCAAAACCTAACCAAGTAGTTTTTGTGCCTAAAGCGTCGGTCTGCAGCCTGCAGCTCCAGAGCCTCATGTGGCTCTTTAGCTGCTCTCCAGAGGCTCCCTGTGGCTTTGGCAAGACAATGATATGGAAATGAATAAAGTTTTTTCTCATTTTAATTTTCATTTATCCAAACAGTTGAGAAAAGACACAGACAATGTGCTGCAATCATTTTTTGAGTTTTGAGCCCAACTTCTTATGTATTAAAAAAGTTTCACAACTACTAATCTTTTATTGAGATAATTTACTTTTCTTCTTTAGATATAAATCTAAAATAGAATTTAAATAAATCTTTAATAAATCTTTTAGTTTAAAACCCCCCAAAAGTTGTATTTAACAAAATGAATGAGTAAATGCATTGAAGAGAAACTGAATAATGTTTAAAATTTTTATATTTCCAATTAAATTATTTAACTTTTTTTTAGTTTCTAAAGGCCAGCAAAACTTTTTAAAGTTTACTTCAAAAGTCAAAAAGTTTGAGTTGGTTTCAAAAGTCAGAAATCTATTGCAGTATGTTGCCTTGAAATTTTGAGTTCAATTACAGTGTAAAGAGATACTTTGGTACATTCTCCAACTGTACACCATTTTTTAAAAGTGTAAATATTTTGTCAACTAAAATGTGCATCATAGCCCATGTCTACAACTCGGTGGCTTTTCCTCTAAATTCAGTCTCCAAGCTTGATGCCAAATCTAACAAAAAAGTCTTCAGAGAAAAAAGAGAATTTAATAGTTGTGGCTCCAGACAGGTTTTTGTTTAAAGATATTTTGTATATGAAATGGATGGTCATCAGAGCTCTGCAGAAAATGAAGCCAAAGCATCTCTGTCGCCCCCTGGTGCACGGCTGCAGTATAGGTCGTAAACCCCGCCCTCTCCATTGAAATAGAGAGAATATGGCCCAAACTAAAAAAATCAAAGAAATACACGTCAAATAAATGTTTCCCAAAGATGGTTTCTGTTACTGTGTGTAAAACCAAAAGGCAACACTGATTTATTTTAACTTTAGTACATAACTTAACTAACTAATGTGCTTATTTTAACTCAAACTATGATCTTTTCCTGAACATAACCAAGTAGTTTTGTCGCCTAAAACAACCAAACTGCAACTGTTTCACAGGTTAACCACGACGAAGATCGCCATGGTGATGATGAGGTCTCCTGACTATGATTGTAATGATTTTACAATCTGCAGCATAAATTAATTCACTTATGGACCACATGAGTCATAAACCCTTGAATATAAAAATCAGTCACCAACTTAATCACCAACTATTTTATATATAAATATAAATCATTTAATTAATAAATAATTTGATTTCAGCTTCTTGATTTTTTTTGCTTGTTTGTTTGTTTGTTTGTTTTTTTGTTTCTTCATTCCTCTCTTTGAGTTGTGAGTAAAACTCCACATTTTAGGACGTCACCTTTGGGAAACACTGAATGATATTTTTCACAATTTTTTGACATTTTAAAACAAACAACCATTAATCAATTAATCGAGAAAGTAATCAACCAATTAATCGACTATGTTGGAGTCCGCATGGGCACAACATTGATGATCC
Source organism: Lutjanus argentimaculatus (assembly GCA_034769285.1). Classification (NCBI taxonomy): domain Eukaryota; kingdom Metazoa; phylum Chordata; class Actinopteri; order Lutjaniformes; family Lutjanidae; genus Lutjanus; species Lutjanus argentimaculatus. Next base: position 2,289,487 of record JAWZSL010000050.1, read on the forward strand.
AAAGTCCAAATATGTCTATGGCTGTCGGTGGTCAATTTGCATTGTGGGTAATGTAGGCTCAAGATTTTGACAGAAACAGGATGAAGCTGCTGAATGAAGCCCCCGACTCTTCTTCTGTGGTAAATTTAGCACCAATAAACATTCTTATATGATGACACAGAGACAAACATAGAAGCACCGTCTTTGATTTAAATCCTGCCACCATTTTTAAATATAATCCACCATGAAACACTCTCATATATTGTGGAGACGTGGAGGTAATTTAGCCCTGATGCAGAGGGATGTAAATTCATATAGATACAGTAGAAATATTGTGTGTATGTGTGGGTATGTGTGTGTGTGTGTGGGGTGGGGTGGGGTGGGGTGGGAGGGTAGGGGTGGGGGGTTGCCATGGTATTGACCACTGCAGAGCTGATGCCACATGTTTTATTCATCAGCTGAATAAAATGATAAAATGTGGGCCCCACACGCCAAATACCCCTCCCTCATACACATATTTGATCTCACACACTTCAGATTCTCAATTGAATTTAAGATGAGCAGTCATGGTGATATATATTAGAAAGGCTTCCATGGACTTTTGAACAGATGGAGAGAAAATCCTCTCTGCTTTGTCCTTGGCCTTCATGAAGCCAAATGAAAGACTTGGAGGCACATATATGCAGATATATCAGTCTTATATTGTGACTTGTAATCAAATCAGTTTATAAAAGAGCTGCAATTTTCAGTGTGGAACCCTCAGAGATGATTCTTCTGTCTCATCATGTGAGAGACTTCAAACCATAAGGCTTGTGTTCCCTTATTTTGCTGCTTTTACCAACACAAAAGGTCATATCTGACGTCCTGGGAATGAGACTCAGCGATCAGCTGTCTTTGGTAGTTTGGTAGGTGCTTTTAGAGTTCGCACTGTTGTTAGCAGCTTTGGACCGACGAAGGAAGAGGTTTTCAGGACAAGCAAACAACAGAACTGGGCTGAGCTTATAGGACTGCTAACATTAGCTGCATTGCTAACTGTACACATAAAAACAGCAAGTAACAGTAAAATGTATCTGTTCATCAGGAGACTCAGAGGACCTCAGATGGGAAACCAGAAAACATTTTCTCCATAAAGTATGATCCAGTTTCTCTTGGATCAGTGAGCTTTTGTTCTACTGCTGCACTGAACGCACTGCACGACGGACAGGAGTCACACAAAGTTACTTTTATTGATTGAAAATGAAATGCAGGTCAAGCTGAGATGAGCCAATCATTCAACAACAACCGTGTGGTGACGATGGCAGAGAACTCAGCTGAGTGACTTTCACTCCAAACTATCTAAAAAACCCAGTTTGGAAATATTCTCTGGTTGTATTGGTTTGACCGAAGGCTGTCAGGGTATCAGATTTTCACTTCATGATCATCAGAGCCAAAAGAATTCACAATAATGATACACAGAGGTGAAGTCATTCTTTCCGCTGTGACTCCGGCGCCAAACTTCAGAAAAATGTGAACGGTAAGTCTATGGTGAGAGACAAATTCACAGTTCGCAGCAGGTTTGTCTTCCTTTGGTTTTATGAAGAAGAAGAAGAAGACATACTTTATTAATCCCCGGGGGGAAATTACATTGTTTTCACTCTGTTGTCATTTTTTCTACATACACACACAGGCCTGAAATACGTCAAGTGCACCCTAAGCAGTTGGGGGTTCGGTGCCTTGCTCAAGGGCACCTCAGCAGTCTAGCTCTCTAGCTACCAGTCCAGGCTCCGTACTTTGGTCCATGTGGGACTTGAACCGGCGACCCTTCGGTTCCTGAGCCAAGTCCTTACAGACTGAGATATAATAATATAATAAAAAAATAACATTATCTGTAATGTTATGCTGTAACATTATCTTACTTGAAGTGTTTTATCAGAGACTCCTGATCCTTCTATGAGCCACGATGAGAAAGCACGAGACAGACCTGCTGGTCATGTGACTACATACATCCTGGCATGAAAACACACGGACATCGTAGCTTCAGCAGCTAACGTTAGCTTTTAAATGGAGAAAATCATGATGTCTCTTACATGGTCTCTGGGTGTGTCGTCTTTATAATAACGTATCTTCACAGTCTTAATTAGTTAGTTAAATTCATCTATAACTTTGTCTGTTGTGCACTTTTTCTCTGTTTTGCAAATGAATTACCCAAAAAATATAAGTGTAGGGTGGCAGAGAGAAATAGAAACCACGACTAATAAAAAGTGCAATTAATCATACACAAAATATTATTATATGTAGTTTATTAACAATATTTTATTCTTTAAATATCATTGTGACAAACCCTACTTTGCCCTATAATGGACATAATGTTCAAAACTTGACACTGGAATGGGTTGAGTCCATGTGGAGTCTTTTTTTAGAAGACATAATGGAATCTAAACTTTGCCGTCCTGTGGTAGTGATGAATGTCCTTACAGTTATGAGCTGAATCTGCAGCTCCTCTCAGCTGTGCAAAGTTTTAAAGTGAGTTTTAGGTCATTGACTATCTGTTCGGACACAATTTTTCTGCTCTGGTTGAGTCTCAGTGCTCTCAAAGGGTCATTTTCAGAGAAAAAGCTGTAAAAAAAAAAAAGCCACTGTACACATTCTACTGAGCAGCAAACAGCAGACAGACGCTGTCAAAGACAAGCTGGTGAACAAAGTGAAGTATTTGTCTCCTAAAGAGACAAATATTTCCCTCAGGAGGTGGTGGAGACCAAAAACAGAGCTTAAAAAGAGTGAAATACTGGACTTTCATCAGAGACACATCTGATGTTGTGTCGCGTTCTGCTGAGAATAAGTGAACCAAAGCATCAGTTACTGCAGCTTTAAGTTCAGTTACCCACACAACAGCGTGAACTCCATCACAAGAAGGCTAAGTAAATATCTACAACATCAAGTAGCCTATAAATCCAGTTTAAACCCACACATTCTATACTCATGATTGTTTTATTGCACCACTTTTGAAATAAGCATTAAATTAGTTGTCTTCTCCAGAGATGGACTCTGCAGCTTCCCAGCGTCTGTGGGAGGAGAGGCTCATATATCAGCTGGTAATGATGAGAAGTATCCGGTGTCGCAAACATTTATTTTCCTAGAACACTCGGAATGCTCCTAAAGCTCGGTGATAAGGTGATACATCAGCAGCCGGTGAAGAAGCTAATTAAGGAGGGCTGTCTGTCAACTTAATGTTTGTCTCTCACTTCACTGCAAGCTGCACGAGGGCTGTAAATTTCTCTTTCTGCATCAACCGATCAGCTCTGCTCAGAGCTGCAGCAGAAACAAGCTTCTCTATCTAATCAATGATCAGACTACAATGAGGTCCTCGTGAGCGACGGACACATTTTACAGTAAATTCAACAAAAATATGTGCCTGTTAAGTTGTCAGATATTTGATTTACACATCACAATGACGACTTCTCACCAATAAATGCAGCCTTTTCAGCCATGTTAGCAGCGCGGTCGTACGGAAGGTGACGTCTGCCTGGTGACGTTCAGACGTTCACGTTCTCTGCACGATGAATTATTGTTATAGTTGCCTGCTAATTAACAAAGGATAGCATGCTAACATGCTAACTTCAGATGGTGAACATTGTAAACATTATACCTGCTGAACATCAGCATTTAGCTCAAATCACTGCTGTATCTAATGCTGCGTTCAGGTGCTGCTCTGATGGTCCCATTTCCTGACTTGGAAAGTTTTTCTTCTGACTTCAGTGCATTCGTGAGCTTTTAAGTCATGATGTGGAAACAACATGGACACTAAAAATGGCAGGAAGGAGCGTCCCAGTAAAGATTCAGTTCAGTTGTTGCTGAAACAGTTTGAAGTTTTATATTACCAAGTGATTTTGTCCCTAAAACCACTAAAATATGTCTTTACCTGACTTGTTATCAGGATAATAAATCACTTTTCTAACTAATCTAGATCAGCAACTAACAGTTACAACTTCATATCATATTACAAACTACATGTAAGCAAAAAATGAACATGCAACGTGTGAATAAATCAAAAGTTATCACCCAAACATTGACTTTCCTCTGCAGGCTTCATGATGACAACTCAAAAATTCACCCACTATAATTTTTTTTTCTTTTGACTCGAGGGATCGTTCACGTGAATTTTCCCAGTCAGGAACAAATTTTTCTGACAAAGGGTCACTTTTGTCTCCCTCAGTTTCACAGTTTGAGTTTGATTTTGAAGTGCTGTGCAGACTTTTTTCACATCTCAGGTAACATGCAGGCTGTCTTACCTTATTGATGAAGGTTGGGAATCGGTTGAGACACGACTCAGGGCTGATGAAAGTCACGCCGACATTGATGACTCTGAGTTCTTGTACTTGAGGGGCGTTCATGTGAATTTTCTCAGGTGGGAGTTTGGATTTTTCCAACTCTGACACCACGTGATGAAGGACAGGAACAGAGCTGTTAGCGTGTTTGTTTTCATTTGAGCACTCAGTTATTTACGAAGTTATTGTGAGTTAACTGTTCGAGTTCATTGATTCATGTTTCATCTCATTATTGTAACGTGTCCATCAGCAGCCATTTATCTGCAGTACAACACTGAATTCATACGTCCTCTTTAACATGTACATTATCTCAAAGGCTTAACAAACCCTGTGGTGCCAGTGTGTGGATTTAGGTACTAAATCAAATGTAACTTTTATTTAAACCCACTGAGATAGTAAAGCTCTTTTGCAAAGGAGACCGGGCCAAGACAGCAGCATTAAATACAACTAAAAACAGATAATGTGATAAGAACAGACACAGAATTCTGTTTGAATGCATTAATTTAGTTCATTGCATTATTTTCAAAACAGGAATATACTGACTGAAACAGTTTGAGCATGCAAACCTGTGTAATCTGTTCAGTGTTCAGTATGTAATATGATATGATTTAAAATCATATCATATTTAAAACTGATTTTAACTCATTTTCAGTCTCCTCAGCTTGATGAAAGTCTCTGAAATGATGTCTTCTTTTCTCCACCGTTCAAACACACACTGATCATAAACACATGAAGTTCCTGCTGCCTGAAGTCGTGACAGTTTCGCTCAATACGGACAGACTGTTGATCAATACGTTCATGTCAGTCAGGCTTCAGACAGACACCAGCTGTATCGATAACCTGTCAGATTAATGACCATCATCAGGACCTTCAGACTGACAGGACAGTAAATATATACTCGCTTATTAAACCATCAAACCAACGAGGAAATCTTCTTTCTTCTTTTTGTTCTGCACAAAATAATAAAAGCTTCGCATTCTTCAGCTCCTTCGGTCTCCCTGATGAGAGAAAAGACTTCAGTCAGAGGCTGAGGAGGATGAAGAATAATTCTCTGTGCAACACAGAGGCAGAATATAAATATAAATTCAAAGGAAGTTATTTATGCAATTTTACACAACTGTAATGCAGAGATGAGTCACTTTATGAAAAGAAAGAAAGCAAAAAATAACTAGCATGAGAAAAAGGAAAAAATGAAAGACAGAACTAAAATAGAAAGAGGAGGGAAAGAGAAACATGAAAGAAAGAAAGAAAACGTGAAAGAAAGAAAAAGCAGACAAAAATAAAAAAGGAGAGAAATCACTTGAAAGACATGAAAGATGAACTTAAGGACAGAAAGAACATAAAAACAGAAGATAAAGGACATAATGAAAGAAAAGGATGAAGACAGTGATCTAAATGAAGGAGGGAAGACAAACAACGTCTCAGGTGTTGTGTTTAGTAGCTGTAGTAAAAACGGGGACTCCCTATGAAGATCGTATTAACCTCTGAACATTGAGCTCCCAGTTGGTGGTTCATTACAGTCCACTGGGACAACTGGTTCATCAGTGCTAGAGGACAGACACTGAAGAAGTGAAGAGGTCGGAGACAGAGACATTGGTCAAATCTACCAGGCAGAGAAATGAAGGACTTTTATTGGTCTAAATCAGGAAATGCTTAGACTCGTGTTGGGGTTGGTTCTTAACAACTTGAACTCTAATATTGTGCTCAAAGTTCCTCTATTTAATAATTACATTAGATTATAAATGTTTTCTGTTTTGCTCCAGCACGATGTTTTTCTGCACAACGGGAGCTTTAAATGATTCAAACACAAGAGAGTTTGTGGGATGAAGTGGTTTATTTCCATTTAGGTGCAGACTCATTAACACTGCATGTGACAGCTTGAACTGAGAACAAGCTCTCTTTACGTTCACTGAGAAAAAAAAACAAGTTTTGGTGCAAATGTCCCTCATTTCTCCTCACTCTCTACACTCCCAGGGTGAGGACTGATGCACCAAAGCAGTTGAAGTGCCCTTTTAAACTGGCATCATATCTGATCTAATTTGTGTTTCTCGGAGGACCACGGACTCGCTGCCGTTGCCCTCGTCTCGCCTCAATGACAGCAGACGCTCTTAAAGGCCAGGGTCTTTGTGTAAAGTCCTCACGCTGCTCTTCATGAGATCGTGCGTGAGGCAAATGTCATTGGAGGACGTGGGTGTTGCAGAGTGTGTCTGATTTGCATGACTGCACCAACAAATCTTTATGAAGAGGTCAGGAGATTTTAAGTTGTAGAGAACGGCCCCAAAAGTGACATTTTCAAACAGCAAATCAAGATGTTTTCAGCCACGTTAGCTGCACGGCTCTATGGTCTGTCAGTCCACCACTTGGACTGAAATATCTCAGTGGGACTCTGTGGGACTGATCAGTGTGAAAATTACTGCCTCAGTAATTTATTGACAACTAATAATCATTCTTCTGCCCAGCAGCGTCGTTGTTCAGCGTCATTTAGTTGAATCTACTGCTAGCTGCTACTGAACCAAGTTTGTATGAGTCACTTACAAGTTACTCAAGTCACCAAGTCACTGGCCCAGTGCCCACAGATCATATGCATATGAATCAAGGAGGTGACAGGTGGGACAAATGCTCCTCCTGGTGCCCTGATGTTCAAAAAAAGTGCACTCTAGGGTGCCCTGCTATTGCACAATATGTGGTAAAGTGCCCTCTAAAGTGCCCTTCTAGTGCAGAAAATCTCTTAAAGTGCCTTCTAAAGCAGTGTTTCCCAATCCTGGTCGTCAGGGCTCAGTGCCATGATTCAAATAATCAACTCGTCATCAAGCATCTGCAGAAGCCTGATGATGATCTATTCATTTGAATCAGGTGTGTTGGAGCAAGGAAACATCTAAAACATGCAGGGCTGTGGGCCCTGAGGACCAGGACTAGTGGAGAAAACACAATGCAGTGCCATGTAGGCTGCCCTGCATACTATTATCTGACATCTACTTGCCTTTAAATGGTTAAATAGTTCCTTGTGTCTTTTTATTACAGACTTGTAGTAGTTGTGCAGTTAAACAGTTTTAATCTAAACTCGTGACTCGTACATCACTAAGCAGAGTGGTTACCGAGCAAAGATACAGTAGAAAGCAGGCTTAAAGACTGGAGTGATCATGAACATATATCTGGATATCTTCCTCGTTGTAGTTTGGGCTTAAGTAAGACTGCAGGAGGATTCACATTTATGTCACATCATTGACATGGTTTCTCTTACATGCAAGCAGCTAAAGTGACATCATGAACTTACGATAGATTGTTGGTGTAGTCTTTTTGCCTCAGATGGAGATAAAATGCTGGTGGACTGGTCAGCGCCAACCAGAGGTATTTCTCCAACCAAGAGGCAGGACACAGCAGCTTCTCTGCTGCTCAAACAGAAATCTCCTTGTAGACTGTCTTTGTGTCTTTTGTCTGCATCTTTGTGGGTGTTTTAATGCAAAGTAATTGATTTCATGGAGTGGACAGTCTGCATGTCTCAGGATCTCCTGGACAGATTTATGAGAAAAAGTGTTCAGAAAATGAAATCCTGTGCACGGATCACAGTGTTACACACAGGTTCATGACTGATGTGTCACTGCTGTAACGGAGGCTTGTTTACTTCCACCTACAACCAGGATTCGTCTGTAATAGTTCAACATTCATCATGCACGTGATGTCAGGAACGATGAGTTTGTCATTCAGCTGTGGATCAGCAGAGGAACATGACTGTGCACCCAGCTGACTGCTGCTGAACAAAGAAGAGTAGAAAAACAGCTGCACTCTTTTTTGTGCAGTTGAGTGACATTTATTGAAAGTAGTCGTGTCTGAGCCCGGAGCTCTCACAGCCTTTTTCCTCACACTTTTAAGACGAGCGTGCAGAAAAGTCTGTAGTTTGAGGAAATGTCAGGCAGCAGAGCAGAGCAGAGCAGAGCTCTTTCTTCTGGTCATAAAAGTTGCTGCATTTTCCCTCTTTTAGCTTCTTCAGCTTCAGGAACTTTTACTGCTGCTTTAAGACCCTTTGGATGAACTCGTGGAAGAGCCTGTAAAGGATGTTTCTTAAATGCAGCATCCTTTTTTAACAGGAAATGGACTGTGATGGTCTGTACATTAATGTTTGTGTTTGTTCTGTGTCTCTGCAGGTGGAATCTGTATCGCTCAGTCTCTGAAGATCCCTCACGACCACAAACCCTCCGACTTTGATAAAATCATCCGTCTGCTGCTGGACACTCGTTACGCCAGAGCGGTCATCCTGTTCGCCTCCGATGAAGACATCAGGTAAATAAATAACTGCTTGCTTACAATGTTATTTTAAGAACAAAGGACAAGAAATTTTGACCATTTCCTCTTTTCATTGAACCTGCACGCTAAAGATTAATAGGCCAAAATTCACCCGATACAGGCCAATATAGCAACAATCTCTGACCCCATCAGATATCATCTGGTAGTGATTTAGCCTGTAGGGGAACGAGCCAATGTCTGAGGGCTTCTGGTGTGTCCAGCAGACATACTGACTAAGACTTCCTCCTCTGTGTTCTGGTCATTTTTTACAGTACGATCAGCAACTTGAGATATGAGAAAATTAAGAAAGTTAAAAAGCAAATACATCAAGCAAAAAAACATAATTAGGAAATTAAGCTGAAACTTGATAATAAAATGAGGGGTGTGTGGGAGTCAGCTCCAGTGGGGGTCTGTGGCCTTGTCGAAGAGGCCGGCTGCAGTCTGGAAGAAACTGCTCTCATGGTGTGAGGTTTTGGTCCTGATGGGCCGCAGCCTCCTGCCGGAGGGGAGTGACTCAATAAAGTTTGTGTGCAGGGTGGGAGGGGTCAGCCACAATCTTTCCTGCTCGCCCCAGGGTCCTGGAGGGAAGGCAGATATAAAAAAACAACCCCGACGCTGTCAAATCAACTCCTGTCAGAACCATAATGACCCAAACTGGGTGGATTTTTAACACTGACAACGATATCTGTTCCAGGCTGTGATAAAAAGTTTACAGGCTGCCATGCACACACTGAACATGACACACAACACACACACACACACACACACAGATAACTGACTGATGGTGTGTGTGTGTGTGTGTGTGTGTGTGTGTGTGTGTGTGTGTGTGTGTGACTGCAGGGGGATCCTGAATGCCAGTAAGCGAGCAGATCAGGTCGGTCACTTCCTGTGGATCGGTTCGGACAGCTGGGGGGCAAAGAACAGTCCCATCAACCAGCTGGAGGACGCAGCTGTGGGCGCCGTCACCATCCTGCCGAAAAGAGCCACCATCAGCGGTATGTCACATTTCTAAATGTCACTTAACTGTCTTCATGTTCTTTGGTCAAACTTTTCTGTCTTCCTCTGCTGAGTTTCTTCTCTCTGCGGCGCTCTGACAGTAAACGTTCTCCTCTGTCCTGGTAAAAACTTCAGTGAGAACATTCACTCCGTCCTCTTTCTTGGTTTCCTGTGACACCAAATTGCAGAGGAATCTTTTGATGATGATTATATATCATCATCATCATCATCATCATCCTGCCAGAAAGGTGCCATCAGCACTGCTCTATCTGCAGAGTCAAACTCTCACTCTGTGAACGAGGATGAAAGATAGAGAAAAAAAAGTTGTCCTCTGTCCTTGTGTGTCCCCAGACAGTCAGAGTAAGTCATCTGAGCACTCTGAACAGGACTCAACATTATCTGTCGTTTTTAAAGGTAAAGGCCAATCATACAGTAAAATTCAGCATCAGGAGCAGTGGGCAGCTACTGTGCCTGGTGAGGGACATCAGAGCACCCGGAGGAAACCCACACAGATGATTTAAGTTCAAGGTATTTACTTAAAATGTGAAACTGTTCCTTTAAGGTGCAAAAGATGAGTGAGGATACAGTGGACTTACAGAAAAGTGTCAGAGATGAAACGATGCACAAAATGCTGATCAGAGGAAACATATTTTACTGTCAGGCAGAGGAGCAGACAGGTACTGACGGCCTTATTCATGTTAATAACAGCCTTTACATTCACATAAATTGGACTCACAGCAGACTTTAGTAACTACACACGACTCAGAGCGCAGCTGTCGTATCAAACAGAGATGTTGACACGAATATAAAACTGCATTTGTTGTGCCAGTTCTGTTAAAATGACTTCAAATAAAATCTGAATCCTTTGTTCTTTTTTTCTTCGTGCACGACTCGACAGTGAGGAGTTTAATGAGAAGAAGCCAAATCTGATTTTTCTTTTCTGGAATCAAAAATCCTCCTGCACACATATTAAAGCCTCTGTAATCCCGCTGACGGTGTTTAGTCGAAACATCAATTTCTTCCCCTCAAAAAAATTGTGAGGTTCGCTTTCAAAGGCACGACTCCCGCCAGGATCAAGCTGCAGACTCAGTGTAACCTTGGCTGTGCCTTCAGGGGCCGTCGGTGGTGCTCTGATAAACACCGTCCCCTCCGATGTGCACTCTGATCCCCCCCGTCCCCTCGTTTCTTACAAATGACTTATGGAAATGGACGTTTTCGGGGCATAAAGACGGTAGGAGAGGATACTGGGCCGTGACGGGCAGGTATGAGGGCGGCAGACCCATTCAATCACAGGTACAAGATAGAAAACAGAGGTGAGAGTGGGGGTGATGTGGCTTTATGACAAGAGTCAGGACCAGATTCACCTGCCGGGGCTCCATAAACGCACTGAATCCTCCCACTCAATCAGCACTTTCTGCACTTTTTTCTCACCTGCCCACACAGTTTGTGCTGTAATTTGATTAAACACAATCTAATTTATCAATATGCAACGAGTCAGCACAAAATCATAATGAAGAAAGTCTTAAAACTGGATTTTGACACAGAGTCATCAGTTTGTGCAGGACTTTGCTCAGGTGTGATGTTAGAAGAGAAATTGAAGGACAAGTCCAGAAAATAGCAGCCAGCATTTATTTTAGTCATTTTAACTGACAGAATATCGGAGCTACAGCTGCTTGTTATCTTAACTTTGCATAATAACTGAAAACAGTCCAATGGAAACAAAATCCATCTACCAGCAGCTTTAACACTCACTGATTCATGTCTCACGTCTCACTTATTTAATCAGAAACAAAAAACAAAACATAACAATGACAAATGGGGACAAATTTTAGAATCGGTTATGTTTTGGCTAGCTATTTCCCAGTTTCAAGTCTTCATGCTAAGCTAAGCTAACCACCTTCTGGCTGTAAAGTAGGCTACATAGTTTCTGTTTTGTCTGTTTCAAAAGTCTTTTATTTTGAAAAGTGACCAGGTTCTATGCTGCTTTGTTTTTGGTGCCTTTTGTTTGTTTGTTTGTTAGTAGGGCTGCACAATTAATCAAAATTTTATCAAAATTGCTATATGGCTTCTGCAATTTTCAAATCGCAGGAGGTGCAATATTTGTTAAAGGCTAAATGCGTCTTTAAAGGTTTAAGTGAATGAATGTGGTGAGACAGAGACGTCCTGTCCTACACATCAGATTCTACAGACTTAAAAAAACATCTTCATTTGTACAGATTCCTGCAAAAATAATCACACCACGGTCATTTTAACATCAGTCAGAATAAGAATAATGATGTAAAATATCACATCCAGTCAAAACAATCACGATTAGATATTTTTTCAAAATCCTTCAGCCCTGTTTGTTAGCGAGGCCTGATTTTCATGAAACCTGTTCAGACCAAAGAAGAACCCATGAAAATTTTTGAGCTGATCCAAATCACAGGGCAGATACATGAAAATATTTAGCACCTTTGTTAACATCGCCAGTCCGGCCTCTCAGCAACAGATCCTCGTTCACACCTACAGCAGAGAGACAGTGTGGAATAAAAGTGCAGAGCCAAAATATTTTCATGTTTAATAAGTTTATTTCAACCAAATCAGAATCGGGGATTTTTGGAAGAGTGGGAAAACAAACCAAGCTGCTTTTTGGAGGTGACACAAGTCCTGATTCAACTTGTTTCCTGCAGTAAAAATGAAAAAGTATCGCATGAAAATAAAAAGTCTGAATTACATTTCTACTGACTGTTGCTGTTCAAAGCTCTGCCCTGCAAAGGAAAAAGGCAGTCACAGTTTTGGTCAAACATTAGCTATGATCATTGTTGTGACATTAAAGACATCCTTTGTCATCTGGACAAATATCTTCTCTCAAATGTGTTGTAGTTTGGGTTGAAATTACAGTAACTGCAAAGAGCTGTCGAGAAACCACAGCAAACCAGCGTAACTTCAGTTACTGTGTTCTAACATGTCAAATATCTGCAAGAAAATGAAGGAATATGTCAACGATGTGCATTATACTACTATATATAATAACAGTATAGAAAAATCTGAAAGTAAGAGCACAGAGTCAGAACTCTCAGACTCTGATCTCAGGCGTGAAAATACAATCAAATGAATCAATCAGTATCATATTTTATCAGAAAAGGTTTGATGGTATTTAATATTTGAAGATTAAAAACACTGATCAACATTTTCTGACATTTTATGGACTAAACAACTAATTGATTAGTGTAACAAATATTGCCAGATTGATTGAAAAATAGTGCAGGTGTGAAGAGGCCCAGCTCCCTGCAACACGCCGGTCATCTGTAAACGTGTGCAGTGAGAGGACAGACAGACTCTTCATTTGTCCACACTCTCAGTTTAAACACAGTCTGTTTATCAGGCTGCGTTTCATGTGATTATAAATAAATCAAAATCTAATTTCTCATCTCCTGAGAGCTTTGTGGTTTGGATCCAAACTGAAAAGGTCACATTCCATTTCTCTGTCTTCTCAGACCTCAGAAAATATCCATCCATAACCATAATGTTTGTCATGTAAATGCTGATGAGAGCTGCTGTCAGAAAACAGAACACAGCGGCTACAGGAGCTGTTAGCGGCTGAGACTGAACCCTCCAGAGAGAAAAAATGAAAGTCTGAGGGGGAAAACATGAGGAGAACAAAAGAGAGACAAAGAGGAGGGAGGAGGAAGAGAAGAAATGAAGGAGAAGAAGGTGCAGCAGAGGATGAGGCAGCGTGGTGACTGGTGGCTGTGGGACATTTCCCTGTGGAAGAGGACACCTGCTGAGTCTGCAGGATCCAGCTGAGATGGATTCAGTTCTCAGAGTCAGAAACACCCTCAAATCCTCAAATCTGCAGCTTTTAATGTCAGACTGCTGCTGAGGAGCCACTCGACAAATACAACCCCCCCAAAAAACATGGAGTGAACACCTTCTTATGTAATGGCATTTATCTGAAATTTAAATTTGGAGGCGTTATCCCATTTATACCACGTCCACCAACAAAATGCCACATGTCAGCAGATTTAAAGTATTAGTCATAATGTAATTTTCATTAGGCTTTTCTGTTTGAAATATTATAAAATACACTCCCTCACACAACATCTACAGCTGCTGAACAGGGAGGAGTTCAGGCTGAGATTAGAGTTTTTAAACCCTGGCAGTTAGAGTCAGTGTCTTTAAAGCTGCAGCTGGTAGAAAGCCGAGGTTTTTGGTGGACAAACATCATGAGATTAATCCAGAATACCAGATTATTTTTTGCATGAACACATCAGTAGTACAAGGTGGGTTTTGTTACTTTTGGATCAGTTTCCCTCTGTTTCCAGTCTTTATGCTAAGCTAAGCTAACCAGCTGCTGTCTGTATACCATCATATTAACAGTTCAGACATGAGAGTGGAATCAACCTGAACATGTGACTCATATTTTTGCTAAACCTGCTCAACTAATCAACTTTAGAGTCTGAATACTAAGAGATGGTCTGTTTATCTACAGTGAGATCGATTTGTTTCGACTCGTCCACCTTCTCCTGTTCAGGCTTCACCTCACAAACTGTCTGAGACTGAACAAACTAAATCTGCAGCACGGTAAACTGTCTTCCTGAGAAAATGTATCTGTATGTTTTAGAGGAAGAGGAGCTGCAGCAGAGAGAGTTTAGAGAGGACGGATGTCTTCCTACACATCAGCTCCCCCCTCTCTTCCTCCTCCTCCTCCTCCTCCTCCTCTCCGTCCTCTTTGTGTGGAGCTGCTGGGTTCAGTGTGTGCACGCAGCTGATAGCAGCATGTGGACTTTAATCTGCCTCTATGTTTAAAACATGATCAGTATCCGCCAAGATGGATGTCCTCCTGCACACGCTCGCCCGAGAAAACACAGAGCGACTGAGAGGAGACGAATTCTTTACGTCACGTATGAACGCCAGCGTTTCACAGCTGCAGAACTGAGAGGCACATGTGTGAAAACCAGGGGTGGAAGTAACTAATTACAAATACTCAGGTTACTGTAATTAAAGTGATTTTTTGAGCAGATTTTCAAGTCTTCATTACACTATGTAATCTACTTAGTTACATTTTAAAACATAGTTGAGTACTGAGAACAATTTGAGTTCATATCCAAACCTTTTGTCTGCATTTTAGTAGCCAATCAGGTGATCCGATCATAGACAGGCCAATGAAAACACTGAGAATATAAACAAAGTATTGATGTGTATTTAATCCGAACAGTAACTGCAGCTCAGCTGACATTTTGTCTGGTGGAGACATTTGAGAAAAAATGACAAAACAAAACAGAAAAAGATTTTTTTTTAAACTTTTGTTGTGTATCTTATAAATTATTAATGATTATTAATTGTTAGCATTTTCAACTATCAGTTGAGGAAAATGCACAAAATTTGCAAACCCTAGTTTGGAGAAGTGACGGTGAGCACTGAGCAGAACAGACAGGAAGGCTGGTTTAAAAAAATGATATAGTGATTGTTTTGACTGAAATTTCAGTTGCGATATTTGATACAATTTCATATTTGCTGAAAAAAAAAACTATTAAAATCATGATGATGTGACATTTGTTGGGTTTTTATCAAACAAATATGTTTTCTTACATCTGGAGAACAAAGACTCTCTGCAGCTCTGCAGAACCTCATTTTTCCACTGTTTTCATGTTCCCTTTTTCAAAAACTTGTGATTTGGTTCTTGTTCTGTGGTTTGAATATCGCACTCGGCTACAAGGCGAGTAGAGGTTGTCTGCTGACTGAGTCAGAATAAACTGACATATAACCTGAACCACAGTCAGCACAGATGTGTGGACATTAACCTGCAGGGAGAGCAGACTGCTGCTGCTAGCACAGCTAACGTTAGCCACACAATTCAGTTCAGTTCAGGTCCATTCACTGTGTTTTACTGGCATGAATGCTTTATTAACAATATTGCCAAAGCATTTATGATATAATAAAAAGAGTTGTACATATGAATTCAATGCAATAATAATATTAAAGAAAAAAAGAAACACACAATTCATAAAAAATGATTCATTAAATAAAATAAGATAATAAACAAATATATAAAGACAAAAAAACACATAAAGACACACTGCAAACTAATATGATATTAGTGTTTTCTCACTTCAGACGAGTCGACCGTCGACAGGGGAATTAATCATCAGGAACATTTCTAATGTTCACTGCAGTAGCATCTTTGTTTTGATCATATTTTAGATGATGATGTTCACTTGTGTAAAACATAACTGTGATAATAGTGAGCATATAAACAGTCATGTTTACTGAATAAATAACTGATAATAATGATTATCAAATCATTTTAATAATCATGTTGATGGTTTCAGTCCTGTCACCTCGTTTCCTCTTCTGTGTGTGTCTGTGTGTGTGTGTGTGTGTCTGTGTGCAGCCGTGTGTGTGTGTGTGTGTGTGTCTGTGTGTGTGTGTGTGTCTGTGTGTGTGTGTGTCTGTGTGTGTGTGTGTCTGTGTGCAGCCGTGTGTGTGTGTGTGTGTGTGTGTCTGTGTGTGTCTGTGTGTGTGTGTGTGTCTGTGTGTGTGTGTTTTGTGTGTCGCAACACTGTGAGACTGAACACTGATCTGAGACGGGAGGAGGAGACATTTAGCCTCTGACACAGATCATGCTAACATGATGCTAACATCCCTTCTTCCTGTCTCGTCCTTCACACCAGAGTTTTTTACTCCTGTCGCTCTTCTTCTTTCTTCTTCAGTTGTTGTGTCTTTATTTCTTAAACTGTCACTGGTCCATCCAGCCTTAATGTTCCTGTTACCTCCAAAGATCTTTTTATTAATCATAAATTTTGTCCATGAAACATTTCCTCACGTTGTTTTTGTGTCTTTGTTTTGTCTCCTCGTCCGTCTGTGTTTCTCCCCACCAGCCCCCTGTTTTCCTCTCAGACCTCAGGATTAGTCTTTTCTTAAATAAGGCCATTAAACGTCTTTTTACCATTGTTTTCTCCACTCAAGGCTCAGCTAAATAAGGGCCAGTAATTGACTTTTTTTCTCCTGTTTACTGGCTGTGGCCCAGGCAGCAGTTCTGGCTCTCTCTGCAGCCGTCGGCATTTAGTTTTAATTTTGGCCATTAGAGCCGGAGCTTGGCTGCAGCTTCAGCTGTGACCCCTCGCGGCCTTCTGTTTGTTTGGATACTTGTTGTTTTGTAGTTTCTGGACTTTTCTGTCCAGCAGAGAAGAAACTTTGTCCTTCTGGGAATCTGAAAATCTGATCTCATGTGAGACCGAAGGGGGGAAATAAAATGAAATCCCAAAACACAAACTGTCAGGGTGAATCCACACTCCTGCTGCTGCTGCTGCTGCAGGGATCATCAGTGCATCAGTTCCACAACAGAAGATTCTGGTTTTGAGGCAGAACTTCTACCAGAGTTATTATGCAAATTAGTGGTGCAACGGATCACAGTTGACCTGTGTCCCGTACGATCGCCTTCCACGGTTCGGCACGCATGTGATCTGCGGACTACGTGTGAGCATCATAGTTTTACTGTCACTGTTACTTTTGTATAAGTTATAATACCTGAAATCTCAATGCAGAGTTGCAGTGAACAGACAGGACAGATGCTGCTGTGTGCAGCGCATCTCTGTGAAGAACGACTGATTTAAAATCCGTCACATCGTCTTGAGTGAAATCCAGACCATGACTTTTTTCACTGATGTAACTATGCTGTCGTCATAGAAACAGATCATAAGACTGTCATAATTATTGAAACTTTGGTGATATCAGCTGTCTTAACTTCTACACAGCTCCTCTCTGCTCACCGCTGCAGCTCTGTCTCACCCTGTCTGTGACACAGTGTGTCTGTGCTGATTGATTACCCGTAACTTCTAACCAATCAGATGTGCTGTAGGCGGGACATTGAGCCAGACTACAGAGTGTAGTTGTGTATTATACTGTGCAGTGTATAATGATCTAGTATATACATAGAACAGTACTGTATAAGCTTGAAGATGTTAATATTATTACGATTATCATTACTATCATCATTATTATTACATTATATAACTATGGTGATAATTACAGACAGACAGAGATCAAAGCCAAATGCATTTTTAAAATAATTTAACCCTAATCCCACCATTCTTTTTCTTTTTTGCTGATCTGAAAAATGATCCAATCCGTGACTCAAAACCGTGATACGATCCGAACCGTGAGTTTTGCAAATACATGCACACATGTAAACAAAGGATGTAAACTGATCCTAATATACTGTTCTGATAAATTAATATATATTCAGTATGATCTGGTCTGGTGACACCTGAAAATGTTCAGTGTCCTCCTGGATCCACATTCTTCATCCATCTGATAATCACAGTCGCTGACCTGTTCTGTACGTGATCTGTCCATCCTGAGAGGGGGGTCCCTCCTCTGTGGTTCTCCCTGAGGTTTCTAACATTTTTTTCCCTGTCTGCTACCTGAGTAAAGGGTATTCAGGACACAGGGTGTTGCACACTGTACAGAGGCAAATTATCATTTGTGATTCTGGATGAAACTTGGCTTGACATGAGCTCATGGGTGTGTAAATAATGCCATTTTTAAGATTGTGTATCATATCTATCGCTTCATGTGAGCATGCAACAGTTTACCGAGACAATCGTGAGCGAGCACAGACTAACAGACATCAGCTGTGAGTGTGTTTGTGAGAAGTCAGTTCTTTTCTTTACATCCTCGTCTCTTTACTCTCACAACGTGACTTTCAAGCACATTTCTTCTCCAGTCAGCAGTCAGTATGGACAGACAAATGATCTCACCATAAACAGTGAAGTCAGCTCCTCCATGGGGACTGCTGCACACAGGTTTACCAGCCAACATGAATGTTGGTCCAAGGGTCCACAATTTCTCTGTGGGTCGCTGCTGCAGAGGGGATGAGAAGCAGGAGAGAAAATAAATCAGCTTTTTAATCCCAAAAGTTTAAAAAAAACAAAGGCTGAGCTCTCGTCTGTCTTGTGATTAATTACCTCCACCTGCACAGGGCCACTGACTAAACTGCTGATCTTGACAAGTTGGGAGTGAGATGGTCGCCATTCACAAACGACAACATCTCCTCTGTGACACACCAACTACAGTCAAGTCAGGACTAAGAAGAGTGAAATAAAATCCCTAAGTTTCTTCCTCACTCTTCAGGTTGACAGTGTACAGAGTCCAGCAGAGTTCAGGGTCACACAGACCCTGCAGCCTTTAACTGCCCTGAACAAACACCATGTGCACCATCACACACATCCAACTGTGGAAACTCACGTACAATATGTGTTTGCAAAGCTCATATTTTCCTGTGTGGTTGAAATGAACTGTGACCTGCAGCACGCTGCTGTTAGCTGAGGCTGAGGACGAGGGTTCCCTCAGGAGAACCGTCAAGTCTTCAGTTCAGTCTGCCGTGGGTGGAAATGTTTCCACCTGATCTTTCATTAGCACCCTGCTATGGAGACAAACCTCCCCGGTGTTCCACATGACGGTGTTTCACATTCACGGAAAGTGTTTATGTTAAAATAAAATGAGATAAGGAGGTAAAATGGCCCCGAGTGGTTTATATTTTCATTTTAAAGACAGAACCACAACCTGTTAGAACATTTGTGGAACTCTTTGCGACTGCAGCAGCTACATGTTCTCGTGGTGCCAACTGCTGTGATCACCTCTGTGTGTATTCCCTCACCACTTCACAGCGGCTCCGTTTCCTCCTGGAACACATGCAGAACGTTCCCTGAGAGATAAATCATGAACCCTGCAGCACCAAACACCGTGTGAACAGAGATACGCTGCACCCATCTGTAGATTCCCCCCAAAAACACTTCAGACAAACCTCAGTGCAACATTCGGATCAACTCTCGTCTCAGCGGCGTTTCTTTGATACTGAACTGCAGCTCACCTCACAAACACCGAGCTGCAGTCTGTGGATCACGTATAAATACACCTGCCTCTATGGATCTGTGCTTATCTGATAAAATGCAGCAGAAAAAGCCACAAAATACATTTTGTACAAGACTGAGTTTTAAAATAAGTCGTATCTAAGCAGAACAATGTCATACTGACAGAAGAGCACTGCAGCTGCTGGCTTGTAATATATATGGATTAATAGAAGAAACGATTCATCCCAGTAAACCACTTTATAAACCAGCCTTGGTTCTATTTTTGTTCTTCTCAGCGCAGTGACAACTGGGACTAGAACCCTCCAGGAGAGACAGAGTGTGTGTTATCTTTACAGAGCAGACAGACTGCACCAGATAAGAAAGAAAAATGGTGAATGGGGGAAATTAAACATATTGGGACATTCACTTAATTAATACAGACACACGACATTAAGATAAATACCTCCAAAAACAAAATTAATAAATGTAAAAAATAACCAGACAAAATAGAAGAAACATAAATAAATAACAAACAAATCAGTCCCTCCAGGATTTGACGGGCTGTCTTTGGGATTGTTGCAGCCAAAAATGTCTGAAAAATGTCTGTCTTCAGGGAAGCTGTTCTAAAACAAATTGTGATGCATGCTGCAAAGTTTTTAGGCATTTTTTGAATTCACAGTGATTGGTTGAATATGCACAACACAACTTCCTGGAGGGACTGACAAATACAACTGAACCTGTCCCAGTTCACACAAAATTCAATTAATCCCTGAGAATTCTGTGCAACCTGCAATTTTGTCCAAACTCTGCAATTTTTGGCAAAATTGACCAATCATTGTAGCTCCCCTGAGTTCCACCAATCAGAGCAGTGCCCCACGAAAACATGTAATACTCAGTGAACCGACTCAGTGTTTTGTTTTATTCACTACTTTTTTTTTGCATTTATACTTTTTAAATTTTGTCACAGTTACTGAAAAGAACACGATATTTACATAGTTATTGACATTAACGCTCTGTGCACTTCTGTTGTAGAATTTTGTGCTGGGTTGACAGTTTGAGCTCCAAAAAATAATAATAATAATTTTTTTGTAAAATAACCCCCCTGGTCCTCTTCTTCATGGACTAATAAAGCAGATTTAATTCTAGCCTTTTTGGTGAGGTGAGTAGAACACTCAAACAGAGTGCGGTTTTGTTCTCCCTGGAACAATCTGCCTTAGATTTTTGAATGAATTATACAAAAAGAATCACAACAACTTCTCAAAGTGTCTCAACACGCATCGCAATTTTTTAGAAAAGCTGCCGTGAAATCAGACATTTTAGGCCGCAACAATCCCAAGGAGGGACTGATGGAAGGATCCCTTCAGTAATTCAAATAATTAGAATTAAAGTAACAATACAATTAGAAATGTTCATATGACAGGTAGAACATAGAGAGTTTTTTATAGCCCCACTTTTCATATTCATATTATGCTGTTTTACTTTGTAATTTTAGAGCAATTACATCATATCTTCTAAAAGAAGTTGGCTTTGTAATGTGTTTTCACCCAAAATGAAATTTCAGTCATTATCTACTCACCCTCATGCTGATTGCAGGTCAGGTTTAGTTTTTTAGTTCATAAATCACTGCTGGAGTTTCACAGAAAACCGCGTTGCAGAACCGCTTAAACAATGGAAGTGAATGGTGAGCAGTTTTCAAACGTATTCAACAAAAGAATAAAAACATAAAATGCCTCCATGCTGCTCTCTGGTGAAATCCAAGTCTCCTGAAGCCCCGACATGTCAAGTTGTTTTGACAGACATCATTTACAGTTTTTAGCCTGAACGTTCACATGCACGTGCACACCGTCTGAACTGTGTGTGTGTGTTGTGATGGTGTGCAAACGGCATGTCAGGAATGAACTGAGGAGTTGTGAGAGTAATTAGAGTACTGATCACTGTAATCTTTTCCATGTAATGTCAACAATTTTCCTCTGCTCCACTGGAGCATTCGGGGTTCAGAGCACCTCACCTCGGTCACAGGTCAGCTTCTCTGACCGTTAGACCACCACAGTTTAAGACAGTTTAATGACTGCGTTGTAATCAATTATATCAACATGTACAGACACAGAAAGTTCCCATCACACAGCCTCCAACCATCACTGAGCAGTTTAATGTCATCGTTGGAGACTGGAGTTTACTCACACAGATTTTGGGTGAGAAAACAATGTGTTTACACTCAGTATCCCAGGTTATCACAGCTGCCTCCTCCACCTGACACCGACTGTCTCCTCCAATCACTGTTTTTCTTTTATGAACACAGTTTGATCATTTAAACGCACGCTGCCAACACACACACACACACACACACACACAGCCTCTCATCTCCACTCATGCTCAGTTCAGGAGCGTGGGCCATGCTGGTGCTTACCGATGACTACAGCTTGTGCCTGTGGGAGTGTTTGAAGAAACGCTGCTACACACTTCAACGAGCAGGAAGAGCCCTCAGCAACCAGCTCGTCTGCACATTCATTATCATGTTCACATTCGTCACGTCCGAAAAAAGCTCGACATACACCGCAACACCCTGCAACGTGCAGCAACACACTGCAAACACAGAAACACACATCAATACATACATGAGGTTCAGACACTGTGGCTCTCAGTGGAGATGCCAGCAAGGCATGATGGGTAAACTGGCAAATCTGAATACAGATATTTTTGTAACATGAACAAAACAGATAGTAGCTTTGTGTTGCACCAAAGTCTACAGCCCACTTCATTCATGAAAAAAAAACCTCTTTATCTTTAGTGCTGTGTAAATGCTCAGAGGTCAGCAGCAGCCAGATGTTTGCTGATGTTTTGAATGTTTTGCTAGTTTTTGGTTGCAGAGCGTGAAGTCAGACAGGCAGAAAGGAAACAGGTCGACTGTGAGCACCAGATGGTTTCTCATGAAGCTACAGCGAGTGTGTTGTAGCAGGGATGTGATGGCACACACACACACACACACACACACAGTGACACACACACACACACGGTGGTGACGATGACATGCAGAGAAGGTGTAACGTGCCCCTGTGGCCCTGCAGGTGAGAGGCTAACAGAGCAGGTCTCTCTGCAGTGGTGAGAACTGAACACACGTCACAACCTATTCTGAGACCGCCGCCTCACGCCCGGCGAACATCGCTGCTGTGCAGGAGTGACCTCAGCTCACAAGACCTCTCATCTGTGTGAAACACTGCAAAACAAAAGCTCGTCTGAAGGCGTTTACTTCATTAGATACGGCAGGAGAATTCAGAGACAGGGAGGGAAAAATATGTCTGAAGGTCAGCGGTTCGACCTCAGCAACAGGAAGTCACCTGGAATCTGTTCTGAGACTCCAGAGGGGGTTTGTTGATGGTGAATTATGGCCTGTTATAAACCCTGTTTATAACTGCCAGCACGCTGAGTCTCTGTATCCACCTGATTTACTGCACCGTCTGTTTTCACTGGCTGTCACCTGTCACATACTGGGTAACGCCTCAATTTCCAGGTCCCATAGTTTCGTGGTAAATAGGTGGTTATTACCAAGTAACATGTTTGAAATTTACCCTCAAATTCAGTGGTTAATTTACATGATAATTATCAAGTACCATTTTCATGTTGCTGGTGGTAATCACAAAGCAACATATTTAAGTTTTTTTTGATCTACCCACAAATTACCACCAAATTTCACAATAAGTACAAGATCATCTCTAAGTGTTGTTTTCATGCAGGTTACTTTGGCTCTGCTTGGCAGAGGCGTTCAGGCTCATTTTACAGGAATTTACAGGACAGAGAAAGAGGTTGATGAACAAAGTTAAAACATGATTCAGCTCACTTGAATTTCCAGAATGACCGTTTTCATGTTATTTTCTGTTCATAGTGTTTCCCAGTTTGTCTATTGTAGACTGACTGTATCTGTTTTCTGCATCACAGTCTGTTGTATGAAGGGTTGAAGTTGGTTTAAAAAGTGGATTTTGTTTGGTTTCAGGTTTCATTTCTCTCCAGTCGTTCATTAACTGAACTGTAACTTTATCACTTTGCAGAGTTTAACAACATCAGTGTTCTGAAGTCATTATTTGTTGCTTCTCCCACTTAAGAGCCTGAAAAGCTCTCTGACAGACGAGGAGGAGGAGGAGAGGAGGAGGGGACAGATGAATGAGAGGTGGCAGTTAAAGCGAAAGAGACGGAGAGCTGAGGAAGACGAGCAGAGAGACGCCGATTAATGGCGTCATTAAAAGGCAGACGATGTGTTTTACAGGAAGATATATATATATATATATGTGTGTGTGTGTGTGTGTGTGGTGAGCAGCAGACAGTTCAGAGGGAACTCCTCCTGCTTCTCCTCTTCATTATACAGGAGCTGTAATTATGTGACGTGTGTGAGTGAAATTACACTCTGATTAGTTGCTGCAATCACAGGGTCACAGAGGCAACTTCAGTCTGCACACACACACCCCACACACACACACACACACACCTCAGTTCAGTCTGCACACACACACACACACACACCTAAGTTCAGTCTGCAACACACACACACACACACCTAAGTTCAGTCTGCACACACACACACACACACACCTCAGTTCAGTCTGCACACACACACACACACACACCTCAGTTCAGTCTGCACACACACATACAGCACATCATTATTGCCAAGTGGGTCTGGAATTCACTGTGGTATTTTGGTATTTTTGCTGTTGGATAGTGTTACTTTTAAAAGTAACTTGTTACATTACAGTGTTATCTACTGAGAAAAGTAACTAGTTACAGTACTTTTGCGTTACATGAACCAGTTAGCTTCTCTAATACGTCTACGTACAAACTATAAAAGGTCCCAGACTTTTCAAATCACGTAGACTCACCAACCAGCGTCCTCTGCTGTTTACTCGGTTCATCTGATGAGGCTTCACAGAATAAAAAGCCTCCACAGGTTGAGTACTGACTCAAAGAAAGATTTGATCAAGGGGAATTTGTTCAACACACCCATCTGCAAACATGACCTGAGATACTCGGCAGTTTCAGTGTCCACAGAGACCACAGGCTGTCAGTCCTCTGTGTCAGATAAAAAAAAGTGTCCCACAGAGTCTCAGGAGCAGGCAGCGGTACTTCTTGTGAGGAAAATACAGTAAAACTGTAATAATAAGGGATAATTTATTTGAAAAATAAAACTAAATAATTAATTGTAACTGCAAAACTAACATCTTATGTTGCATGTTACAACAAAAAAGTAATCTGAGTACCTGCATTACTTTGTAATGAAAAATAATATAAGAAATATGTAAAAACATGTTGTTTTTTTTAAATTAAAAGAGTATGTTTGAAATGAAGTAGATGTAGTGTGAAAAAACTTTAGGAGATATAAAGTTTTCCTTTTTTAATGACACAACAATTTAGATCAACAGTCACCTCAGGAGTCTTTGGTGGATTAGATTGTTCTCTCAGAAACACTCAGGGCTCCAGCTGATCTTACGCTGGTCTAAAGCGTACAGTGCACTGGATTTAATTTATTCCAGGTGTGTCCAAATCCACCTTTGCTGTCTTGCACAGCAGCACACAGCAGGATACACCAATCAGCTGTGCCCGATTGCCTTGATTAATTCATGGGTGTGTTTTGGGCCGAGCATGCAATAAACCAATCAGAAAGTCGGCTCTTTTCACCTTTAAGAAGCAGGTGCACCAGGAGCACAAATGATGGCAGCATGACAGTGGATTTACCAGGAGGAAACAAAAAGAAAACATTTTCAAGTGAAGAGACTCCTGGTTCGATAAGTTAAAGTGCAGAGAGTGTGCGATGTATGGAGACAGCAGGACGTCCCCAAAGCTGCTTCATGTGTCATGTGTTTACATTAACACTGCAAAAAGTAACAGTACATGAAGCATGAATGTCACGCAGATGTGTAACTGCTTATTTTTTATACTGAAGCACCTTGAAATTACTTGTGTTTTATAATTCCTTATTATCATTATCATAGAGAGACGGTGCAGCCGAGAGGTGAACCAAATGGACGACTGATCCAGTCCACTGAACATTGCATGAGCTGGACTGAGGTGCAGCTTCACGGCTCCCTGTGCTCCATCTCCTCCTCCCGTCCTCGCTCCTGAACACAAATGAAGGCGTTTTGTGATGTGTGTAGTTGGTGTGTGTGTGGTGGTTGTGTGTGTGTGTGTGTGTTGTGTGTGTGTGTGTGCGCGCTTCAGCCAAACATGCTGGATGCAGACAGACCCACTGCACCACAGACTTTGCTCTTTGACCAGGTTTGCAGGTTTTAGCCGGTCTAAGGCACAAGCAATTTTGACTCCAATGCACCAAGAACAAGTTGTAAATATGTGCTGGCCAAGCCTTCGTTTTTCCTTCATTTTCAGACCTCCCGGCCATGCTGCACTGAGCAGGCACAAGTTCATTTGCTATCTTGCAAATGCAGATAGCAAAGCCACCCGGCGCCACTGTAAGGTAGGGCCCTGACTGTGACTGTAACCACGACTGCATCCTCCCCCTGGCCAGGGCACTTTGAGATTTGTGCAAAGAACTTGGACAGGGTCAGACATTGTTCTCTTTGTCTCATTAAAGCCATAAGTAATAAAATAATAAATCCAGCAATTTCAGCTCATACGGTCACAGAGAGCACACTGAGCTGCTATAGAGAAAGAGTCTTAAATATCACCTGGAAACAACAAGTGGAAATGGAGGCTCAGATTTAAATCATATACAAACTGCTGTGAGGTTTTGAACTTTAGAGAAACATTGAAGGAACGTCATGGTGGCGTTCTGTGGAACACTTACAGCTGAATGACTGTCAGCGAGGAGAGTAAACAAACTCTTATTGGTTCATTTCCTCTTTCAGCGATGATCAGGGTGACAGCCGTAATCACAGAGTGTCAGGTTAGTGTGAGGGCAGCGAGTTCACAAGATCAACACAAGAGCCTCACTTTTATTTTTCCTCGTCTTATCTTTTGATTGTTCGCTCAAACATTCTTCTGGCAATTTACTTAATAACAGAGTCAACTGATAATGCATCAAAACCTGCAGTCACACTGCAGTCAGCTCACAATATATGATGCTGAAAATATCTGAGTGTGGGCAGGAAGAGAAAACATCAGCTGGCATCACATCGTCGCGCAGAGTCGGTTGCTCATCTCACTGACTGAGACGATACAGATGTCGATACATGTTCAACAATACGATTCATCCTAGAAGTTTTTAAATAGCCAATGATTCAGTACGATACGATTCAGCCCATCATGATGTGTGTAAATCTTTACATTTTGATTCTATTAATGCTATATTTGTATTAGTTGCAAGAAGAAATCCTGATTTTACTTTAAGTTTAATTCAATTTTTAGTTTTAGTTTTACTAAATGCAGGGACAGAGAGGAGGGACATTACAGTCGTGTTAACATCTTATCAGGAATCTCGTGTAAATGAGATGCTGTAGCCTGAATCTGTAAACAAACTTTAAAACTGTTTAAAATGCATTTTTGCAGAAAGATGATCAGCTGCTTTGTTTCATATGAAGAGTGCTGTGGTTTGGACTGAACTTGTCTGTGTGGAGGAACGGTGATGCTCCGTTATTCCACATTTGCACATCATGAAAGTTGTGATGTATTGATACACTTGGCTGTTTTTTTGTTGTTTTTTTTTCCCCTGGTTCACATTAAGCTTTTCACTGAAATGGGCCGTCTGAATCGATGCACTCGTATCTTACACATCAAATCTCGATGCATCAGATGCATGAGTGAATCGTCACACTCCTGGTGCAGAGGTATGCAGAGAAGTCATGTGTCTAATAATAACTTTGGAAGTTGGGAGTTTGACTTGCACTGCTGTCCGTGACACTCTGGAATTTAGGTTGCTACAACGTCACATGGTGCAAGTTACATTATTGTTAGATGTTCCTGCATCAACTTAGCATCAGTAGGGATGTAGCCTGACAGCCAAAACCCAGGGGGAAGAAAAGTGGCCAGACTTTTACTGGTGTTCGTAAAGCTTCACTTTCTAAACAGAAAATCCTGATTAAACTTTTTTATTCTGAAAGATTTAGGCTAAGTCATGTAATTTATGATTTTTGCCATTAAAATGTTTTGGTTACGTTTGATAAAAGGAAGTTTAAATATTCAAAACAGCACCTTTCATTTGGCTGTTAATGCTCAGTTTTAGAAAATGTTTCTCTGTGTTATTTTTGCACTTTTGTTTCATATTTTTTATCAACACTTTGTCAGGGTTAAAATTAAAGACTTGTTGAGTTTTGGTTTTCTGTGTCAGCTGGAATTAAATTTCTACCTGCTCTCACGTTGGCACTGCTTTCAAAATGAAACTGAATTTGCTTGAGAAGTGGCATTTCTTTCAGACTAAAATGAAAACACAAAACAAAACAAAACCAAACACTGTTGTGGAGTGACAGACTCAGAGCTGCTCCAGCGAGCACAGACTCAGACTCTGACCCTGATCATCTCAGACGGTGGCCCGGGCGGCGGCACAGACGCGGTGGCGGTGGTGATTCACTGGGATAACGTGTCACAATAGTCTGACACTCTTTACATCCATGACCCAGAAAATGTTCGACATTTCTCACTGAACAAGAAGTGTAACAACAAACTGCACAGAGGTGAAGTCACTCACCTCTGATTTCTGCTCCAACATGGAGACATTTTATCTCAAAACAACATCTTTCTGTTTGTCTTTTTGTCTGCACTGCCTGCTCTGAGAAATACACTATTCTACATAAACATATGACCTTTAAATGATTGTTTGTATTGATCATACACCAGGCTATGAACGTTATAATTTGAGTCCTGTTTTATTTCGCCTTTATTTGCTCCTGTTTTGTTTTTGAACAGTGTGAACAGCAAATCTCACCTGGAATCAGGTCATTTTCATATGTGGCCCTAAATCAGATACAGGTCTGATTTTTTTTTCAATACCCCCTGTCTTGACCACAAGCAACTCAGATGTCTTTTTCATTTGCACGTTTCACGAATCAGAAATGTTTTCATTTTAATCTCTGCAGCTGTCTGCACCAGCTCTATTCGCCTCACCTCCCTATTTCTTCAATATTAGGGACACAAACGCAAGGTTGATGCCCAGTAAAAAGGCACTGAAAATGTACGTTTATCTGCATTTTGTAACCTTGGTAAAGCAAAGTGCTCCGCAGCTTGAGAGCAGCTCATTCTGCTTCACTTCACCCAGCAGCTTTTTCTGCAGTGTTTTTGTGGGTAAACTGTACATTTACTGCCACAAGACAACTTCACTGTCACCCTACACCTGTCTGCTCTGACTGCAGCTACCAGCACTCTTTTTATTTTTCTCTTTTGCTCGTCCACACCCACTGTACTTAGACAATTCAGTGCTTATGCATCACACACACAGTTTGCCTGCTGGCACTTTGAAATGCACAGACAAGAGTGATGCTGATGTCTAGACATCAAAGCATTGGTCCTGCATAGCCAGACCTCTCTCCATCCCTGATACTGTGGAGAGAGACGTCTGGCTCATCACAAAGAAACTCTGCCATTGTCTGTGTTAAAGCGAATGTCATTGAAGACCTTAAGAGGTGCCGTCTTGGTGCTGTGGCGTGGTCGAAATGCTGACTTGAAGACATCAAAACATTGGAAGCCATTGGAAGTAACTGGTTTCAGAGTGCAGAGGTGTCAGTGAAGCGTTGTATCTGAAATGGACTCAATGCTAATGATGGTTGTCCTTGAGAAGGTCTCAGGAGAGACTGTACAGAAACCAGGGTGGAGGTTGTGTTAAGGTCCATCTGGTGGAAGCTCATAATAAAAATTGTACACACTGCAAACACACAAGTCCATTGTGAAGATGCTGACACAGATATGAAAGCTTTGTGATTCAGGCTACAGGGGAATCTGAATAAACAGGAGCAGTGAAACCAGAGTTCTCTGTGCAGAATATGAATAAAACAGTCTTCTGTGTATTTATCAAACAGTAGTCGGGGGTGGGGGTGGCTGGTTGTTATTGTACTCAGTGTCTCTGCAGCTTCTCCTCAGGACCTGCAGATCTGACATTATGTGCTCCATAAAGTCGGCCGCAGCTAATCCCATCAGGGATTCCTATAAATTAAGATCAAACACCGTGTTTGCCCTTGAGGTTACATCCACATGCAATTATTGTTGAATCCCCACTTTTTCCAACGTGCGCTCCGCATACTGTTGCACTAATGCTGCTTTCCAAAGAGTAATTACAAGGACATTTCTAATTTAGTTTCCTTTCAAGCTGTGGGGAGATGGTGCAGGAATAATCTGCCCTTCAGTCAGACGCAATTTAATGTCTCTTCATTTGTTCTGTGGAGCTGTGAGTAGAGAACAAGAACTGGAGAGTAAATGTACACAGGCTGCTTCAACTGTTATCCATACGTTTGGTACGTTTCCTGCTGCTGTTTGAGGATGTTTGAAGCTTTTCGTGGATTCAGTGTGAAAATAACAGCTGAATTTTTTCTGTTTACATTCATTATTCATCGTGTCAGAAAAAGAAACCTTTAAATAGACGGCAGCAGCGGCAGTGCAGCTGTCCCTCTGCAGCCCGCAGAGACTGAAAATCATGTCAGTCAAAGTATCCTGAGAGATGGCCATCATGGCTGCCCCAGATTCTGAATCAACGCTGTCTTTCAGCTCTTCTCTTATAGACGGAAAATACAGAAGAGAAAATCCTACAGTTTATCCTGGAAAAAGTCTGTTATTACAGTGGGTTTCTGATGTTACAGTAGAGATTTACAGCCACATATGCGTCCAGGGCCGCCAAGGGAGGAGGCCCCTCTCACAAAGTACTGAGCACTGTATCTATAGTATACTTCCAGAGGTCAGAAGTAACTAAGTACTAATACTTTACCTTAGTGTTTTTATTGTTCTGGCAACTTTTTACGTTTACTCCCCACGTTTGAACACAAATATCTGTACTTACATTTTCAAAACAGGCTCGTCAACTTTAGTTTTAAGACATAAGAAGACAAAAACAATGTAAAAGATGTAACAAGAATAAAATGACGTAAAAGACCTAACCAGACCTAACGAGATGAAAACAACGTAAAAGATGCAACAAAATGAAAATAATGCAAATTAGGTAAAAGATAAATGACGCGAAGGACAAACAGTGTTTTATATTCCAAACAAATACACGAGATACGGGTCATTTTTTGTTTCTCTTTATCTAAATAGGAATCAGTAAACAGCTCGTCCCGTTGGCCAATCATCTGCCGTCACTGATCGTATTGAAAAAAATGAAAATCTGTTGGCCAACATTTACACTGACCACTTTCAGACATGTTTGGAACATGACGTGTGGTGTTGATGAAGGAGCACGAGTCACAACGAGGTTGTGAGTCTCATCCATCCATATAAATAAGTTCCAGTTTCAGTTTCAGCTGGATGTTATTTAAACTTCAGGCTCGTTCTGACAGCAGAGTATCATCATCTTCATTGTAAGAGGCAGCACTCTGCAGGAAACAGATCTGCCGCTCTGAGCCGCCCTCAGATGAACAATCTGCCCCCTGCAGGGGGTGCAGCTCCAGATCTCCTCTGAGATCACATCATCACTCAGTGAATTATGAATCACATCTGTCTGTAATGGACTCTTTTCAACTTTTATTCTTCCCTCTTCTATTCTCTTCTCCTCCTTTATATCTGCCTTTAACCCCGTCACCTCCTCCTCTTCCTCCTCCTCCTCCTCCTTCTCGACGTCTCCACTCTGCTGACTTGGAGCTCCTCTCAGAGGAACTTATAGAGGTCAAGATCCTAATTTTATCCTGTCAGAAATTATTAAAATTTATGCGTCAGTGACATCATCAGAGGCTGTCAAGGACATCTCATCAGTATCAGTGACGGCTCAACGATACTTACAGGCAGAATGAGGGGATGATGAAGAGCAGCTCTTAAGATAAAGGACTCTCCTCTTATAACTCGATTTCCTCTCTGACTGTGTGAATGACAGAGTGAAGGAGACGAAGACGTCAACAAAGAACAAAATCAATTCTCACTCCGTTCTTTTCTGGAAATATTATCTATCATCCAGTTTTCAGGCTCCAGTGATTTGATAAGGATTACAGCTTTAAAATGTTGATCACAGAGCAGCTCGACGTCTGACAAGAGAAGAAAAAAGACCTTTTAAAACTGTACAACATCAGCACCACATAAAACAACAGATAGGCGACATTATTTGTGCAACACGGCAACAAAATTAAACCACTGGAGTTTGTTAATGCTCAATAAGAGCTGCACTTCATTGTTGTTCCACCTGCTGTTTTTTCTGAAAAGGCTTGGTACGTTGCATTCATGCATTTTGTTTTCTGTGTACAGGATCACAAGGCACATTTTTTATATTATGGATGTAGATTTCAGTGCATAAAGAAAAATGAACAAATAAATAAGTAAAAAGAAAAAAGAAAACAGAGAGAAAACATGTCAGACACATACATCAGTCATACATCACTCTGCAGGATCTCATCACCACAGAGCCAGTTCATATTTATGCAGAACTATGTTCCATTTTGATGTGAGCCCAGATTTATTCTACACTGCGTTCTTTCAGTTCTGGGGCCTTTTTTGCCTTCCAGTGTCTCACTCCCCCAGTGAACACAACTTTGGACTTTAAGGGGTTTCTGAACCAAACCAGCTACTTAAAATCTCTGATACTCCAAACCAGAGTGGTCTCACCAAACTACACTCCCATGTACAGTGCAGGAAAGTTCCTATTTCAGTTTTACCTTTCCAGCACGTAGAGTCGTCATGCTGTGTGATCTGTGCAGTACCTTATATTGTGTGAACTTTCTCCTCACTACTTTCACACATTTGCCACATTCTGACACAATTTTAGACCATTTGTCACCTTCAGTTTCTTCCCCAGAGGTCCTTTTGCCAAATCAATGTCACATTAACAGACGTTTCACACAAGTGGGAATTAGTTATTTTATAAAATCGTGAAGCACTTTTCCCGTGGTAATTCATATTTGTTAGTTATTAGTTTAGTTATTAAATGTCCTTTTCCTGTAAAATGAAATCACTAAACCAGATGACTGTATGACAGAAATAAACCATCAAATAAATCACCAATGGTGCTTAAACCACGGGAATGACACTGCATCCAATACTCAGTTTTTTTTCCAGTACAGATGCAGAGTTGTGTCACAGTGAAGAGAATCTTTGTACATTATTCATACTAGATTTTATGAACCTTGGTCTACGGAAGGACTGGCTTTGTAATATTTCTAGTCGTTTGTGATAAAGCTTCAATCAGATTGAATGTTGAGCACAAGAAAATGTTCGCAGACTTTTGCAGAGGAAACGTGTCTTTAGACAAAAACAAGGGAAAATATACACAAGTTACCTTTTAATTCATGGTGTCTGTCAAAGCCTGGGCTCTCTGGATAATAGTCTCGTCTTGATTTGATCTTTTCTGCATTATTTTGTTTTTCTTTGACATGTCGGCATCCTGAAGTCTGTTTGTCGTCATAGTTACCAATAATCTCTTAAATGATTTATATGATTATAAACCTACTCACCACCTTCTACGTGTCAGAGCTGGTTTGATTTTTCATTCGTGCAGAGGTTATAATGTTTGCATCTATTTCTGGCGATCCGCAGCTCTGTTTCTATTCTTCCCTCTGAAATCTTCATGTCCTGCCAAACATTTTATGACCATCTGCAGCGTTTTACTGTCGTCTGCCCGTCTGTTTGGGCAGCGAAACACGAGGCAGAGCCAGAGGTTTTTACCTTAAAATGGTTTGTTTAATGTCTGCAGGAGGAGCCAGGAAGACATTTTAGAGCTGATGTGATGTTGCTGGGAAGGCCGACCCTCCACTGAACATCAACCTAAACCTCTGTCATTTATCTGATGGTGTTTATTCATGTTATTTATGTTGATGCCAGCAGACTGAAGCGGTAAACTCGTGTCTTCAGATGTTTTACATGAGAGCGCTGATGTTGGTGATTGAAGTGCAGGGCAGATGAGCAGATTAGGGAACTTGTTTGTTGCGACTATTCACACTCGAATGCTGCCGTCACACTCAGCTGAGGCCTGATTGTGATTGTTAAAGCTTAATGAATGAAGCTCTGCTGTTGTGTTGCTGACCTGCCTCTCGCTCTGTTTCAGGGTTCGATGCTTACTTCACGTCACGGACTCTGGAGAACAACAGGAGGAACGTTTGGTTCGCTGAGTACTGGGAGGAGAACTTCAACTGCAAACTGATGAGCTCGTCCAAGAAAGACGACAGCAGCAGGAAGTGTACAGGTAAGGTTCACTGACACCGACACTCAGCCGCTCAGTTATGGGTATGCAAGCGTTGTGATGGATGGACGGAAGCGTAACCAAGGGTGATGTTTCCACTGGAGATGGAGGAGGCTCGACCCCCTTTGGAGAATCCAGTGTCACAGTTATTGTCTCAGGTTCATTTTCTCAGTTTGTGAGTCTCTCTGAATGTTGCTGCTCAGATAAGTCAGAGAGAAAAGATCTGAGTTAACAAAAATGTTGATCAGCTCATCAGAGTCCAGATCACTTCATACCTTAGTGACTTTTTTGCCTTTAGTTTTGAATTTCACAGCCTGAAAGGAAACCCTGCAGACAATACTGGAAAAAGAGCTGAAAAAAGGTACAAAAAGATACCTGCCATCCCTCCTGTCCATCAGGTGGTGATGGAAAATCTGCAATCAGGGATTATCGGATAAAATTTGGTAAAAGTCCTTTTAAAATCAAGTGCACAAGTTAAAACCAAGGAGGTGACAGTGTCATGGTGGGAACAATCTGTATCAACAGAGTACAATGATATTTGTAAAAAAAAATTTAAAAAGT
The DNA here is from genome assembly GCA_034769285.1 of Lutjanus argentimaculatus. Classification (NCBI taxonomy): domain Eukaryota; kingdom Metazoa; phylum Chordata; class Actinopteri; order Lutjaniformes; family Lutjanidae; genus Lutjanus; species Lutjanus argentimaculatus. Next base: position 2,323,677 of record JAWZSL010000050.1, read on the forward strand.
CTTAAGTCCTTTAAAATGAGCAAACTAAAATCTTCCACATGTATCCAACAGGCAGTTAAAAGACTCCTGTTAAAAGGGTACACAGGGCCATGAGTCAAAGTCCAAATACTGGCCATCCTCACGTCCAAATACTGGCTGTCCTCTACTCTCGTGGGGCCGTGTCTGTTGCTGCATAGATTCCCTGTCTTCCTCCGTAGGACGAAGGACCTATGAACAGGCAAACACAGCAGCAGTGGGGGTGCACAACAGCCCAAATGGTACTTACGCAACCTGACAGAGCTCTTTGCTCTGCCGCTGTCCTAATGTCGCGTCATAACACTCTGGACTTCCTGGGTTCGGCTGCTGTCTCCCCACACTCCACTGCTGTCTGCTCTGTTGTGCTTCAGGTTGTAGCCAGCGCCCTCCCGTGCTTGGCGTGCACGATGGCGTCTCCTGTGTTCCCGACTGATGGTGTTCTTTTCAGCCTCTCTAGACTCCATGCCTTTGTTTCCGTCTGCTGCCTGTGTAGTCCCGCCTCTCTGTTACTGATTGGCTGCTGACTGTTCTGCCCTGCAGTCCTATTGGTCAGTCTAGCAGCAGGTAAAGCAGTCCACAGGTGCAGGTTATCATACATAATTACTATTAATCCCACGACAGAAAGTAAATAATATAATAAAGACTCAAATAATTTCACCTTAAAACCAAGAGTAATAAAAGACAATAAGATCAGAGATACAACAAAAACATGCAAATAAAACACAGCATTAACATAAAATCATTCACAATAAATAGAAAGCAATGATGAACAAAAGAAAAGTAAAAATTCCACTGTGTGGACACGTCCCCTGGTAGCAGACAGAGTCCAGAGGGCAGAAGACTTGTTTAGTTGAAAATGTTGGACCTGTGGGTCACGACCCAGAGTTTGAGCATTACTGCTCCATGCTGTTCCTGCCTCCCGTCCTACCTGCTCGATTTGCTCTGTGCATTTTGACGCAGCATCCGTCAAAAATTTACCCATGCAACAACTTTTCTGCCTGACAGCTTCAGCTTTAAACTTCAAAATTTAAACTGGGCTGACGGGTGCTAACAGAAGGTGCTGACGTGAGGGTTTGATGTTCCAGCAGAGAACAAATGAGCGATCCTTGAATTTACAACAGAAACTGTGAGACGGAGGCCGGATCGAGCGGGTGGAACAGGTGGAAATTATGCATAAACGCTCTTTCACAGATTGATATCCGATACAGCCCTGATCTGGACGGACGAGCAGCTCAGAGAAAGACGAGATTCCTTCAGGCAGACGTGCTAATATCACAGAACTAATGAACACCATCATTGCATATTGACTTTTTGCACACACTTCTTTTCTTTTCTCGTGCAGCTTGTTGGGAAAGTATCGCTGCATTTGCAATGGAAAACAGACTCTGCTCTACGATCAATAATGCATCGCAATTAGCGACCCGATATGAAGGTGTGAACAGACCTTGAACACTAATGAACCTGTTCTATTAAGTTTATTGATTGAAGGCACAAAAGAATTTTCCTTTCTGTTATGTTTCCTCTCTGATCGCTGCTCCCAGTCTGATTAAATGATTCTGATCTGGCTCATATTTAAAAATTTTGAGTTTTACAAACACTCATGGACCCTTTTCAAATTAATTTGCGGCGCCTAATTTGTCGTCACAAGTCCCATTTCACTGTGACTCTTTGTTCCACTTTCTGCGCCGTTACTTCCTTCCCTCCTCACATTATAATTCGAACCGCAGAGACGGGCTGGGATCATCTGTGCCCCCCAGAACTAAACCTTCAATTACATAATGAACACGCCTTCTGTGCCATTTCAGGATGATTGACTCGCTCTGAACACTCAAAGCAGCAGGCGAGGAGACGAGACACCAGCAGACAACTTTATTCTCTGAAACTACTCTAATGACTCAGGCAGGGAGGAATTCAACCAGAATCTCTCAGCACACAGGAAGCGTCGTTATTTGACTGTATTTTGAGGCAGAATAATATAAAATCTTAATATTTATACGTTGACATCATTTCTGTAAAGCTTTTTAGTGCCAAGACCTTTATAAGCATGTTGGACTCAGTTCACAGAGTTAGTTGACTGATCTGACCGGTGAACAGCTACAACACAACAACAACGACCGTTCACACACCAGCAGGGTGTCCGTCTGTGCTCCAGGTGACGTTCTTCTTACCGTCCCTGCAGAACTCATCACAGGCACACTGACTGTCACCGATAATTCAGACTTTCAGGTGTTACAGTTTGTTATTTTATACAAGGACAGATTTCTGGACAAACGGTCTCAGTTCTCTCCACCTTTCCCTGCACTCGTTTCGAGTCTCTTCATAGTCATTTTGAGTCTTGTTGTGTTCCTTTTGTGTCTCTTTGTGTTAGTTTTGTGTCTCTATGGTCATTGCAGGTCTTTGCAGTTGTTTTGTATTTCTTCATCTTTTGTCATTGTTTGTTTTTCATCTTTGTAGTTGTTTCACACCTTTTTGTAGTCATTTTGTGTCTTTGCGTGTCTTTTTGTATTGTTTTGCACCTCTTTGTGGCCATTTTGTGTCTCTTTCATCTCTTTGTAGTTTTTTTTACATTTCCTCATAATAGTTTTGCATCCCTTTGTAGCCATTTTGTGTCCCTTCATAGTCATTTTGCATCTCCTTGTGGTCATTTTGCTTGTCTTTGTAGTTACTTTGAGTCTCTTCGCCTCTTCATTCTTGTCTTTTTGTAAGGCAAGGCAAGGCAAGGCAATTTTATTTGTATAGCACCATTCATACACAAGGCAATTCAAGGTGCTTTACAAGAACTTAGAAATACATTAAAATAAAACATAAAAATTTCAGATCATTAAAGACATAGGCTAAAAGCAGGACAATAAATACAAAAATGCATTTAGAAAGCAAACTAAACAAAGCAACAGCTGACAAATATAAAAACAATAGCTACAGATTATTCTAACAATAAGTCACATATCTACTTCACTGGTAAGCTGCAGTAAACAGTAGTGTTTTTAGCCCTGATTTAAATGAGCTGGCATGTTTCAGCTGACCTCAGATATTCTGGAAGTTTGTTCCACAGATGAGGAGCAGAGAAACTAAAGGCTGCTTCACCTTGTTTGGTTTTGATCCTGGGAACACTGAGTAAACCTGTTCCAGATGATCTGAGGGGTCTGGGTGCTTCATAACGTACAAGTAAATCAGAGATGTATTTAGGCCCGAGACCATTTAGTGCTTTATAGACAATAACAAGATTTTAAAGTCTATCCTTTGACAACAGGAAGCCAGTGCAGTGACTTAAACACTGGTGTAATGTGCTTCCCACTCTCTTGGTGTTGGTGAGGACTCTGGCAGCAGCGTTCTGGACGAGCTGCAGTTGTCTGTAGTTGTTTTGTGTTGCTTTGCATCTTTGCAGTCATTTTGCATCTCTCTGTGGTCATTTTGTGACTCTCTATAGTTGTTTTGTGTTGCTTTGCAGTCTTTGCAGTTTTTGCATTCTACTGTGGTAGTTTTGTGACTCTCTATATTTTTTCGTAGCAGTTTTTGTTTTGTTGTTGTTGTTTTGCATCTCTGTGATCCTTTTGCGTCACTTTGCTGTTTCTTTGTGATGATTTGTGTCTCTTTCAGTGACATTCTGCAGGTGAAGCAGCAACTCTCAGGTGCTGCTTTCGATTAAAAAATCTGTCTGAACTTAAGTGTTCGTACTGGAGATTGGATTTGGTCAGAAGGTATCTGACCAGGATCAGCAGTTAGAAACACACCATCAGTACATCTTTATCTGAAGTCAAGCTCTGTCACCTTGAACTATGGCTGTGGTCCAGGGGCCCCCTGACCCCTCAGAGCCCGTTCCATCTCGGGTTTATAGCCTGCAGTGTAAAACTAAAATAATAAATCAGTTTCATATAACATTATGTCCCAGTCAGATATTTGCTCTAATTATCTGTCTCAGTTTTAACTTTGCTGTGAGCCAAAAACTAACTTCCATGGTCCGTCTGTGGTGTCTCATTATGGACAGAGACCAATCAGCACTCTTCATGAATTAAACATGTGGTCTGCAGAGCTCCGTGGCAGCTCCATGTCTCAGTGCTGAGCTCTGTGGCCCCTCGGCAACAGGTTCAAATCTGATCCTATCTGTGTGGAAATGATAATGAATCAACGCGCTCAGCTGCAGTCTGGCTACTGAATCCTAAAGACACATAAACAGACGCCATCAGTGGGACAGTTTTCTGCCCACAGTCACAAACAGCACTCTGAAATCAGCTAATCTGTCACATAGAGCTGAGGTCTGAATATATATCTGCACGGAGTCTGCATGTTCTGTTTGTGTGGGTTCTAAAGGGACACAGAAATACATTAAATAAAACATTAAAATGATGCAAATCATCCTAAGGGAATCAAAGATTTGGTTTCCAACATAATTTTAGAAACAAATTGATCACCTATGCTCGTTATTTCCAGGAGGCAGGTTTGTGTAACCATGGTGACAGACGGGATCGATGGTCCTGGGTTTGACTCAGCTGACGGGGACCTCCCTGTGGTTTCCTCCCCCACAGTGCAGGAGTATTTGTGACTGCGGGCTGAAGTGTGTGTCCCCGCCTCTGCCCCAGTGCATGCTGGGATAATCCCCGGTCCTGTGCGACCCTGAGCAGGATGAACGGGCGGAGGTGTCGGCCCCACCTGCTTTTACAGGCGCTGTAGGAGATAAACACGATGCTGTGAACACTGGAGCTTTATGTCTGCGATGATGCCGACCGGTCTGTGGTCACACATCAGCATCATGAACACTCGATCAGCTGTTACTGCCATCGTAAAGCTGTCATAAAGCTGCCACAGGCTGCAGGGTGAAGACTCTGCTTTACAACCAGTCCATGAGTCACACTGAGGGGCTTTATGTTGATGATTACACTGCTGTTATCCATATGAGAGTAATTATAGTGTCCAATATTGTGTTTATTAAATCAGCTGTCAGGGATTAAAGACCTCAAATATATTGTTTTAAATAACAGTATGTGATTCCAGTAATCCAGGATGCACACATTCAGCATCAGGCAACTCTGGCAATCAGATCACAAGGCAACAAACTAAAGACAACAGCAACAGGCATCCTCGACAACTCAAAAAATCTATATCACTTTAATTGTATCCTGAGAATATTTTCTCCTCTTGACCTTTCTGTCAGACAGACTTTTCTGACAGGAAACCACCATCATATAAGACAAATATCATAAATCTCTACAAACCAACCAAACTCCACTGATAAAATCAGTCATTTTATCTCACAGAACTCAGGAGTTGTTGGTCTGCTGCTGCCTCCGTCTGTTAGTGTGCTTGTGTTATTATGTGACTTTGGTGAATCCGAGTTAGTCCTTTAAAATACTGAAGTTACACAATTAAACAAACACACTAACAGTTGGAGGCAGGTACAGTAGACCAACAACTCCCGTGTTCTGTGAGATAAAATTTTGTTAATGGACTTTGGTTGCTTTTGGAGAGCGATCATTACTAATTTGTTGACTCATGAAATAGAAACTCCTGCACCATTTAATATGGGCATGGTCATTTTTTTTTTTACGATTAATATTTTTATTGGGATTTTTGAATATCACACATTACAAGTACACATGTGGGAATGGATGGTTACGAAGTAACATTAAGACTTGTATACAGAATGTAAGCAGTAAAATATGTTATGCAATACTTGCACTCCAGAGAAAGGAGCAAAACAACAAAGAAGAGAAAAAGCGAAACAAGAACAATCTTAACACATGGTAAAACAGGACAGCACGACAACAACACAATAAAATAAATAAATTATTAAAAAGTAGAAGTAACAGTAATAATAATAACAAAAAGAAAGAAAAAAGAAAAAGAAAAAAGAAGAAAAAAAAAAAAAAAAAAAAGGGGGGGGGGGGTTAAAAGAGATCATATGCTACATGCTCAGCGACGCAGGTGTCGTGTTCAGATTTGTAACCATATCTCCTACACAGAGTCTTTCATATTGGACAAATACCGTTCCCATTTCAAATTGAAGCTTTCCACTCTGTTTATTAGTCTGTATGATAGGCCCTCCAGTGCAGCCAGTTTGGCTAAGTGAGTGTGCCAGAGGCTGACAGAGGGGGGTGATGAAGCCTTCCATTCTGAAACAATAAGTTTGCGCCCCAGCATCAGTGCCACCTGGACCCACTCTGCAACGTGGGGTGGGAGGACATCAAGTTGGGATGGGTCTCCTAGAATATACAACCTCTGGGAAAAGGGCATATCCTGTCCTATAATCTTGGTAACATTACTATGAATCTCAAACCAGAAGTCCTGTATTTTTTGACAGCCCCATAGCATATGAGTCAAAGTACCTTCCCCGCTCTGGCATCTCCAGCAGTCTGGGTTCTGTTTTAACTTGACTCTATGTAGCTTAGAGGGGGTCCAATAGACTCTGTTAAGGATCTTGAATTGAGCAAGCCTAGTCCTGAGTTCCCTGGACATCTTTTTCATGTTTTGTAAGATCCTACTCCATTCCCTGTCTGTGAATGAAGCATTGAGATCTCTTTCCCAGGTCAATTTAAGGCAAGATGCACCCTTATCTGAGCATTTCAAAACCATTGAGTAATACACTGAAGCTTCATGACCTCTACCAAAAACTTTCATTATTTGTGTAAAGAAGCTTACAGTGGGGGGAGGTGTTGAAAAGAGACCCGAATGTGTGCAGCAACAGGTGTCTGAGTTGTAAGTATTTCCAAAAACTGATTCTGGGGTAGGTGGAATTGTGTCTTGATATCAGAAAAAGATTTGAGTGTATCCCCAGCATATAGGTCTCCAAGGACCAGGATTCCCCTGTCGACCCATGACTTCCAGAGAAAAGGTGATTTCCCTATGCAGAGTTTAGGGTTGGTCCATATGGAGGCTGCAGTGTGGAGGTTTGCATCAAAATTGAATATGAAGGCCATTCTTTTCCATACCCACTGTAAGTGTGAGATAATAGGATGACTCTGTGCCTCTAATGAAAGCTTAGTGGTGATAAAATGCATAGGAGGGAGTGGACTACACAGAGGGCTTTCCAGGCCGAACCACGGGGGTGCTCTCTCTGGAGGCAGTGCCCAGTGCACCAAGTGTCTCAGGCTGAATGCATAATGATAGAAAAGCAAATTCGGGACCCCCAGTCCACCTTGATCCACTGGCCTCTGTAATTTTTTCAAGTTTAATCTGGGTCGTTTATTGTTCCATAGGAATTTGTTGCATAGTCTATTAAACTGCTTTAAATATTTGGGGGGGATCTTCATTGGCAGTGCCTGTAATAGATAATTAAATTTGGGGGTGCAGTTCATTTTTATCACATTAACCTTGCCCCAGAGGGAGAGAAATAGTGGAGACCATCGTTCTATATCGATCTTAAATTTGTTCAGAAGGGGCTCAAAGTTAACCTGGACCAAATCATTCAACAAGGGGGGAAAAGGATGCCTAAATATTTAATACCTGATTGGGGCCAAGTGAAATCACCAGGTTGGAATAAGGTCTTGGGGCAGTAGGGAGTCAGAGGAAGAGCTTCTGATTTGGCCCAGTTCACTTTATATCCGGATAATTTAGAAAACAATTTAATGGTTTTGAGCAAAGCAGGGAGAGAGCGTTCTGGCTCTGTTATCAGGACCAAGGCATCGTCCGCATAAAGCATCAGTTTATGACTACTACTGCCTACTTGGATACCTGGAAAGTCAGGATCTCTGCGAATAGCCGCCGCTAAAGGCTCCAAAGCCAATGCAAAAAGTAACGGGCTCAAAGGGCAGCCCTGCCTGGTGCCTCTTTGGAGTTCAAAAGACTGTGATATTATTCTATTTGTTGTCACTGAGGCCTTAGGGTTGGTGTATAAAAGTTTGACCCAGCTAACAAATATCCTGCCAAAACCAAAAGCTTCCAGGGTGGAGAACAAATATTGCCACTCCACCCTGTCAAATGCTTTTTCAGCATCCAATGACAGGGCGGCGGCAGGGGAGGGCGCATTTTGAGAGGTCCACATGATGTCGATCAAACGTCTAATATTGTCAACTGAGCTCCGAGTCCGAATAAAGCCAACTTGATCGGGGTGAATCAGGTTGGTTATCACCTTATCTAATCTTACAGCAAGAATCTTAGCAAGAATTTTGCTATCACAGCTAATCAGACTGATTGGTCTATAACTCTTACAGTCTAGCGGATCCTTATCCTTCTTTAAGATGAGAGAAATTAGTGCCTCAGACAAAGTGGGGGGTAGGCTGCCCTTATCCAGTGCCTCATTATACATTTGTAGGAGTAAAGGGGAGAGTTCCTCAGCGTATACCTTAAAAAATTCAGCTGTGAAGCCATCTGGGCCTGGTGCCTTGCTAGATGGAAGACCTCTAATAACATCCACTATCTCCTCCCTAGTGATTGGCGAGTCAAGCAAGTCTACCTGGTCCTCTGATAAGGTGGGGAGAGTGAGGGAGGTCAGAAAAGCATGCAACTCTTGCTGATCGACTTGCGTTTCTGTCGAGTAAAGCGTTGCATAAAACTCTCTGAATGTCTTATTTATCTCTGAGGGATCACGCGTAACAGCACCACCTTCTGTCTTAATTGCTGCTATTGTGCTCTGGGCCTCTCTCTGTTTGATGTATCTAGCCAGCAGTCTTCCTGCTTTGTCGCCCTCTTCGAAATATTTCTGCCGAGCTCTGAAAAGGGAGAACTCTGCCTTTTGAGTCAGAATGGAGTTAAGTTCGTATTTTAGTCTGGTCAGATTAGTGAGATTTGAAGGGGTCATACTTTGCTTAAATACAGCTTCAGCGGCATGAATCTTCTTCTCCAAATCAAGTTGTTTTGTTATGTTGGATTTCTTTTTGACAGAAGCATGTTGTATTATGTGACCTCTAATGAAAGCCTTGAACGCTTCCCACGCCACACCAGCAGATGGTGCTGATGCCAAATTAGTTTCTATGAAAAGATTAATATGAGCCCTTAAAGATTCTTTGAAACTTAGGTCAAGTAGAAGGCTAGAATTGAGCCTCATCTGGGAGATTTAGGGGTACTGCAAAAAGGGGTTACACAAAGAAACACAGGAGCATGATCTGAGAGGAAAATACTGCCAATAGAACTAGATACAATGGAGGAGGTACCAAATCCAGAAACAAAAAAATAATCGATCCTAGAAAATGTATTGTGGCGCGGGGAATAAAAAGTATAATCTCTTGTGGTTGGGTTTAGTAACCGCCAGACATCAACCAGTCCAGAGGCTTTGCACATTTTGTGCATAATGAGGGCTGATTTGCATTGATGCTGTGATGGGGTGCTACGATCCAATATGTTATCCATAACCTGATTAAAGTCTCCCCCCATCAAAATCGGGTAGTCTCCCATATCGTTTAGTTTACACTCTAGTTGCCCAAAGAATGTGGGATCATCAATATTTGGAGCGTAGACATTAGCTAAAATCACTTTATGGCCTTGAATCTCAGCGAGAAGTAACAAAACCCGTCCAGCAGCATCCGTACTTTCCTTAATACATTTGAATTTCATTTGTTTGTGGACTAGAATTGCTACACCCCTGCTCTGACTGTTCCAGCACGAGGCGGAGACATAACCAACCCAGTCTCTGCAAAGCTTCCTAGATTCTTGAGTCGATAAGTGAGTCTCCTGCAGAAATGCTATATCACATCTTTTCGACTTAATAAATGTTATGACTTTTTTCCTTTTGATAGGGTGGTTAAGACCTCGCACGTTCCATGTCATTAAATTCAATGTCCTTACTTTATCAGCCTGCATCGTTAGATTGGAGTAGATCCAGCAGCCTATATTTGTAGGGGATATAACCTACCATTAGAACCATCATCGCAGAGCAACAAGCATCATGAGCAGAAAAAGGACTGGGGAAAAGGAAAAAGGAAAAAAGAAAACATGATGAAAAAGAAAAACATGAATACCTACACATACCTACATGGAAAACCATGAACTGTTGTCACCTGCAGGTGCTCTAAAAGCACCAAACCTAACACAAAAAGAACTTGGTCCGTGATTTTGAACAGTCTAACAGCTCACGAAGAGGGCAGTCACGCAGCTATAATTATGTAGCTTAAAATTAGTAAGGGCTACATCAAAACTGTGTAAAGGTTATAAGCAATAAACAGTCAAATATAACCAAAATACTTTAACAGGTAAGTTTTAAGTACATCTCCAAACATCCAGTGGTGTCAATCTGAGATATACGTCTCCCTATTAAGCCCTTCCCAAGTCTGGGTTGGGCTATAGTGCTAATGAAAATGGTGGGGAGGAGCCGAAAAAGATGAAACAAACGTATTTCTCCACCCCAACAACAAATGAAATAATAAGTGAGTTATAAAATAAAACAAGGCACATCAGTAAGTTCAGGGAGTGACATACATTACTGATGCTCCCCTTACTATAGCAACACGAGTGCCAATAACAATCTGAATCAGATCTAAAAAAGTAAATGGAATGTCTCTTTCATATCAAGATGTGCTTAACAGTGTAAACAGTGTAAAAGTTCAACTGGATGGTTCTGGTAACTTAAGGGCCGAATATGAATATGCTTTCACGGGGCAGAGAGCGAATGAATTCCAGTGCTTTTTTGGGGTCTGTGAACTCACGTCTACCTTCCGCCGTCTTCAGGGAGAGCACCGCTGGATACATCACGGAGAACTTGATCCGACGCTCATGAAGCAGGCGTTTGCATGGGTTGAAAGCAGCCCGTTTGTCGGTGACAAGTTTGGAATAGTCAGGAAAGACCATGATGTGATGCTTGTCCCAGTGCACCTTTCCCATCTTTCGCGCTGCTTCCGCAATCCGTTCCCTGTCCTGAAATCTCAGGAAACGAGCGAGGATCGGTCTGGGGGGCTGGCCGTCAGGTCTGCGTCTGGCAAGGGTCCGGTGCGCGCGGTCAATTTCGAGGGCTCCCTGGAAATCAATGTTCAGCATCTGTGGAATAACTTTGCGTAGAAATGCGAGTGTGTCCGAGCCCTCGCATCCCTCCGGGAAACCGACAAAGCGCAGATTGTTCCGCCGGCTCCTATTTTCCAGGTCGTCCAGCTTCTGTCGCAAGATTTCCACCTCAGTTTGAGTGGCAGGAGGATTAGCTTCTAGCGCCTGATGTGCGTCTTCAAGGAAATCTACGCGAGACTCGACATTGTTCAGGCGTTGTAGCAATGTCAGACAGCTTGGCCTCCACAGCCCGAGTTGCTGACTGAATGTCATTCAGCTTGCGTTCTTGAGACTCTGAGGTTTCTTTTAAAAGTGCGTAGATGCTGGATATGTCCTTAGCCATCTGGTCGGGGGGTGTAGCTCTGTCACTGGGAGCTTTGGGAGGCGACGGCGCGTTATTTTTAGCGGCGGTGTTAGCTGCTTTAGCTGCGTTGTTAGCTTCGCCGGGCTTGCTAGCTGTCTCTTGGCTTCGTGTTGTGGGCTTTTGCTGCTGGCCGGGCATCTTAACTCAACGAATGCAGTTTCAAAATTCTCCAACGTAAAATGTGTCACTCATACGTTAAGAAAAAGCACACTGTAACCCTTCACTTGAATAAAGTTAGCTGCTCGACTGCAGAGCCTCCGACTAAGCTGCCATCTCTGCTGCCAGCATCACGTGACTCCGGGCATGGTCATTTTTATATATTATAATTACATCATATATTTAAAGGATAGTGGGATGTTATTTGGCTAAAATAACACGTTTCGGCTTCATCAGGGTCAATATTTTGATTTACAGTTATTATTATTATCAGATATGCTAAAATCAATTATCAGTAAAACAAAAAAAAGAATATTATAAAGTGTTTGAACATCAAACAGAAGATCTCAGGTATCAGAAAAACTGATTCAACCTGTTTACTGCAGTAAAAGTGAAAAAGTTCAGAATCTGAAATGTCCTCAAAAAGTAAAGAGTCGTCCTTCTGAAGGACATTTCTACTGACTGTCTCTGTGTAGAGACAACTGAACCTCAGCTTTTCTTCACGGTTAAGACTCCATCTGTTTCGTCTTGTTACGTCTTTTGTGTCTCTTTGTGTTTTGTTTTTCATGGTTTATAACATCTTTTATGTCGTTTTCATCTCTTTTATGATTTCTTTTATGCTTTTTTCAGCTTGTTACTTCTTCATTTTTCAGGTCTTGTTACGTCTTTTACGTTGTTTTTATGTTTTTGGTCTTTTTCATCATTTTCATCTTGTTATGTCGTTTGTGCTGTTTTTATCTTGTTTGTCCGTTCTTACATAATTTTCATCTTTTTTACCTCTTTTACATCATTTTCATTTTGTTATATGTTTTATGTTCTTTTTGTCTTCTTATGACTTATTAAGTCTTTTTTATTTGGCCACATCTTGTTGTGTCATTTTCCGTCTCGTCCCGTCTGTCCTGTGTGATAAACTCTGATGGATCCACCACTGAATCGTCTTTTCTTTGTCTTATTGTCAATCAGTCTTGATGTCTGAAGGCGGCGCACAATGATGCAAAATAACAATAATCAATAATTCACCTCAAAGTCAAAAAATTCTCAAGTAAAGTATAGATACCTTTTATACAATACTACCATGATTATATAAATAAATATATCACAATAATTTGTTTTCTGTCCACTTCTTGAGTCCAAACCTTCGTCCAGTGGACACAGATGTTTTTTATCTGTCCAGTTTGTGTCCCGGTGCTCCTGATGGTTACGTCCTGTATTTAGATTATGTGTTTCTTTCAACAATTGTAAAGCAGCGACTCTTTGTGTGTATAAATGCAGAGAGCGGATGATGCAGCACAGCAGGTGGTCTCCCTGCTGCCAGCGACTGATCCTCCACACTGATGCCACCAAACATCATCTGACTACAACAACTGGGGCAATTATTTGTGTTATTAACCCATTTACCAAAACTGGGAGCTAAAATGAATGTGACATCTGGTTTCAATTCTGTCACACTCTCCACTCACTTCTTCTGAATTATGTTTTTTTCTGTGCATTGATAAATCATCTGCACAGTTAGTTTTTTAATCAAACAGGAAATGAAACCTCAAATTAATCCAGTCAAGTTATTAATCAGTTCAGTTATTCTTTTAGATTACTCTGTATGATTAAATATTCTCCTGAATATTTCAGGACTGACAGTCAAGTATTCAGATGTGATTTTCATTTTGATAATTATTGTTGTCTAATGATCAGATTTGCTCAGTAATTCTCTCTGATGCCTCAACCACCACTCTCAACCAGCTGGTTCTTAATTTTCCATTAATACAAATGATAATTGGCTGAAATCACTCAGGAGAAGTGAGAATGGAGAACACGGCTCTTTTCCACTGCAGGAACATCAGGAGGTTCTGATGTGAACCTGTACACTCCAGGTTCTGGTTCTGCCTTGTCATATTGTTTGATTAACAGAGGATCCACCTGCAGAAAGACCAGCTTCAGGACCAGTTCAGCTTGGGGGACTTGTTCAGTCGGTATCATGTCCTGCACACGATGAAGATCGGACTGTCGTCTCCCTGAATTAAAAGTTTTCATATGGAGGCATTTTGTGTTCTGTGAAGTTGAAGAGTCTCACTGTGTGACAGATGTGTCAGACTACACTAATTATGAATCATTAAAAATACAGTTTGTTTTAACATTAACAAGTAGTCAAACAAATGTGATGGATAGATAGATCATAATCACATTGTGGCCCTGAGGAGCAGTGAGGAGCAGAGAGGAGCAGTGAGGAGCAGAGAGGAGCAGAGAGGAGCTGTGAGGAGCAGAGAGGAGCACAGGAGCAGAGAGGAGCACAGGAGCAGAGAGGAGCAGAGAGGAGCAGAGAGGAGCAGAGAGGAGCAGTGAGGAGCAGAGAGGAGCAGAGAGGAGCAGAGAGGAGCAGTGAGGAGCAGAGAGGAGCAGTGAGGAGCAGAGAGAGCAGTGAGGAGCGAGAGGAGCAGAGAGGAGCAGAGAGGAGCAGAGAGGAGCATGAGAGGAGCAGAGAGGAGCTGAGAGGAGCAGAGAGGAGCTAGAGAGCAGAGGGAGTAGAGAGGAGCAGTGAGGAGCTGAGAGGAGCAGAGGACAGTGAGGAGCAGAGAGGAGCAGAAACTGTGCTTTGAGGCTGGAGATGAGATAAAATGCAGCTGTCGGGTGTTTAGTTCAGTTCAGTGTGTTCAGTTTGTCAGAGAGGAGCAGAGGGAGGCAAGTTGATGAGATAACGTTCAGCTGCAGGTCTCTGCAGGTCTCTGCAGGTCTCTGCAGGTCTCTGCCGGTCTCTGCCGGTCTCTGCAGGTCTCTGCAGGTCTCTGCCGGTCTCTGCAGGTCTCTGCAGGTCTCTGCCGGTCTCTGCCGGTCTCTGCCGGTCTCTGCAGGTCTCTGCCGGTCTCTGCCGGTCTCTGCAGGTCTCTGCAGATCTCTGCAGGTCTCTGCCGGTCTCTGCAGGTCTCTGCCGGTCTCTGCAGGTCTCTGCCGGTCTCTGCCGGTCTCTGCAGGTCTCAGGAGAGGAGTCACAGACTGCAGACCTCTGGAGGGTTGTTAAAGGGCAGATAGGAGGACTGAGATCAGTCTGTTCCCTCACAGTTTAACTGAACAGTGTCACAGCAGCAGAGCTCAGGTCAGGAGGAGTCCCTGTTTCTGCAGCTGTTGTTGAGGAGAACACAGAGCTGAGAACACACAGACAGATGTTCAGTGGGCAGAAAACATCTGCTGCTGGTCTGACAGCTCAGAACGCTCAGGTTACTGTACATTTTTTTACTTTAATTCATTTTCAGTTTTGTCACCAGTAAGAGTTTGATTTGATTTATACTCTTCAGACTCGTCTCCTGCTGTGAGGAGCAGAATTACTTTATTGAATTACTGTGTGATATTCAGTTTGTATTAACACTCTGAGACGGAAACGTCCTGCACAGGAGACTGATGACGTGTTTCATCCTGAACTCATATGAAGTCATGTTGGGAACATACAGAGCTGCTTCGTCCGCTGAGCTGCTTGAGTTGGTTGATTATGGCAACTAGTTATTTTTTAATTGATCGGTCATTTGGCTCATAAAATGACAGAAAATGTTGATCAAAGTCCAAGATGACATCCTCAAATATTAAATACCATATATTTTTTGGCTAAAATATGATGCTGATTGATGAAATTTAACATGTCATCACACCTGGGACCAGAGTCTGAGGTGAGTCTGAGAGTTACGACTCTGTGCTCTTATTTTAATATTTTTCTTTACTAGTGGTATAATGCACATAGTTGGGCCGGAACAGCCCTACCCTCCCTGTTGAAGCTGTGATTTGTAGGTCTAACCAGCTCCTATTAGCCTCCTGGCTAGCTCGCCATCTCCTCCTCCTGTAATGAGACGATCTGGGAGCGGTGTTGATGTCGTGTCTCCTCCTGTGTTTCACTCATCTTTGGCCAAACTGCCTCTTCCGTTTTATTTCCTCTCATTATTTATTGATGAGCCTGCATGCTGCAGACAAATAAATAGCACTGCAGCTCCGTGTCTTTATTCCTTTTTTGTGTTTTTCAGTCTGGTTCCGTTGCTCATCTTGTGCTCCACAGCAGGTCATTCTCATTCCACCTGTCTGAAGGAGGCTGAGACTCCTGAGTGAAGTTGAATTGGATGTAAATGCAGGTTGTTTCATTCAGCCTCCTTCAATAGAAAGCAAACAGTTTACTATCACAGCCGTCGTCTGTTGTTACTCACTAAAATCAAAGTCTTTACTTTCAGTTTCTGGCTGCTTTAGTTTGGGATGTTTTTCCTCCTGATCCCTGATACCCTCTCTGCTCTGCCTTCACTTCAAAATACTTTAAACTATTTCTGCAAGCAGATTCTGATCATTTATATTACATATGCTTAAGGTATATAAAATGTTTACTTTAAGCTCCAACAGCTTGTGTCAGTAAATTACAGTAAATTAGTTCTTTGTTTTATTTCTAAAATTTTGATTTAGTTTTATCAGTTTATTCATTTTTTGATAACTGATTCAGCACAGCCCTCTGGATATTTTTATTTGTAGAATAAAGTCAAGACATCCTAAAGATGTGAATCAGCTAAAATACAGTTGTTTAATTTACAATATTTCTTTACTGTGTTTTGTCCTGTTTTTTCAGCCTTGGAAGGCTTAAGGGAACAACACCCACAGACATGGCAGAGGCAGGCAGGCTGCAGGAGCTCTGCAGGATTGCAGGATGCAAGAAATATTGTATATTGGCAAGTGAGGATGAGTCCTCCACTGTCAGTTGATCAGCTGTTTATATCTGTCTGTCTTTTGTCTGTCTGTGTCCTACAAACAAAAGCCCACTGCTCTGAAAATACACACTGCCACACTGCTGCCAAACTCCATTAATATTTTGCTCAATTTAACAGTTATACACATCTGCTCCATCAAAAGATTATGAATGATTTGTTAGGACTGATAAACAGACACTAACTCATCTGGAAACAATTAATTTGAACTCTGATTAATGTGAAACAGACAAACAAAACAGTTATTTTGGTCCAGAATGGATATTTCAAAGGAGAACACCACGGCTGCAGCGTTCACGTCAAGTGAAGAGAATATTTCAGCTTAACGTGTTTCCTTGATCTCTGATGAGCCATGATGGTCATTTTATGATAAATTACAGTAAATATTGACCTGTTACAGATCAATACCAGCTGCTTGTGACACGACTTCAAACTTAAAACTGCAAGTTTAGTCATGTTTTATGTTGTTTTATTTCTTTTTTTTGACACTTGGATTTTATTAAATCATTTTAGGAAAGAAAAAAATAGAACTACAACAA
Source organism: Lutjanus argentimaculatus (assembly GCA_034769285.1). Taxonomy (NCBI): domain Eukaryota; kingdom Metazoa; phylum Chordata; class Actinopteri; order Lutjaniformes; family Lutjanidae; genus Lutjanus; species Lutjanus argentimaculatus. The sequence goes on from JAWZSL010000050.1 coordinate 2,340,371, forward strand.
CAATAAACAACATGTCAACAGACGTATGTTTTGGAATATGTACAATAGCATCTTTATACATGACTTCATAATTTGTATCTGACTCTACAAGACTGGTAGAGCACAAAGAAGGAAGAAGGTAAAAAACATTTTTAAAAAAACATTTTGAACTGTGAAGATGTGGGTGAGTCATCAGTCACATTCCTTATTCTGACAAACATTTCATCCATTTTGTCCGTCTTTGTTTCTTTTCTCAGCCTCAGAAGGAAACTCAGTCTTTCCATCTCGTGAATCTCTTGAATGATTTCACTCCAGTTTTCTGCTGTAGGTGGGCTGGTTTGTAACCATTTACGAGCTTTTTTTTGCTGCGACAGTTGATATTTTCATCGTTTCCTGTTATTCCTTCTGGTGGATCCAGATAAAGTGACATGCATGTCAGTGGGACCTGCTGCATGATTCTCCAAATGCTTCCCCAAAATATTTGTATCTTCAGGCAGCTCGAATTATGGTGATTAAATTTAGAATCTAGACAATTTGACTTAAATTCTACATCAATCCAAGAGTTGTTTTTTTTTTTACTTGGTTGTTTGATTTCATAGGTTAACCTGTTGAACTCTACGTAAGCATACCATGCGGCTATTGTGGCTCCTCCCACAGAGCGGGGTGATGTTGGACTAATGTTGTAATACTGAGGGACAGTCAGGAGAAACTGTGTGAACGTTAAACCTGAAGCCTTATAAGCTGGTTTGATGTCTGTAACTGTTTTTTCAGGTTGTTTTTTGCAGTGTGAGCTGCTGGAGAACAGCTCTGCTCTGAGATCTGTGTAGACCGCGTGTGTGGGGGTTTGTCTTGCTGCTGTGTGTAAATCTCTCAGACATCCTCTTGAGGTTACGATAGATCTACGTGTGAAAAAGAAATGGTCAGACTGCAGGATTATGAGACTATGATGAAGACCCTGCAGCTTCAGAACATAAAGTTGTCCACTGGACACTGATGTGAGATTATTTCTGTTATTGGTGTGTGAAGAGTAAAAGGGAGTCGGACTAGAAAAGTTTGAACTTCTTCCTTTTGAACAAGAGTGATTTGAGTTGTTACTTACATGTTGCTGATGATCTTGTTTGTTTTTATTTTTATTGCTGATATATTTTATTTTTGTTTTGTGTTATTTTAACATGTTCAATGAATTGATTGAAACCATCTTACTGACCTGTGATTGGCCAAAGTCTACAGTCACAGGAGGAGGAGCAGGAGACTAGTTTTCTCTTGGACGGGTTGAATTACATCATGCAGAGAGGTTATTATGGAATATTTGCCAAAAGAGGCTAAAAATAAAGTGCCTAACCCAGATTTAAATGTGTAACTCCAGCAGAACAGAGTCAACCTCTCATTTGTGTGATCCTCCCTCAGATGCAGATACAAAAAGCAAAAAGAATCATCTCCCAAACACAAACTGTCTGCAGCTCTCTGCATGCATTTATGCAGCATGTTTGTGTCACATCTGCACCTGAAACAGAAGCTGCAGCAGTAAATCTGTCCCACCGAGCGTCTCTGCTCTGCATTCATGTTTGACCTCATTCCATTTATACCACCTTCACACGAGTATCTGCTGCGCTCAGGCCCACAGATCCACTCCATCACACAATGCTGCCTTTTGTCAGCGGCATTAACCGAGCGAGGATTCCTCAGACTGAGCTTCAGTGTGGAGATAAACCTGGAGGAGTGATGCTCGAGTGATGCAGGTCAAGGATGTGTTTAAAATGATCTCATGCACATCAGTCAGAGACAGGAGGACACGTCTGTTGTTGGCAGATGAAGCAGAACGAGATGCATGGCTGGTTTGTTTACAGTCTGAGGAGGACACGTCACATGATGATTGATGCAAAGTGTCTCAGAACAGGCTCTCGTCCTCGTGGGATTTTGTTCACTTCAGTTTTAGCAGAAAACAGTGAAATAAACAGATGTTTCTGCAGAGGTGGTCTGCTGTTTTCTGCCTTTGTTTGTTCAACATACAGCAGAAATGTGTGCGGATGATGTTGTGGTGCAAACAAGTCCTCTAAAAATACACTTTGCATGAAAAATACCTCCCATCACCACCAGCTGAGGAAGGAAACAGCATCTGTAAGATTAATCCTGGATAATTGGAGCTTCTCTGACCTCAGATTCTCAAATGGAAAATCTCCCTGAGAGCTAACTGCCCTGAAAAACTCATTTCTGAGGAAATATTTTGCAATAAAACACAATAAGTGTAAGAAGGGGTGGCTAGTTATAGTTAAAAGATGGGTGCAAGATTATTATTATAGCAGGAAGATTTCCAATTAATTTAAAGGCCTGAAAGTATGATTTTGTGCAGGAAAGAGCTTTTATTCAAAGCTGCTCTTTCATTATAGAGCTCAGCTCTCTGTTACATAAAGATTTATTGTGTGCAGTGTGCGACAGATAAACACACTCAAAGGGAAACAACCATCTACTGCACACTGCTGTTAGAAACTGACAACAATAAACTGATCATCTGATCAGACACCATCAGTAATCAATACACACATTATTAAACCAATAATCAAACCAATAACTAATGTCAGACAGGATTCCCTCTGTCTTAACTTTAAACTTGTTACTTAATTAAACTATGGAAGGGCTGTGAGTAAAGCAAGAGAGCACAGGGTCAGCTTCGTCTGTAATGTGATCCACTTTAATGTCTGAAAAAGAACGTAGGAAAACTGAATACTGACAACGAAAGTGGCATCTCACATCTTACATATCACTCCACCAATCTTAATCATAACTCATTACCTGCACGTAAGGTGCGCCATATTATATAGTTCCAGATTAAAGTTAAACAGCAGAATACAGTATGTATAAATGTAGTTAATATTAAATGATGTAGATGCAAAATAATGAACAGAGAAAAATAAGACAATCTGCTGAATCTGTCCTCACAAAAACAAATCTCATCTAACAGCAGTCAACATCAGACAACTTTACTCTGGATCATATCTTGGTTCTTTGGCATGATATCACTGTTCTTTATGATTTCTAGTATTGATATTGTTTTTCTTGTGATTTTTAACATTGATATTGGGATTCTTGACAAATTTAAGCAGTGATATCATGATTCTTTATGATTTGTCATGTTAGATTTTTAACATTGATATTGAGGTTTGTGTTCTTTACAAATTTTAGCAGTGATATTAAGTTTCTTTAGGATTTTTAGCAACAATGTTGTGGGGAGTTTTTTGACAAATTTTAGCAATGATTTCTGGGTTCTTGATGATTTTTAGCACTGATTTTGGGAGTCTTGACAAATTTAACAGTGATATCAGGGTTCTTAAGATTTTTAATGTTTATATTTGGGTTCTTGATGATTTTCCACATTAAAAAAATCTACATATCAACAGTTTGAATAAAGCTAAAGCTCTCTGTGCTCTCAGGAGAAAATATGACACCAAACTCCCTTTAAGAAATGTCACATTTTAACTCTTCCTTACATTTCTGTAAAAACACAAAAGTGTAGAAACACAAGATGAAAGACATCACATGTTGACAGTCTTCTTGACAATTCGGCATCAATTTAATCCATAAAGATAAACTATATTTCTGTACTAATTTTATATTTTGGGGGAGGGAATGAGAGGAGAACTGTTTCAAAATGAAGATTAATCAGTAAAATAAGTGCTGGTTGGTGGATCAGACACACACTGAAGTAAACAAGACTCAGAACTCTGTTGATTCACCGTCAGTCATGTCTGTGTGATGTGTGATGGTGTGTGAGGAGTTTTTTCTGACATTACCAACATAACTACCTGGTTTGCTGCTTCCTGTTTGGTGCAGATTATATTAAACATATTTGATTTTAGTGTAACGTCAAGATGAGAAACAGACTGAGTTTTATGACTAACGTAGAGATGTTGATTGATTAATTGGCTGATTGATAATACATGCAACTGTATGTGGGAATTATAATGCAGTTTTGCCTGAGGCAGATCTTGTAGATTGAAACATTGCCTTTAAAGAGAATTAATTTATCCATTTGGAGCCTAATACTGTGCAGATTTTTCATTTTTGCACCTTGCAGAAATATTTTTGTCTTGCATCTGAATATTTTTTCTGCTCAAACTTGGTCCCTCTTCTAAATCTAATGTGGTTTACATGTAATCTTCTGACTTCATGGCTGCAACAGGCAGAAAAAAGACACTTCATCACCTTAAGATCAGTTTCCACTCAGAGCTCCCTGTTAGTGATCGTCTGCCTCTCTGATTTAGTCACTTTGCTGATACAGTCATCCCTCTTTCTTTCTAACATTTCATAATATTCATAAATCAAAGGTGTAATAGTGAGGTGAATGTGCTCCCCTGGTGCTAAATGAGTTTATATCTAATATAAATCAGAGGTCTTATTCATAAAACATCCAGAGGCTAAAAGCAGCTCTTCAGTCTGAGAGACGCTGGAGGTCCAGAGGACTCAGTGAGTCACTGAGAGCTGCAGAGACCTGCACAAACACTACCAACATTCAAACATGCATTCACACATGTAGTCTGGTGATGTCATCTGTTAGAAAGTTTCTGGAATTCAGTTCATTAATTCACTAAAAATAGAATTTAATTTGAATCCTTGTTTGTATTTATTAAATGATACGCTAGATTTATTTATTTATTTGTTTATTTTTTAAAAATAGGACATACATATTAATGAACATTTCCATGTAAATATGTTTGAGATTGTAACCAAGGCTAATTTCCATCTCTCGTCCCATTGGCAGGTTGGTGTTCACAGAAAAAGGTAACAAAAACAGAAATATTAATACAGACGGAGATTAGAAAAAAAAAAAAAAAACAACAAGGCAATGAAATAAAAGGCAATAAAATTATTGATTTCAGACCAGACTTCTTTCAGCAAAGAAATGTCTACTTTTATTGTGGAAAAACGAATCCCCTCCTACTGTTCAGCTGTTCCTGGACCAGCTGTCACAGTTCACTAAGTACCACTGGTGCTACGTGGACAAATGTTTTATGTTTATGAAAAAAAAATAATTCCAAAATATATAACACTATCAAAATACTACAACATTTTGAATGAACACACATAAAATGTAAAACCACTGAAGTGTCATTTTCCTGTATTTCTGCGTCAGTTTCAGCCCGTGACAGAGTCACACACACGTCATGATTACTGGTAGTTATGAGCTAAACTGTGATAATAAGATCATAAGAGGAGGTAAAATGAAGAGAGTAAAACTTAATGCTTCAGAAACACTGTGATCATGGCTCCAAACTGGATCTGTTATGAAGAGAAGTGCAGATCAGGAGCAGAATGTTTCCTGCAGCTGAAAATGAAGCGTCCACAGAGCCTGCAAACACCAAACTGCACCAAACACCCAGGTGGAACTGTTGGAGAACTGAATATGTTCTGAGGTGTAAAAAGTTTGAGAAACAGACTGACTTTTTAAGAGCAGATCAAAAATGGACATTTTCTGGACTTTATTTGACTTCATGGCCTCGAGCCTTCATATACGCATCATAAATGATTATGAAGTTATTGTTACCATTAATTTTGTCACTGCTTTTGTTTCCTTCTTCAAACCTTTATGTATTGATTTATTTATTTATATTTTATTGCTTGTGCAGTTCTAAGTATACTTTGTTGTTTCATTCTGTCCTTTATTTGCTCTTTTGCTTGTCTGTTGGTTTTGTTTTGTTTATTTGGTCGTATGAAGCGATGAGGGACATGCAGAAACTCAGAAAACTTGATTATGATTGTCTGATTACATATCAGTGCTGGTTTAAGGTGCGCTCTTCAGATATAAAAAGAAAGAAAGAAGAAAAAAGAAAAACAAAAAACAATCCAGTAACGTAGAGGAGACGTAGAGGCGGCTGTTCTGTTGGTAAATGTACATTAAATAAGTGCAGTGAGTACATGAATAAATCTGATCTCATGCTGGATCACCAGGTAACGTCGGAGCTACATGTAGAGGATTTATTAGTGACTGTATCAACATGCAGATGGTGTTTGATGGTGTCACTGTAAAAACAAATGTTCATATTAATTAACTGTAATAAGTAGCAAAAAACTTAGAATAGAAATGTATTATTCTTAAAATGAATCACTTCTGTCCTGAATGTAGAGAAAACTCATCATTTGAAGGCAGCTGTCTTCACTTGATTTTCAAGTTTTGAATAAACTCTCAAAACTTTGAGAAAGTTTTGAAATAAACTAAACAAAAATTTTCAGACCTATAATGTTTTGTTGAGATAATTTACTTTTCTTCTTTAGATCAAACTGAATCTTGTGAGTTTTGGAAACCACACAGAAGTTCACAGTGAACTATGAACCTGATTTGTCTTTACTTGGATGCTTGAAAATGAAATTAAAAATGATCTCAACAAAACATTATTAGCTGGTCCAAACCTCAAATCTGTTGAATTAAGTTGCCTTGAAATTTTAAAGTTTTCTCAACTTTTTTGTTTTTTCAGGCGTGAATGAAAATATCTGAGTTGCCTTAATCAAATATTTTAATTGAGCTCTAATCACATGTGACTCAAACTATATTTAAGCTGATAAATTCCAACTTTTAAATTTATCAACTAAGAAAAAAAAAAAAAAAAAAAAAAAAAAAAATTGTGGTAACTGATTGGCTCATTTTTTTTAAGTATTACTAACTTGCAGATCCAGTGACCATGAGACCACAGCAGGACTCCTCAGACATCAACACCCATGTGTTGTCACAAAAGATTTTTTATAAATATGACAGAATATTGTTTGTTTTGACCAAGTGTTGCTCTTAGAAGGAAGGGAGCTGCTCGTAGCTTAAAATTAACTCAAAATATTCCACCTCCGAGGATTGTGTGTTTACGAGACAAGCAGAGGTTAAACTGGAGTTTGTTTGGAGGAGGAGGTCACATACATAATTCAGCTCACATGTGATTATTCAAGACGTATCCAGAGTTTATTCAGTGATTCAGTCAGCTGCACAGCTGACGGTGTCAGTTAATGAGATCCCATGTGAGGCTGAACGCTGGACAAAATATTTAGCAGTAAGCACATCTTCACACAATTATCATTTTACACACGTATTTTGTTTTTTGGTTAAAAAATACAAACAGAACTTACAGGCTCAGGAGAAAATATGGTGGACTGGACACACGCACGCACACACGTACACACGCACACGCACGCACACACACACACACACACACACACACACACACAAGTTTTAACATTTCATGAATCAACAAAGTCAACAAATCAACAAACTTTTGCAGTTTTGTGCCCATAGAGCATGCTCAGTGGAGCAAAATAAATTAATAAATAAATTTAAATTTAAATTAAAAAACTAAAATTATAAATAATAAAATAATAATAATAACAATAATAATAATAAGAAGAAGAAGAAGAAGAAGAAGAAACCTTCCTCTCACACCTTATGTCTGGCACTGATACTGAAAGTTTGACTTTATTCTCAAATTGTCAAATAAAAAATAATTCTTGGCCCCGAGGCTCTGATTTTTGACTGAAAGGACGTCTGTGAGAAAAGGGCGGGGCCTGAGATGGAGCCTTGAGGGATCCCACAGGAGACGGAAGCCAAAGAGAAAAATAACTTCACTAACTGTGTTTCCATCAGTGTTTTTTATGCACATTTTGAAGTCTGACTTTAGAAAGAGGCTGAAGGAAACAAAAGTTATTTTGCTGTGTTTTTTTTGTTTTTGTTTTTTTTTTTTTGTCTTTTTTAAAAGAATATTAATACTTCACTGAGAAATGAAAACATTTTCTGAATAAGTTGTGACATAGAAAACATTTAAGTCACATTATTAATCAGTAGTTTTCTACACTGCTGCTCTCTGAATGACATCATCTTGTTGCGTCCTCTTCTTCTGCAGTATGAAGGTTTTCTGACTGGAGAGTTGGCGCCACCTACTGTTCATCTCCACAAACCAACTACTAATAATCACATAGAGGTGGCGGATGGAAACAAGTATTCATTCAGGTTTCCTTTTGATGATTTATTGTCATTTGGTTGAATTTTCTGTACGTTTAGATGGAAACACAGCTAATGAAAAAAGCTGTCTTAATTATATTAATTAATACTTATATTAATGAATACAGAAGGTAAACCAGTGGAGGCCTGCAGCCACTTTACCAAATCTATTCTGAGATGGTGTCAAGGTCTACAGAAGGTCGTTTAAGACCCTCAGCAGGCTGATTAAGATCCCACAATGACATTTATTAAAAATACTTTAATGAATGAAGCAGCTAACAGAGAACAAACCAGTCAAGGACTTTTGGTTTGGAGACTGGTCCAAAAAATCTAAAACTGAAGAGCTGGAGGATCGAGGTTCAGTCTGTTAATGAATGATTAAACAACTTCCTACTCTGATGAGTCAAGAAACCTGACGAGTGTGAAACTTGTGACAGAATGTTTCCAAACGGTAGAAAACTTCATTATGTGTGGAGTTCAGAGGATGAGAGAGAAACGATGAAGGTTAGTGGTTTGGTAAAAAGCAAATATTTTGCAGCAGGGGAGGAATTTCAGTGTGGTCATGGCTGCTGTTCCTCCTCAAGAAAATGAGATTCTCTGCAGCCACAGTGGCCTTGATGCCCCGCCCACGCTGCCCCAGCTGGTGTAGCTGTTTTTCTAGTCTTGTATAGCCAGATGTCTCTCCACAGCGCTCAGTGCAGGAGAAAGGTCTGGCTCCATGCACACACAATCTGCTATAGAAAAAACACCCTGCCTTGTTTGGATTTCTGTGAACCAATCACAAACGTCTTTGGCGGAGCTAAGCCCAGCATGCAGCGGCAGCGCTGCTGCAAAATAATGCAGAGGGGAAACTTGTTTTAGTGGGACATTTGCTCATCGGGAGGCGAGCTCTGGCATTAAAATGACTACATCACTGCAAAAGAAAAGCTAACAGCTGTTAGCTTGTTTGTGTTCGTACCGTTAGCGTCACAGGCGCTAATTAGCTGTTTTCAGTGTGCAGGTTGCAGCTCAGAGGTTGTTCTTGTTTCTTGGGGACTTAAAATACGTAGATAGTGGACAATGCTGCTTGAGGCAAGTGACCAATGACAGGACTTGTACTTGCAATGTGCATGAAAGTATGAAAGAACAGTAGAAGAATAATTTTAATTTTTTTTTTAATTTTATGAAGTATTGCAATTGATTTTGATATTTTATTCCAGTAAACTTAATTTTAGTCACTCTTTCTAATTCTTTATTATTTATCATGAGTTTCGTCTTTGAGCTCGTTCAGTGAATCCCACAGATTGTTAATCTAGTTTTACTTAAATTCAGTGTTAATTTTTTACAATCAAACCAGATCTTTCATTGTATTTTCAGTTCTTCATCGACTGTATCCACATTCTGCCCACTGAAAAATAAACTTATGCCATCTGTGAGTGATATATTCTTCAGTGTTTCAGAGACCTTGTAAGAAGATTAACGGTTCTAGCTCTGAGCCCTGTGGAACCCCACAAATTACTTTCAGTAGTTGTGATTCAGAGTCATTTATTTGGACATACTGGTGCTTATTATCCTCATAGCTGCATAACCAGGAGAGCACCACCACTCTTATTCCATCATTTTGTAGTTTTGTCATTGATAAGTTGTGGTAAACAGGGTCAAATGCTTTTTGAGATCCAGGAATACCCCTGTTGTTGTCATGTTTGGATTTTATAGTTATTTCCTGTTTTATTTTGGTATGTCTTCCCTTCTGTGTCTCTGTTGGTTTTACTTCCTGTCTTTGTCTGTTTTCCCGCTTTTTTTGATCACTGATTATTTTCGCCTGTGTCTCGTTATTTTCCCTGGTGTATTTAATCCTGTGTCTTTACCTCCATGGTTACCAGTTTGTCCTTGTCTCATCGTGAAGTCTCTTCAGTTCACACCTGTGTTTGTTCCCCTCTGTGTTGTTTTTAGATTTTTTTCAGATTTTTACTGTCTCCTGCCTCAGATTTTGGATTTACTGTTTGGTTTTTGCTTGTGTTTTTGGTTGTGGACTCTCCCTGCCTTAAAATTCACGTAAGCCTTTTGTATTGTTTCCTTTTGGTTCATTAAATATCAGTGAGCTGTTCCTGTCTGTCTCCGGTATCTGCAATTGGGTCTAAACCTGTAATTCTTTAACTGTGACTATTGCATATCCTTTATTTTCTAAAACAGTTCAAATTCAATAATATAATAATAATAATAACTTTATTTATAGAGCACTTTTCATCAAAGTGCTTTACAGATGTTAAAAACAGCTAAGAAATACAAGCAAACAATAATATAAAAGCAATGACAATAAAAAAGAAAATATATATATAAAACAGAGTACACAAACATTTTTAAGAGTTATATACAAAGTTAAGAATTATATACAACAGAGAAGAGGTGTGTTTTCAGTTTAGATTTGAAGACATCAACAGAACATGCCAATCTAATGTCCTGTGGAACGCTGTTCCACAGCTTTGGTGCACGAAAAGAGAAAGCCCGTTCACCAAAGCTTTTCTTATTCACCTTTGGGACAATAAGAAGACCGGTCCCTTGAGAGCGTAAGGAACATGCAGGCTCATAGAGATCAACCATATCAGTCAGGTAGGCTGGTGCAAGACCATTTACTATTTTATAAGTCAGTAACAGCACCTTAAAATCAGCTCTGACCTGCACTGGAAGCCAGTGCAGGGAAGCCAGCACTGGACTAATATGCTCATATCTAGATGAGCCGGTCAAAATATGGGCTGCTGCGTTCTGCACCATATGCAGGCTATGAAGGCATTTCTTTGGCAGCCCTGACAGAAGGACGTTACAATAATCAAGTCTGGATGTTACAAAGGAGTGTATAAGGACCTCCGCATCTTTAAAAGAAAGAATAGAGCGAATCTTTGCAATCCTTCTCAGGTGAAAAAATGCAACGTGTGCCACTTCCTTTACATGGAAATCAAATGAGAGAGAGCGATCAAAAAGGACACCAAGATTTTTTACTCTGTCCTTGCCGTGAATAACATAGTCATCTAGAGACAGAGAGAGCTGATGAAGCTGATGGTTGGGTGTAGCTGGTCCAAAGAGAATCATTTCAGTTTTTGGCTGAATTTAGTAGTAGGAAGTTAGATGACAACCAAGCCCTCATGGCAGCCAAGCACGTGTTTAGCTTGTTTAGATCAGCTCCAGTTGCAGTTGTCACAGGCAGAAAAATTTGTATATCATCAGCATAAAAATGAAAAGATAGTCCAAAAGAGCGAATAATCTGACCCAATGGTGTTAAATACAATGACAATATTAGAGGGCCTAAAACAGAGCCCTGCGGGACTCCATGCCTAACAGGAAAAGACTCTGAAAATTCATTATTGTAGACAACACAGTGAGATCTACCTGTTAGGTAGGAGCCCAACCACTTGAGCACCTGACCCGAGTAATAAGTGCAAATGAAGTTGTCCTATTTGTTCTATCAGCTGTTTTCAGGTTTTCTACCTGCTGCAGCTTTAGGTTAAATTATTTCTGTGGCCTTGCTGCCCTGGTATTTGGCCTTTGTGCCCTCAAACAATTGAAAACACTAAAGACCAAGTGGCCCTAAGATAATGAAACTCCTGCTCTGCTTCCCATCATGCACCTCTCCAACACTGACGATGTCTGTCTGCTGAGTGGGTGATAATAAACAGTGACTGTTGTTCATTTCAAACAGGAATTCATTCATTCTGGTGGCTGTAGACTATCAGTGATACTTTTATCATCATAAATTACTTTTTAATTTAGGTAGACTCTTGTTTTCATCCATAAAAACATGTTTGTGACTATGAATAAATGAAAAATAATTTAAAAAAAATTGACAAGTGGACAGCAGACATGTTCCTGTAGGAGACAAAGTGTGTTGAAGATAAAGGAGGAGGAGGAGGAGGCTGTGAGAGAGATGAAGAGGTACAAAAGCATGAAAGCAAATTAAAACCAGAGAAATGAAAGAGACACACAGGAAAGTTAATGGTGTGAATCAAAACTCCCAGCAGCCTCTGCTGCCTTCCTGCAACCAAACAGCAGCCATCATTGATTCAGAGACGTGTGTGTGTGTGTGTGTGTGTGTGTGTGTGTGATCCTCAGCTGCTCGTTCCTCTGTCTCCTCCTCCTGTGTGTGTGTGTGTGTGTGTTACACCAACAATGTTCACTAATTAACTCTGAAAAGCCTGCTGGGTATTCAGAGATCAAAGGGGAAGCAGCCATGGAGACGCAGGCTTCAATGGTTGGAGTCAAAACCAAAGTTTGACTTTTTTTTAAGTGAAACTGTTGTTCTTTTCTTGTCTTTTTTCTGTGGACACATTTTTTTATGAATGATCACAGTCAGCAGCACTGACCTCTGTGACCACTTCACAATAAAAGCCTACCTGTGTTTGTCCAGCTAAAGTCTTTTAATGTGAAGGAGTAGCAGTAACGATGCTTAAGAACCCAGATATTAACAGTGAAGATGGTTAAGTGGAAACATCCTCCTGTTGTGAGTCTGCAGTTGTGTCAGTGTTTGTGTGAAGGAGAGTTTTAGCCTGTCGGGAAGTGTCAAACATTTCTGTTTTCCTGGAGAGTCATCACAAGTTCTATTTACACTAACGGTTTATTGATGATTTCATAAAGACGTTATATGAAGCATAGAAACAAAGCCCACGTCAGCGCTTTGTGTCGGTTCAATCTCTGGTGTTTATGATCCGTTTCATCAGCTGAGAGAAGCCAGTGTGATACAAGGAAAAGACAGATATCTAAATCAAAACTTACTTTTCAAACCGTTCAAATAAACCTCATATTTTGTCCAAAAGTCTGCATAAACCATGCCGTAGTGTAATAAATTCAAATGTGAAGAAGAAAGTGGGAGCACAATGAGGCCACAGAAGAAGAAAGTGTCCTCTTTAAAGTGTGAAATATCAAAGTCTTTGGAGGTTTTCTCCTCTTTTTTTAGAAGCAAACATGTTCAGTAAGCCGAGGCCCTGCAGCTGCTGCCATTTAAACTGCTTTACTTATTTAGCATTTTTGCTGCATAATGTCTCCAGCAGCCTCATGAAACACCATGAGAACAATTCTTAGTAATTGTGCATCATAATGATACGAGCTACAGTTTCACCGAGCTACCATCTCCCCCACCGTCTCTGTGATTGTCTGGATTTATTTGCATCTCTCCGGCTCGCTGTCATCACGTATACATTTAAACAACTTAATCATCACAGAAGCTTCTTTGTTTTTCTTTTTAATTATAGAAACCATCTCAGGCTCCGTCTGACTCGGAGGTAATTGTGACATTGTAGAAACAAAGTGGTCCTGATCAGGTTGGTTTAAACAGCTGCAGATATGGTGATAATTCAAATTTGCAGCTTCGTCATCAGGTTTTTATTCACTTCCGTTGTGCTGCTGCTGCAGTAATAAAACAGGTTCTGCATGTTTAAACCTGTGGTGCTGAGGTGGGATCATATGGAGCAGTGGACATTAAAGTCCAGCCTGATTTCCTCCTGTTGATCCGGTTCAGTGATGCCCCCCAAACAGAACAGCAACCTGCTACTCTCTGGAATCACATGCACAAGTTTTCCTTTAACACATTACACTAAAGACATGTTAGCTTAATGATGTTAGCCAGCTGTTAGTGATGTTAGCTGGCTGTTAGCCTGCTGATAGTGATGTTAGCTGACTGTTAGCCTGCTGTTAGTGATGTTAGCTGGCTGTTAGCCTGCTGATAGTGATGTTAGCTGACTGTTAGCCAGCTGTTAGTGATGTTAGCTGACTGTTAGCCTACTGATAGTGATGTTAGCTGGCTGTTAGCTGTGTTAGCTGGATGTTAGAGATGTTAGCCAGCTGTTAGTGATGTTAGCTGACTGTTAGCCTGCTGATAGTGATGTTAGCTGACTGTTAGCTGACTGTTAGTGATGTTAGCTGGCTGTTAGCTGCTGATAGTGATGTTAGCTGGCTGTTAGCCTACTGATAGTGATGTTAGCTGGCTGTTAGCCTGCTGATAGTGATGTTAGCTGACTGTTAGCCTGCTGTTAGAGATGTTAGCTGGCTGTTAGCTGCTATAGTGATGTTAGCTGACTGTTAGCCTGTATAGAGATGTTAGCTGACTGTTAGCATGTTAGGATGTTAGCCTGGCTGTTGATAGCCTGCTATAGAGATGTTAGCTGACTGTTAGCCTGCTGTTAGTGATGTTAGCTGGCTGTATTAGCCCGCTCGTAGTGATTTAGCTGCTGTTTAGCCACTACTAGTAAGATGTTAGCTGTTGTTAGCTGCTATAGTGATGTTAGCTGACTGTTAGCCTGCTGTTAGAGATGTTAGCTGGCTGTTAGCCTGCTGATAGTGATGTTAGCTGGCTGTTAGCCTGCTATCAGAGATGTTAGCTGACTGTTAGCCTACTGTTAGAGATGTTAGCTGGCTGTTAGCCTGCTATCAGAGATGTTAGCTGACTGTTAGCCTGCTGTTAGAGATGTTAGCTGGCTGTTAGCCTACTGTTAGAGATGTTAGCTGGCTGTTAGCCTGCTGATAGTGATGTTAGCTGGCTGTTAGCCTGCTATCAGAGATGTTAGCTGACTGTTAGCCTGCTGTTAGAGATGTTAGCTGGCTGTTAGCCTACTGTTAGAGATGTTAGCTGGCTGTTAGCCTGCTGTTAGAGATGTTAGCTGGCTGTTAGCCTGCTGATAGTGATGTTAGCTGGCTGTTAGCCTGCTATCAGAGATGTTAGCTGACTGTTAGCTGGCTGTTAGAGATGTTAGCTGGCTGTTAGCCTGCTGTTAGAGATGTTAGCTGACTGTTAGCCTACTGTTAGAGATGTTAGCTGGCTGTTAGAGATGTTAGCTGACTGTTAGCCTACTGTTAGAGATGTTAGCTGGCTGTTAGATGTTAGCTGGCTGTTGGTAATGTTAGCCTGCTGTTAGGGATGTTAGCTGACTGTTAGCCTACTGTTAGAGATGTCTGCTGGCTGTTAGCCTGCTGTTAGGGATGTTAGCTGGCTGTTAGAGATGTTAGCTGGCTGTTGGTAATGTTAGCCCGCTCCTAGTGATTATAGCTGTCTGTAAACAATGTTAGCCATCTACTAGTAATGCTATCCTTTAGCGTTGTTAGCTCTCAGTGACTTTAGTGTACTGTTCTTTGGTTATTGTTTTTGGTCACCACCCCGACAGCCGCTTACAAATTATTTACTTATTAAAAGTGACTCATGCTGCTGCACTGTGGTGAACATGGTGTTGTGCAGCTTCGGGTACTCAGACAGCAGCAGTATCATGTCTGCTATTTCTGTGATGCCCCCCCTTCTATTTGACTGGCCAGTGTCATTGGCAACCGCCAGATGTTCAGCACTGTGATAATAATAATGATAATAATAATAATAATAATAATAATAATAATAATTAATAATAATAATAATAATAATAAAATGAAGAATAAAATAATGATAAAAAAAATCACCCAACTTATTTCTCTCGTTTCCACAGAAAGCGCCTCCATAAGAGAACTTAAATCCATTTTATGTTGTAGAGACATTAAACTTTCTGCAGGTGTGAGCTCCATGTGGCAGACCTGAGATCAGTTACCAAAAAACCAAAACATATTTGAAACAGCAGTGAGTGTCTGAGCTGCAGTCAGAGAGGCAGCTCCACCATATCAGCATGGAGCACATGTCCAGCCATCGTCCAGCAGTTCATAAAAAGGCCAATATCCTCCCGTTTTATTGGCACACTGACACAGCAGTCATCATAATCCTATTATCATTTATACTCTGAATGAATGCAAACTGCTGCTGTTTTGGGAGCAAATAACTTTGGACACGCTCGTCTTTTCTGCTGAGACAGACTCAGGTCTCAGTCCCTCAGGCTGCAGCAGTGACCTGCACTATACACAACACAGTTAGAGAAAATAAGTACATGATTTTTTGAGGCCTGTTAATTACCGTAGAGGGTTTTTATTCAAAATTAATGATGATATTGATTTTTTTTTTAATGCAATTTTTCAGGATATCAGGTTCACCCACAAATGTTGGAATCTGAATATTTTTTACTGCTATTATTTATTGTAACTGTAGGATTTATATTAATAAGACCGACTTGATTAAATGTGTGCCGTTTGGACAGGACAATAGTAACTCTGGTCATTGTTATTTAACACATGTATATCTTGATTAATTGCTTCTTTTATTGTATCTATGATGTGGGGTTCTATGTATTTAATGTTAGCTGGATGTTAGCCTGCTCTTAATGGTGTTAGCTGACTGTTAGGATGTTAGTGGTTGTTAGTGATGTTATCTGGTTGTTAGTGATGTTATCTGGTTGTTTATGTAGCTGTATGTTATCTGGTTGTCAGTGATGTTACTGGTGTGTTTACTTAATATTTGTCTGATGGCGTTGTTATGAGTACTGGTTGTTAGTGATGTTATCTGGTTGTTAGTGTGTATCTGTTAGTGTGTTAGCCGTTGTTAGTGAGTTAGCATGGTGTTAGCTGTTGGTTATCTGTTGTTAGTGATGTTATCTGGTTGTATATTTAGTTGTGATGTTATCTGGTTGTTAGTGATGTTTTATTCATGTGTGTGTTAATTGTGATGTTATCTGGTTGTTAGTGATGTTATCTGGTTGTTAGTGATGTTAGCTGGTTTTTAGCGATGTTATCTGGTTGTTAGTGATGTTAGCTGGTTGTTAGTGATGTTACTGGTTTTTTTTACCCGATGTTAGCTGAGTTGTTGTTGTGGGATGTTAGCTGGTTGTTAGTGATGTTAGTCTGGTTGTTAGTGATGTTACATGTTGTGTTTTTGTTGTCGTATGTTATCTGGTTGTTAGTGATGTTAGCTTGGTTGTTGTAGATGTTATTTCTGGTTGTTAGTGATGTTATCTGGTTGTTAGTGATGTTATCTGGTTTTTAGTGATGTTATCTGGTTGTTAGTGATGTTAGTCGGTTGTTAGTGATGTTAGCTGGTTGTTAGTGATGTTAGCCACCTGTTAGTGATGTTAGTTGTGTTGTTAGGTGTAGTGATGTTAGCTGGTTGTTATGATGTTATCTGGTTGTTAGTGATGTTAGCTGGTTTTTAGCGATGTTAGCTGGTTGTTAGTGATGTTAGCGGGTTTTTTTAGCGATGTTATCTGGTTGTTAGTGATGTTATCTGGTTTTTAGTGATGTTAGCTGGTTGTTAGTGATGTTATCGGTTGTTAGTGATGTTAGCCGGTTGTTAGTGATGTTAGCCACCTGTTAGTGATGTTAGTTGGTTGTTAGTGATGTTAGCTGGTTGTTAGTGATGTTAGTGTTAGTGATGTTACTGGTTGTTAGTGATGTTATCTGGTTGTTAGTGATGTTACCGGTTGTTAGTGATGTTATCTGGTTGTTAGTGATGTTATCTGGTTGTTAGTGATGTTATCTGGTTGTTAGTGATTTAGCTGGTTTTAGTGATGTTACTGGTTGTTAGTGATGTTACTGGTTGTTAGTGATGTTATCTGGTTGTTAGTGATGTTAGCTGGTTGTTAGTGATGTTAGAGCTGTTAGTGATGTTATCTGGTTTTTAGTGATGTTATCTGGTTGTTAGTGATGTTACTGGTTGTTAGTGATGTTAGCATGTTAGTGTGATGTTATCTGGTTTTTAGTGATGTTAGTTGGTTGTTATGATGTTACTGGTTTTAGTGATGTTAGCTGGTTGTTAGTGATGTTATCTGGTTGTTAGTGATGTTATCTGGTTGTTAGTGATGTTAGTTGGTTGTTAGTGATGTTAGCTGGTTGTTATGATGTTATCTGGTTTTTAGTGATGTTATCTGGTTGTTAGTGATGTTAGCTGGTTGTTAGTGATGTTATCTGGTTGTTAGTGATGTTATCTGGTTGTTAGTGATGTTATCTGGTTGTTAGTGATGTTAGCTGGTTGTTAGTGATGTTATCTGGTTGTTAGTGATGTTAGCTGGTTGTTAGTGATGTTATCTGGTTGTTAGTGATGTTAGCACCTGGTTTAGTGATGTTAGCTGGTTGTTAGTGATGTTATCTGGTTGTTAGTGATGTTAGCCTGTTAGTGATGTTAGTTGGTTGTTAGTGATGTTAGCTGGTTGTTAGTGATGTTAGCCGTTGTTAGTGATGTTAGCTGTTGTTAGTGATGTTATCTGGTTGTTAGTGATGTTAGCTGGTTGTTAGTGATGTTATCTGGTTGTTAGTGATGTTACATGGTTGTTAGTGATGTTATCTGGTTTTTAGTGATGTTAGCTGGTTTTATGATGTTATCTGTGTTAGTGATGTTATCTGGTTGTTAGTGATTTATCTGGTTTTTAGTGATGTTATCTGGTTGTTAGTGATGTTAGCTGGTTGTTAGTGATGTTAGTCTGGTTGTTAGTGATGTTATCTGGTTTTAGTGATGTTAGCTGGTTGTTAGTGATGTTAGCACTTGTTAGTGATGTTATTGGTTGTTAGTGATGTTAGCTGGTTTAGTGATGTTAGCTGGTTGTTAGTGATGTTATCTGGTTGTTAGTGATGTTAGCCACCTGTTAGTGATGTTAGTTGGTTGTTAGTGATGTTAGCTGGTTGTTAGTGATGTTAGCGGTTGTTAGTGATGTTAGCTGGTTGTTAGTGATGTTAGCACTGTTAGTGATGTTAGTTGGTTGTTAGTGATGTTAGCATGGTTGTTAGTGATGTTAGCCTGGTTGTTAGTGATGTTAGCGGTTGTTAGTGATGTTAGCCATTGTTAGTGATGTTAGTGGTTGTTAGTGATGTTATCTGGTTGTTAGTGATGTTATCTGGTTGTTAGTGATGTTAGCCACTGGTTGTTAGTGTATGATTAGCGGTTGTTAGTGATGTTATCTGGTTGTTAGTGATGTTAGCCACCTGTTATGAGTTGATGTTAGTGTGTTTGTTTAGTGATGTTAGCTGGTTGTTAGTGATGTTATCTGGTTGTTAGTGATGTTAACTGGTTGTTAGTGATGTTATCTGGTTGTTAGTGATGTTATCTGGTTGTTAGTGATGTTATCTGGTTGTTAGTGATGTTATCTGGTTTTAGTGATGTTAGCTGGTTGTTAGTGATGTTAGCATGTTGGTGATGTTAGCTGGTTGTTAGTGATGTTAGCCACCTGTTGTGATGTTAGTGGTTGTTAGTGATGTTAGCACTGTTGGTGATGTTAGCTGTTGTTATGTTAGTAGTGGTTTTTCAGTTGATATGTTAGGGAATATTGTAATAGAATGTTATCTTTTGTTAGGATGTAGCCAGTTGTTAGTGATGTTAGCCACCTGTTAGTGATGTTATCTGGTTGTTAGTGATGTTATCTGGTTGTTAGTGATGTTAGCTGGTTGTTAGTGATGTTATCTGGTTGTTAGTGATGTTAGCCACCTGTTAGTGATGTTATCTGGTTGTTAGTGATGTTATCTGGTTGTTAGTGATGTTAGCTGGTTTTTAGTGATGTTATCTGGTTGTTAGTGATGTTAGCTGGTTGTTAGTGATGTTATCTGGTTGTTAGTGATGTTAGCTGGTTTTTAGTGATGTTATCTGGTTGTTAGTGATGTTAGCCACCTGTTGGTGATGTTAGCTGGTTGTTAGTGATGTTAGCCACCTGTTAGTGATGTTAGCTGGTTGTTAGTGATGTTAGCCACCTGTTAGTGATGTTACCTGGTTGTTAGTGATGTTAGCCACCTGTTAGTGATGTTACCTGGTTGTTAGTGATGTTAGCCACCTGTTAGTGATGTTACCTGGTTGTTAGTGATGTTAGCCACCTGTTGGTGATGTTAGCTGTTTGGCCAACCTTCTACTTCTACTCTTATATTTTAGGGAAATATTGTACATCATACATTTATTTGACACGTGTTTACTTTTCTGATTAAGATTTTAAATACAAAACATAAGTCACATTGTTAAAGTTTGAAACCAGTAGCTCTGAAACTTTTTTATTCATGACTTCTTGCAGAGTTTGTCATGTGTCAGATGTCTATACAAAGAAAGAAATAATGAAATGACATTTTGTATTCTGTATTTGTTTCCATTATCAACCACAGAAAGACTCTGTTTTCTGGTCCATGTGAGATATAAAGTCGAGTCAGTATTCATGACAAAGTACGACAGCCTGCTCATTTTTAGCTGACTGATGTTATCAGCTGTAGCTAATTAACTTTAATTCAGCCAGTCAGCAAAACTACAAAATGGAAAACTCTGCTGTTGTCTGTAAAATGAGCTCTGTAAGCTGATCCGTGCACCATTTACATTCATCTAAAGAACACAGGAACAAACAACACTACATCCTGTGGTGGAAGGACAGATTTGAGCTACTTTTACTTGAGTCTTTTCTTTTTATGCCACTTTTTTAAAATTTTTACACACATGAAGAGATTATAAAATATGCTTTACTATTAATTGAATGAGCAAATTCATCAGAGTACTGTGAAACTGCACCTACTTGGGGCATTAAAAAAGTAAATCTTGGGTGTTTCAGTAATGGAGGCAAACTTGAACGGATGGCAAAGCACAGCAGTTTGGCTCGAAAAGAACTTTTTGAGATAAATGCAAAAAGAGCCTATTTAATTAAGACATGAGTGTTCAAACAAACGGTGCAAAAACAATGAGGTGAATAAAGACGGCAGCGCACTAATATGTCCTCAAGAAGCCGCGCTGGTACACGCAGATCTGAAGAGGAATCCGAAAGGTCTTAATAAAGAACTAAACTTGTCTTCTGTCTTGACATCCTGATTCCCCCTCTCGGACACATTAGTGCCTTTAATCACACAGTTATATTTTGTTGTTTTTTTGTCTTCTTTGATTTTGTCAAGTCTAAAGTCATCAAATTTGTTTGTTTTTCCTGTCCGTCCGTCCATCAGTTGTTGAGTTCTTTCAGCGTGGAACAAAGTGGACGACTGACAGACACAAAAAGACGTGTTTCAGGATCTGTGAGCTGAGTTTTTAATAAGTCTGTCTCCGTCTCTCAGGTCAGGAGCGTATCGGCATCGACTCCAAGTATGAGCAGGAGGGGAAGGTCCAGTTTGTGATCGACGCGGTCTACGCCATGGCCCACGCACTCCACAACATGCAGAGGGACCTGTGTCCAGAGAACTCAGGCATCTGTCCCGAGAATGGACCTGGCGGGAGGGAAGAAACTGCTCAAGTACATCCGCAGCATCAGCTTCAACGGTGAGTGGATGGACTGTTATGATCGACTGTCTTCTCTGAGCTCCAAGGACGGGACACATGAGGGAGTGTTTGAGACAACAGCAGATTCAGAGGGAATAAAATCCACCAGAGTGATCATAAAAACACCGCTGGTTATAAAAGTGCATTAATACTCTGGATATTGTGTCATAAAGTGTTCTGTGTACCAGGTCTGGAGGTTTTTTATCGTCCATCATAACCACACTCTTCATCAGGACGTATACAGAGCTGTTTAAAAGTCTTTTTAATGTAATTAAATCAGAATCCTGACTAATGTTCTGGCCGTGTGCAGGTCTGACAGATCAGAGCTCAGGGTCTATTCTAAAAACTCTGCCGTATATGGCTGCAGCACATATTACTGAAAATCTGCATGACTTTGAAGACAAATAGACCAATTTTCTCATTTTTACATACCTCCTTTAACTCCTCTTTTAAAGGCACTTCCATATAACATGAAACACGTTTTATATCAAAATCTGCAGGAAAATCTCCAAAATGAGGCGTCCATTTGTCCTAGAGCAGAGTGAAAAGAGATAATCTGACACGAAATCTGAAAGGTTGAGGTCCAAGTTTAGAAATTCATTCATCTATGTGAATACATTTGGGTTGGTGCTTGAAATGGGTTTACCAAAGTCTTAAGTTCACAAAAGTAGTGATTTTTATGAAGAAATAGATAAATGGGGGAGAGACCTAAAAAGTGGGGAGGATTTCAAAACCAAAAAAATGTAGTTTCAGAATCTTTGTTTCCTGCATTCTGATGACTTTTAAAGAATGAAAACAAGAACACTGCAACAGCATTTTTATGTGAAATGATGATGATGATGAAAAGGAAAAAAAAGGTGTGAACATTTGTCATAAATTGGGAGAAATAAGGGAGAGTTGTGATCCTGGGGGGAAACAGAGAACAGGAGTCTCCTGAGAAAATCAGAAGGGTTGGTGAGCATGGCCACCACAATTATTATGGTTTTCATTCTTGTAATCACAGATTTATTTTTAACATTTGTAATATTTCCATCCAGACCACCTCCACATGTCTGCAAACATAAACACTGACAGGTTTTCAGTAGAGAAAACAAATCATGAGGAATTAAACCAAAAGTTGAAACTGTTCGATGTCACAACTGACCCATGAGTCTCAGTTTTAACACTGCAGGCTGCAGATGTAACATGATGAAAAAAAAAACAGCAAGTTTTCTTGGCAAATCAAAAATATTTCAATCACATTGATTTCATACTGAGGACGTGATCAGATAATGTATAAAACATAATGATATTATAAAAACTTGTTGATGTGCCAGTTGGCACCGTTGTGTATTTTCCTGTTGGCAGTACATTGATTACACCTACAGAGTGAATCTGATTGTTGGAAGATGTAAAAATACTAAACAACCTTCTGATTTAAAATATAACTGAGAGGCATCTGACTGATCACAGAGCCTATTGGCCCATACAGCTCATGCTTACTGGGGGACTCTGTGTAAAAGCCTGCAGACCCTGTGTTACAGATGAGCTGCTGCTCGTGTGCACGTTGTGCTGTTCCCCACAGAGCACAGCTAGCATGCATGACATGAGAAAACTACACTAACTGGTGAAGAACAGATTTTAGCTCCACAAAATACAACAAAATACTTAATTTGTGCTAAACAGGTTTTCCAGCCTCCGTTCCCTGCAGAGTGGTTCAATCCTCATGACATTTCTCAGCAGAGGTGGCAAAAGTCTTTACTGCAGTAGAAGTACAGGTACTTAAAAAAGGACTGTGTGTCATCAACAGCCTGTGTCCTCAAACATCTTCTCATCCTGACTTGTTTAACTTTTACTTTTGTTTTTCTCAAAGCGTTAACGTTAGCACAGCGAGCTGCTCCGCTACGTCTGTCTCCACTGTTGACTTCTGCCTCCACATGATATCACGTGAGGTCGCGTTCTCTTCTCTGGACAATAATCTTGTAGTCTGTGCGTGTGTAAGAGGAGAGGATCTGTGAAGTTTGTCCTGATGTGTGTGATGCAACCAGATTATAAAATTTCTTATGATTTTAACATTTTTTTATTGTGGGGTCAGTTTTAGCTAAAGTAGCCTACGCTGACTAGAAAAACTGAATACTGTGTAAACAACTGAGTAGTCTCTCATATCCATACGGTCTGGCTACACACATACGCATGGTCCTATAGGGGGAAAAAATGCCCCACCTTGTTTGCATTTCTTTAAACCAATCACAAACGTCTTGGGCGGAGCTAAGCCCAGGATGCAGCAATGGTGCAGCTTCAAAATAGTATTGAGGGGGAACTTGTTTTGGTGGAACATTTAGGAGGTGAGCTCTGGTATTAAAATGACCACATCACTGAAAAGAAAAGCTAACAGCTGTTAGCTTGTTTATGTTTTGTACCGTTAGCATCCCAGGTGCTGAATTACTGTTTTCAGCATGTAGGTTGCAGCTCAGAGGTTGTTCTCATTTCCTGGTTCCCTCAAAAACAAGCGGCCGCTTGAAGCAAGTGACCAGTAGCAGAACTTGTATCCGCAGTATGCATCCACTGAGTCACAGTAACAACTGAGGGGTGAGCAAGAAAGCTGCTGAAAGAAGGAGAGAACAGTGAGTACTTGAGCAGAACTAATGTGAGTTTAAATATATATCTGGTAATGAGCTGCTGTACCAAAGTTAAAGACAAAATAACTTGGTTGAGCTGAAGCAGCAAAAATACACCACCAGTAATAGAGAAGTGTTGGCAACAGTGAGCTGATGATACAGCTTCAGGTGCACCAGCACCTCCTACTGGACTGGAGGAGGAACAACCCTGATTCACATGTAAACAAAGGCAGACTGACAGAGGTTCAGATATGAGACTGATACGTAAAGACTTCTGCTAAAACTTCAGGTTCCAGGTCTCATTATTTCACAGGTGGAAATTACCTGGTGATGTATTTGAAATTTCTCAGAAATTACCCACAAATTTCATGGTTAATTATGTGAGAATTAACAAGTACAATTTTCATGTGTGAGTGGTAATTACTAAGCAGCATATTTGACATTTCTCTGAATTTACCTGCAAATTACCCCCAAAGTTCGTGCTAAGAATGTGATCATTCATTTCTAAGAAATTTCAGTTATAATACTTGCAAACTGTCACATATTTACCTGAAATTTGGGGTAAATTTGCAGTTAATTTCAAACATGTAAGATGGTAATTACCACCTACTAAATGAAAATGGTACTTGCTAATTATCACATAATTAACCATCAAATCTGTGGGTAATTTCTAAATATATTACTTGGTAATTACCACCTATTAACCATGAAATTCTAGGACCAGGAAATTGAAGCATTACCAGACTTCTCCCTCCCTCCTCTCCTCTCCTCCTCTCTTCTCTTCCTCTTCTCTCTCTCTCCTCTTCTCTCCTCTCCTCCTCTCCTCTCTCTCCTCTCCTCTCCTCTCCTCTCCTCCTCTCCTCTCCTCTCTCTCCTCTCCTCTCTCCTCCTCTCCTCTCCTCTCCTCTCTCCTCTCTCTCCTCTCCTCCTCTCTCCCTCTCCTCTCCTTCTCCTCTCTCTCCTTTTCCGTTTCCGGTGGTGAGCGTGAGTCGTGGTGGTGGACGTGCGAGTGGCGCGGAGTTTGAATGGTTTTCTATTCCTGTTTTTTTCGGATTTCCCTCTGATTTCTTCATCTGTCCTATGTACATGATCAGGTAAGCTTTTTTCATTACGTTTTGAGTGTTGTCTGAGCGATCAGTGGTTTTGTCGGCTGGTTTTTCGGGAGGAATGGCGTCCTCCGAGACGCCACCTCCGTCTATCCGGCAGGGAGTACGGATAGCGCCGCCGGATAGTAATGTTACCGTGGAGGAGGTTCTGCTGGCTGTCGGTGAGCAGGTAGGACATGATAATCTTTTATTTGCATCGCGAATGAACAAAGCTGTGGTTGTGTTTTTGAAAGAGGAGGCTCATGTGTATCAGCTGATAGAGAGCGGTGCGTTTATCAGGGACGCTTTTGTGCAGGTATCCCCGCTGTCAGTTCCCTCCACGCGGATCACCGTGTCCGGTGTTCCGCCGTTTATTCCTAACGAGTCGTTAGAGAGTGAGCTCCGTAGGTTCGGCAAGTTTGCCAGTGGATTTAAGACTGTGAGTTTGGGATGTAAGGATCCAAAGCTGAAGCATGTTCAGTCTCTGAGACGGCAGGTGTTCATGTTTTTGGATTCACCTTCTCAAACACTGGAGGTGTCTTTCAGAGTGAAGCACGGTGATGGTTCTTACATGGTGTATGCAAGCTCAGGACAGCTGAAATGTTTTGAGTGTGGTGATGTGGGACACAAACGTGTTGCGTGTCCGCATAAGGGGCAGGAGGCGGCGGGCGGTTCACCTGTAGCCCGCACGGCTCTCCCCGAGGCGGCTGATGCTGCAGTGCCGGGTGCCGCGGTGGCGGATGACGCCGCGAGCGTTACCGCGGCTGCGTTGAACGCCGCGCCCGACGCCGCGTACAGCGCCGCGTCCAATGCCGCTGCTGCTCTTGAGCCCGAGTTGGGGCCTGTGGCCGCGAGTGCGGCGGCGGAGCGCGGTGATGTGCGGGCCGCAGCTAGTAGATGTCATGACAGAGATGAATACATCCAGTCTGAGCAGCAGGCTCCTGCGGACGCAGAGAACCTGGGCAGCTCTCAGTCTGCAGAGGGAGCAGCTTCTACAAGCTCTGCAGGCTTAGAAAATGTCTTTAGCAGTGAAGTGCTCAGTAGCAGGTGTCATGTGAGGGAGAAGATATGGACTTGGCTCAGAGTCAGATACTGTGTCGGTGTGTGAAAGCAACAGGAATGTAGATGATCTCTAATCTTTAGAGGACATAAATAATTTTCCTTGATGTAACATTTAAAAAATCTGTTAAAGTGAGTGATTACTTTAGTGACACTGATAAATTCATCAAATCTGTGGACATGTTGAAAAGACTGGTTGGTTTTCATCTTTTGGATGAAAAAAAAACGTTTTCGCCTTAAAAAGCACATCACCTCTCTGAGAAAGGTAAAAACTGGTAGACCTGCTAGAAAAACAAAAAAGTAACATGATCATGTATCACACGGTGTTTTCCTCTCTTTACGTTCTCTGCTTGCTTCTTTGTACCTGTTTCTCTTATCTCATCTCTCTATGCAGAACCTTAAAGTAGGATTTTGAACGTTAATGGTGGAGGGACAGACAGAAAAGGGCTTTAATTTCTGAAGTTGCTACTCAGAAAAGGGTAGATGTACTTTTTTTGCAAGAGACACATAGTAATCCAGCAGATGAGGTAGATTGGGGTTTATGGTGGGAGGGCTCGTGTATTCTTAGCCATGGCACCAACTTCAGTGCAGGGGTAGCTGTTCTGTTTAGATCAACTGCAAATGCAACAGTTTTATCCTTTACGAAGTAGTGAAGGGTCGACTGCTGATTGTTAGGGCTAAAATAGAGAGCTCTGTGTTTTGTTTTGTTAATGTGTATGCCCCAAATCATGGACCAGAAAGAGCAGGCTTTTTTACTTTGTTAAAAAATGAGCTGATTAATTATCATCAAGATCAGCTGATTATTGGTGGGGATTTTAACTGTACTTTAGATTTTACTATGGACAGGACAGGCGAGGAGCCCCACCCACAGTCATCTCAGAGCCTTAACAGTGTCGTCACACAGTTGGACCTGTTAGATACATGGAGGGTCAAACATCCACAAGCCAGACAGTACACATGGGTGAGGGCTGCTAATAACAGGGTCAGTGCAGCCAGATTAGACAGGTTTTACATTTCCCAGAATCTCAGCTCCAGACTAATTCACAGCAACATAAATCCAGTTGGCTTCACTGATCATCACTTTGTCACTATAGATTTGGTCAGCTCGCCAGGGGAAAGGGTTAAGTCCCACTGGTTTTTTAATAACAAACTCCTGCAAGACAGTACATTCTGCCAGGATTTCGAGCACTTTTGGGAGCAGTGGAAAAACAAGAAAAGTGGTTTTAGTTCTTTAAAGCAGTGGTGGGAGGTTGGGAAGGCACAAATTCGTGTTTTTTGTCAGCAGTACACCTCCCATTCCACTGCTAAAATTAAGGCAGCAGTTCAGGAGCTTGAAGCCAACATTAAGAATATTGAGGAAGGGTTACATAGGGACTCTGATCCTGCTATGGGTCATCTGCTGCAGGAGAAGAAGTTGGAGTTAAGCTCCTTCCTGCAGGAAAGAGTGAAGGGGGCCCTTGTCAGGTCTCGATTCCTCCAGCTAAAAGACATGGATGCCCCGACTTCTTTCTTTTTTAATCTGGAGAGATCGGTGGCACAAAGGAAGCAGATGACCTGCCTTAAGCTTCCAGGAGGCAGGGTGACCACGAGCCCGGGCGAGATGAGGAGTCATGCTGTGGATTTCTATGCTGAACTCTTCAGGGCAGAGCAGTGCAGCATGGAGTGTCGGGAGGAGCTCCTGGAGGGGCTTCCTCAGCTCAGCCTGGAAGAGAAAGCTGCGCTGGACTGTGAGCTGACTCTGGAGGAGTTGACAGCTGCTGTCAATCAGTTGGCATCAGGACGGGCACCTGGGATTGATGGTCTCTCTACTGACTTTTTTAAACGTTTCTGGAATATTATTGGACCTGACCTGCATGCTGTTTTTTTGGAGTGTTTCAGAGCAGGATCTCTTCCTGTCTCCTGTCAACGAGCAGTACTCTCCCTGCTGCCCAAGAAGGGAGACCTGGCGTTACTTAAGAATTGGAGGCCAGTGGCCCTCCTCTGCACAGACTATAAAGTACTCTCCAGAGCCCTGTCAAATAGACTTAAGGACAGCTTGGAAATGATCGTGCACACAGATCAAACATATTGTGTGCCTGACAGGACAATCATGGACAACATTTTCCTCATGCGGGATGTTATTGATGTTTGCAGGTCCTATAATAATGTCAATTTTGGTATTGTGTGTTTGGATCAGGAGAAGGCTTTTGACAAGGTGGATCACTCTTATTTGTTTTCTACACTCAGGGCTTTTGGTTTTGGTGATGGGTTTTTGACTTGGATTAGTTTACTGTACAGTGGTGCTCAGTGTTTGGTCAAGACGGGGGCAGGGCTGAGTCGGCCTGTTCCTGTGCAGCGAGGGATCAGGCAAGGCTGTCCTATTTCAGGTCAGCTCTACAGCCTGGCAATTGAGCCCTTGCTGTGCAGGCTCAGGGATCGACTCAGTGGCCTCTCTTTGCCTGGGTCCTCGGATCTTGAACATCCTCTGGCTGTCTCTGCTTATGCAGATGACGTCAGTATTTTTATCACCAGCCAGGGGGATGTTCAATGTTTGCAGGACACCCTGTCCCTGTATGAAAAGGCATCGTCTGCACGGGTGAACTGGGCAAAAAGTGAAGCTTTGTTGGTGGGACATTGGAGGGATTGGGCAGTGCCCAGTCTGCCTGGAGGGCTTCAATGGGGGAAAGAGGGGCTGAAAGTTCTGGGGGTGTTTTTGGGCACAGAGGGCTTTCAGGCGAAGAACTGGGAGGGTGTTAAGGAGAAGGTGTGCGCGAGGTTGTCTAAATGGAAATGGTTGCTACCCCAGTTGTCATATAGGGGAAGAGTTCTGGTTGCCAATAACTTGGTCGCCTCGGCCCTTTGGCACAAGTTCAGTGCTTTGACGCCACCAAGGAGCCTGGCGGAGGACATTCAGAGGGCCATCGTGGACTTCTTCTGGTCTGGGAAGCACTGGGTTCGGGCTGCAGCCCTCTATCTACCTGTGGCTGAAGGAGGACAGGGGCTGATTGACATCCAGTCCAAAATTGCCTCTTTTAGACTGCAGGCTGCACAAAGACTGCTGTATGATTCTGGCCCAGGTTGGCTTAATACTGCTCGTCTGCTGCTGAGGAGAGCTGGGCGCTTGGGCTACGATAAACAGCTCTTCCTTTTGCAATACGAAGATGTGGATCTTGTTGGCCTAACACCTTTTTACAGCTCTGTGTTGCAGGCATGGCAGATTTTTAAGGTTGCACGTACCCCGGATGAAAGTCCAGGTATGTGGTTGTATGAGGAACCTTTGTTTTTTAACGACTTTTTAAGGACTCAAACATTGCAGTCTGCCAGCCTGCGAGCCAGCCTCAGAGAAGCTGGCTGCACCAAACTGGGCCATCTAATGAAGACGACAGCTACGTCTGTGAACATCCTGAGAGCAAGGAGCAACATCACCTCTGCCAGGCTCATCAACAAAGTGGTGCAGGAAGTCTGTGCTGCCCTGCCACAAAACCTGCGAGTGGTTGCAGAAAGCCGTACCCTGTGTGACCAATGGACTGAAGAGGGGGAATACAGCTTCCCCTCTCTGCTCATTACCCCAGCAGTGGGGGAGTGGCAGGAGGGAGGAGGTCAGCTGCTGTCATTTGCAACCCCTCACCTGGACATTTTTAAGGATATAAAGAAGAAAGCACTTTACCACGTCTGCGTCAAGGTTCTGAACTTGCGCTCTTTGGCAGGGCTGAAGGAGTCGAGGTGGGCTGAGTTCTTTGGCACAGACGTTTCCCCGAAAGGCAGCTGGCGGTCCCTGTACAAGCTGCCCGTTGAAAAGCGGACAGCAGACCTCCAGTGGAGGGTTGTACATGGTGCAATAGCCACGAACAGATACAGAGCGCACCTGGATCCAGGGGTGGGGGAGGAGTGCAGTTTCTGTGGTCAGACTGAGACTTTGTTTCATTTATTTGTACAGTGTCCCCGGCTGTCAGCATTGTTTGAGTTTTTAAAAAGATGGTTTCAAGGGTTCGGGGAGGTTTTTTCTTTCAGCTTGTTTATCTTTGGCCCAAAGTACTGTGCACGGAGGAAGAGTGCTCACACAATGATCAATTTCATATCTGGTTCTGCTAAGTTGGCCATTTGGTTGACGCGCAAGAACCGGGCTCAGAGTGTCGGCAGTGTGGAGCCGGTGCCGGTTCTGGAGGGCCTGTTAAAAGCTAGGCTGAGAGTGGAACATGCCTATTATAGGATGACGGACAACATGTTGACATTTCGCCAAATATGGGCTGTTGGGGGGTTCTGTGCTCTGTGGGGGAGGATGAGGGGTTGATTGTAAATTTCTGATTGAAGATATTTGTTTTTTTTTTTTCTGGTTTTGATGGTGGTTGTTTTGTTGTACAGTAGGTCTGGCAATGGTTTAATAAAGGGACTTTGAAAACCAAAAACCTCTCCTCTCCTCCTCTCTTCTCCTTTTCCTCTCCTCTCCTCTCCTCTCCTCTCCTCTCTTCCTCTCCTCTCCTCTCCTCTCCTCTCCTTTCTCTCATCTCCTCTCCTCTCCTCTCCTCTCCTCTCCTCTCCTCTCCTCCCTCCTCGTCTCCTCTCTTTAATCTCATCTGGATGAAGGAACTTGAAAAGACGAGTGTATAAATGGATCATTAGACTTTCATCATTTATTTAAAGTGTGGATGTGGAGGAGCAGCTGGCTATTGTTTTCTCAAAGGAAAAAAAAACATAATGAATGAATTTAGGTCACAACTGTGCTTGAAGGAACGGGTCTATATGGAACTGAACTAATTGAAACCATGTGACACACTGCCCTTATATGATGCAGTGGACTGTAAAGATATTGCCTTTAACAGAGATATATAACATAATTAATCTCTGGGTAAAAATATAAGAACAGCAGAGATTAAAATGTGTCTTAATTAATAACCACAAATCAACAGACCATTAAAGAAACTCTTTTCCTTTCTAAAGTCTGTATGTGAGCAGGTAAAGTGAGATGATATACGGCCTCAGTGGTCTTAAAGGGGCAATAATTAGACTTTTACTGCCCCGTAACACAGAGTGAAGTCAGTCATGAAGGCGGTGGCGGACCCCGCCAGACTTTAAGATTTCTGACTCTGTGTTTGGAACATAAACCGCCCGAGGAGTTTCATCACCCTGCTCGTCTCCTCAGACGTCCAATAATGGAGGACGGACGACTTTATGAGTGAGCAGTTGGCCTTCGAAGACGTTTCATCGTCCGGCCAAAATGCAAATGAAAAGCAGCGTTATTACAACAGTAGTTTGCAGAGGATGTTATTGTCTTTAGTCCGCAGCCTGCAGCTGAAGTTCAGCCCTTTTTTATTGTCTGATACACTCAGAGAGGAACAATTACTTTTTTAATCAACATAATTAGGAGAAATTATTTCAAATAAATTTTGAAATAAAGTGAGATGAACCTCTTTTATGGTTCTGTTGAGATCCTGGCAGCACTTTACTCCAAATTAGAAACAGATTGTGATCTTGGTTCAACACAGAAAACCTCTGCAGCGACTGAAGCATGAAACAAAATGAAACTACAATCTTCTCTTCACTTAAATCCAAAGGCAGGAAGTAACTAAGTACTTCAGTAGTTTTTTTCAGGTATCTGTAGTTAACATGAGTATTTCAACTTTTTACTTTTCCTCCAAATATCTGAACTTTCTCCTCCTCACATTTTATAAACAGACTCGTTACTTTAGTTTTAATGACTCTGAGGTGAATTATTGATTATTGTTATTTTGCATTATTGTGCGCCGCCTTCAGACATCAAGGCTGATTTCAACCTGAATGGACGAAACAATAAGACAAAGAAAAGATGATTCACGTGACATAACAAGTTGTAACAAGACAAAATGACGTAAAAGATGAAAATGGCATAAAAGACGTTATAAGACATGAAAAATGTAACAAGATGAAAATGATGCAAAAGACTTAACAAGACAGAAAAAATGTAAATCATTTCATTTCATCATTGTGCGCCGCCTTCCAACATCCACAGCCCTCTCTTACACCCCGGCACAAAGCTGTTGTACTGGTGGTGCAGGTGGATTTGCTGTCTTACACCGGTACAGTTGTTGGTTTCACGTCTGCCAGAAAACAAATGAACTTGTGCCTGGTCTGTGCAGTCATGGGTGTGAGGTCTAACAGGGAAGGCAAAACGAAGGCGTGGCCTGGCGTGTTTGGTATCTTGTGCTCGGCTCATCGGAGTAAAAACCACTTGTGCACTAAAACCTGGTCGAAGCACAAAGTCTGTGGCACAATCAGTCTGTCTGCACAAGATACCGTAGCAACCGGCGCGTTTGGCCGAAGCACATGACCTCCATAATCACACTTTTCATGTCGTGGGTGGTAATTACTTAGCAACATATTCATTTGCAGTAAATTTCAAAGAAAGTTCAAATATGTGAAATGGTAATTACCAGTTAGCCGTGTAAAAACAACACTTGCAAATTATTACATACTTAACTATGAAGTTTTGATTTTTTTAGTTTCCTTATTAAACAAATGTCCCCACCAGACAAAACAAAGTCAGATGAGCTGCAGCTGCTGCATTTCTGGACTATGGATTACATTTTCATGGATACATTTTTAATCGGTTAAATTCTGGATGCTGATTAATCAGTTGATGTGTAATCATCACCATCCTGACTCCAAACCTGCTGCTGCAGTGTTCACTTTTTCATCCATATGTTCTGGTTTTAGTTGGTCCGTTTGTGATCACATCACCTGATTGATTACAGAAATACAGATGAAGGGTTTGATTTTAATTCAAATTGTACTCCATATTCAACTATGATTTAAAAGTAACTAAGTAGATTACATAATGTAATGCATACTTATACATATGAGAAAAAGTAGGAACTTGAAACTCTACTTAATTACAGTGACTTGAGTATTTGTAATTAGTTACTTCCACCCCTGCTTTTCAGCAGCTTCAGTAAAAATCAGCAGTCTGTTTTTACAGTGAGCTGGTTCCAGGTCCACCTGTTACTCTTCATCATATTATTTGCATAGTTTTTGTCGTTTTAATGCAGACTTTCTGAGACGGAGCCTCAGAAATCTTCGCCTCCAGAGAGATTCTTTTATCAGGTAATTAGCAAAGCCTGAATGTGCTAATTTAAGCTGAAAGTGGCAGATGAACTGCTTGCTCACCGTTTATTAGAGCCTTAATAATTACACACAGAAAGGAAAAAGAGAAAAGACAAAGAAAAGAAAGAGAAAAGGAGCCCACAGCGTTTGTGCAGAGTTGCTGGTGTCTTCACCTCCTGCATGTTTCCTGCATCACTTTATAAAGAAATCTGAGATAATAATAATAATGTCTTTTACTTAGATCACAATAAATTAAGAAAATGATGAGTATAAAGAAAGAAAAGAGATTCAGACTCCATTTTCTACCAGAGACAGAAGATTTCTGTTGAAACAAACATGAGCCAAATATCGACAGACAAACCAAATACATTTTATATGAAGAGGCTGCTCGCCGCTCGGCGTCGCCCGTGGTGACTATTAACCTGAGTATTGATCTGCAGCGGTCGGTGTGTCGAGCAGCTCCGGCGTTAATTCAGACAAACACACAGCAGATTGACTCTGTCATCAGAGCTCTTTCTCTTTTTAACACACAATCTGTTTCTCTGTGATCCAGCTGCCAATCTGCCTTTGACTGACACACAAACTGAGAGCTTTCTGAGAGAATTATTCAATTAATCCAACAGAATCTGCACAAATATATAAAATATATGTTAAACTAGAGCTGGGCAATATATCAAAATTATTACATCATATTGTGATGTGAAATTATATATTTTTCCTGATTTTAAAGGCTAAACTGCAGTAAAGTGATTTTTTCAGACTGTTCTAAGTGTTCTCTTATTTGTCTTTACTCACCAAGTCATTATATCCACATTTCTTATTTTTTTAAGATCTTAGTGATAAAAGTTCAAAAATAAGCCACAGAGAATAAAGATTGAGCTGAAAAATGGTCTGATCTGAAACATGAGCTGTGTTGAGACGTGTTGGTCTGGATGGAGACGACTCAGACCAGTTAAGAGCTCCACCTCTTCTAAGATAATTGTTTGACTCTCCCGTCTGTGATGACAAATGAGATCAGACGTAATAATCTGAATATCTGATGAGTTTTTTCATCAGAGGACTGAAGTTTCTTTACTACCTGCCTGCTGCTCTGCTGCCTCACCTGAGAGAGCAGAAACTGTTCATACAGGTGATGTTTTGATTTTAAAGTAATCTCCTGAAAGCCATGATTGGAACAAATGATACCTGCAGCTGAATCAACAACCTCTGTGAGTTGTGTTTTTTTAATGTCCGTCCGAGTGTTATTTCTACAGACGAGAGGAGGATCAGCTTCATCATTCTGTGAAGATACAGGTTCAAAAAAATAAACTATATATCAGAGTTTCTACTGTTTAACTGAACACTGAGACTGACGGGACATTGAATTCAGTCAGCTCCACACAGACTCTGTGACCTGAGACCTGTTAGCTTTAGCCTCAGTCTGTTAGCGTGATGTCATGACCTGAGACCTGTTAGCTTTAATCTCAGTCTGTTAGCGTGATGTCATGATTTGGGACCTGCTAGCTTTAGCCTCAGTCTGTTAGCGTGATGTCATGACCTGAGACCTGTTAGCTTTAGCCTCAGTCTGTTAGCATGATATCATGACCTGAGACCTGTTAGCTTTAATCTCAGTCTGTTAGCGTGATGTCATGACCTGAGACCTGTTAGCTTTAGCCTCAGTCTGTTAGCGTGATGTCATGACCTGAGACCTGTTAGCTTTAGCCTCAGTCTGTTAGCGTGATGTCATGACCTGAGACCTGTTAGCTTTAATCTCAGTCTGTTAGCGTGATGTCATGATTTGGGACCTGCTAGCTTTAGCCTCAGTCTGTTAGCGTGATGTCATGACCTGAGACCTGTTAGCTTTAATCTCAGTCTGTTAGCGTGATATCATGACCTGAGACCTGTTAGCTTTAATCTCAGTCTGTTAGCGTGATGTCATGACCTGAGACCTGTTAGCTTTAGCCTCAGTCTGTTAGCGTGATGTCATGACCTGAGACCTGTTAGCTTTAGCCTCAGTCTGTTAGCGTGATGTCATGACCTGAGACCTGTTAGCTTTAGCCTCAGTCTGTTAGCGTGATGTCATGACCTGAGACCTCTTAGCTTTAATCTCAGTCTGTTAGCGTGATGTCATGACCTGAGACCTGTTAGCTTTAGCCTCAGTCTGTTAGCGTGATGTCATGACCTGAGACCTGTTAGCTTTAGCCTCAGTCTGTTAGCGTGATGTCATGACCTGAGACCTGTTAGCTTTAGCCTCAGTCTGTTAGCGTGATGTCATGACCTGAGACCTGTTAGCTTTAGCCTCAGTCTGTTAGCGTGATGTCATGACCTGAGACCTGTTAGCTTTAGCCTCAGTCTGTTAGCGTGATGTCATGACCTGAGACCTGTTAGCTTTAATCTCAGTCTGTTAGCGTGATGTCATGATTTGGGACCTGTTAGCTTTAGCCTCAGTCTGTTAGCGTGATGTCATGACCTGAGACCTGTTAGCTTTAGCCTCAGTCTGTTAGCATGATATCATGACCTGAGACCTGTTAGCTTTAGCCTCAGTCTGTTAGCGTGATGTCATGACCTGAGACCTGTTAGCTTTAGCCTCAGTCTGTTAGCGTGATGTCATGATTTGGGACCTGTTAGCTTTAGCCTCAGTCTGTTAGCATGATATCCTGTTTGTAGCCATCCTCTGCATATTATCGTTTCTCTTTTTAGGATGAACTGTTTGTAAATAATGAAAATTCAGCTGGAAAAGAAGTTTTCATCAAACTCAGTGAATTTTAGAGTTAGCATCAGCTTATGGTGGAAAAATCATTTTTTTTAAATCACCTGCTGCCTGAGTTTGTTCAGTGACGTTGAGGAGATCATTTAAAAGATAAAAAGTAAAATGAGAACACAGAACAGAGGAGAACACTTGTGAAAGCAGCAGCGTGTCTTCACGCTCCGCGGCTCAGCTGAAAGCTTGACAGGTGTAACAACAGAAACTAAAGGGGTCAGAGCTCATGAACAGACAGTTCACAGCCTGCATGTAGATGTTTATCCAGGATCAGCCTCGACTGTCCACAGTGAACGCCTCATTACTCCCACACTGAAATCTGAGCTGAAAACAGACGTGTCACAGAAACACAGCTGATAAATACATCAGGACACACACTCGCAGACATGAAACACTGCTGCAAACACAAAGTAAAAAAACAACAACTTCCTGTTCATGAGAAAACACACTTTAATTAATTCATTTATTAAATTCAACTGGACTTCACATGTCTGCAAACAAACACTCACTAATATGAACATTCCTACAGATACGTCTCTCTGTCCTCTGTTAGAGGAACAAATAATGTTTGTAATGTTTAATGATATGAAAACATAGATAAATAATATTTCATGGTCTTAATATTTAAGTCAACATGGAGCTGACTGGAGTCCATCAGAATCTACACTGTAAAAATTAAATACTTTTAACTTCAAAAAGTCAGTGTCCAGGCTGCTTTAAAATTTGAAGTTGACTGAATTTGAAATGACACTTGAGGTCATTTTGTAATGATTTCAAACAAATAAGTGTTTCTAGTCAACATGACAAAATTTGATTTCCTTGATTTCATCATGTATCTTTTCTTCAAACTATAAAAAAGCTCTCAGGAGGCAGCTGTGGCAGCAGTTCAGTCGGTGCAGCAGTTTGTCCTCTGATTGTTGGTGTATCAGTAAAGAGACGTTAAACTGGCTGAACTGGGGTCAGCTGTCTGCTCATTGTCGTGTTATCTGATACGACAGTTTGCTTGCGTGAACGCAGAGTCGGTTCAGCACATCAGCACGACACAGTCAGACCTGCAAACACACAACATGCTCACACTCATACACACACACACAATCTCATATAGATAAATAACGAGTCACGCACACACAGACATGAATCATCACACAGAAACACACAGACGGGCTCTCTGTGAAATGAAAGAATTAAAATAATGAGAAATGTTTTAATGACACATGAGCAGCAGAGAAAAACACTGCAGAGGATTCAAACTTGAGAGTCACTGAGAAACAAATAACGAATAAAGAGTTTGAGTTTATTTCCGACCGGAGGACGTGTGGATTCTCTTTTCATTTCATATTGAACAGGAGCTGAACATTATCTGTCCCCTCTGCTCTGCCTGTCAGCCTTCCACTCTCTCTGTTCTCACCACATTTCTGTTTTCTCTCTCTATCTGTCCCTCCCTCCTTTTCTCTTTAAATTAAACACAGACTTGAAAGAGACTCCTGGACGGACCACAGTAAATAAACACAGTGTCTTCAGAGGAGGGACGGGGTCCGCCAGCATCACAGAGGAAAAAGAACAGAGGAATAATGAAATATAATAAAACAGAGAAAAAGGACGGGGAAGTCAGAGAGACAGCCTGTCCACATTATATTTTTTTTATTTCACACATCTAAAACTGCAATAAAAAAAACTAAAATAAATGTGTCAGGGGAGGTCAGGAAGCCCACAGGCTCATACAAGACTCCTGGAATAAAGGAGGGTCAGACAAACAAATAAAAACAATAACTAGCACAAACAGTATTTAAGACAAACAAACACACACCAATGAACAGAATTAACAATGATTCACTGAAAATAAAACATAATTGTGAGTATTTGTCAAGAAGTAATGGAACATCATGAATTAAATGGGTTAGGGTTTTAAAAATCTCTAAAATAAATGAGATCTTGATAACATGATTTTTTTATGTTCCATATCTGTGCACGATGATATCTGAGGGAGAATTTTCCATTTTCAAAACCACGTTTTTGTCTTTCTTCTTCATCATTCTGTTTTCCTTTCATGTCCTCTTTTTGTCTTCCTAAATACAGAAAATATAACATACAAACTCACATACAGATTACACAAAAATACACATTTCTCCTCTTACCTGTGGTCCTGTTTATCTGGTTATTTAATGTTTCGGTTCTGGAGAAAAAAAAAAAAACATTTGAAAGACTAAGCAGCAGCGTCTCTTTCCAGAAATCATGACCTGGTTACTCAAGATAATCCACAGACTTTGTTGTGAGCTGGTTCATGTAGGAACTACTTTCTGCAGTAGAATCTACCAGAACGTAGAGTAACTGGGTCGTGATTTCTGAACAGGAACGTTGCTGTTTAGTTTTCAAAAGTATTTTTTGGCTCTTAAAGCTCCACACTCACACCAGAATTATTTAGATGAATAAACAGTTTTACAGGACATGAGAAAAATGTGAATATTTGATTCTGGGGTGAACTGTCCCTTTAAACGAGCTACAGTTTATGGTATCATCTTGTCACAGGATCAGATTGGATAACATTAACATGGCCTACTTCATTACCCAGCAATCATCACTGTATGTCATTACAGAAATGGTTTGATTGAACAGCTTTTGGCTCATGGCCACGTTCTCCTACATGCTTGGAAGGAAGGAGTGAGACGAGGTCTTTGCAAACTCTGCAAACTCACCACTAGATGTCACTAAATCGCACAGACTGGTCCTTTAAATGAGTTAACTTTGCAGTGATGGTCGGAGTAGCCACCTGCACTTTGATGATGATTATCCTGCTGACTGATTGATTAAGTGGCTCTTTGTCCTCCACAGGAAGTGCCGGTACCTCGGTGACGTTCAACCGTAACGGCGACGCCCCTGGACGCTACGACCTGTTTCAGTACCAGTGGAACAACGTGAGCGGGCCGGGATACAGAGTGATCGGACAGTGGATGGAGAGCCTGCAGCTCAACGTGAGTTTACTTCATTTTCAGATATATTCTGTCTGTTTCTGCAGACGTGTTTGTGTTCTGCAGACGCGTTTCTGCAGACGCGTTTCTGCAGACTTGGACGTTTCTGCAGACGCGTTTCTGCAGACGCGTTTGCAGACGCTTTCTGCGACGCGTTCTGCGACGCGTTTCTGCAGACGCGTTTCTGCTGACGCGCTTCTGCTGACGCGTTCTGCAGACGCGCGTTTCTGCTGACGCGTTCTGCATCTGCTGACGCGCGTTTCTGCAGACGCGCTTCTGCAGACGCGTTTCTGCGAGCGTTCTGCAGGACGCGCTTTGCTGACGTTCAGCGCGCTTCTGCAGAGTCGTGTTCTCTGACGTGTTTCTCTGCAGACGTCGTTTCTGCAGACGCGTTTCTGCAGACGGAATCCTGCGACGCGTTTCTGCTGCTGTTTCTGTCAGCGCGTTTTATGCAGCGGTTTCTGCTGACGGCATATACTAATGGACGCTATCGGCTTGTTTTTGATTCATAAACTCTGCAGGACATAGGAGGACTATAAAGAACACTGTGTGCTGTACAGTATGGCACCTGTTATGAGCTGTTATTACAGCTCGTATCTGTCAGATCAAATCTGTCTCATATATTTAGTGTCAACTCTGAAATATTAGTGTGTGCATGTGTTTGATATGTGGGTCTTTGGTTTTTGTAAATTTTTTATCTTTTTAAAATAACGATTAATTGATTGATTGATTAATTTTTACCAGTGATTGATAAAGTAAAGTGCTCACAGTTTGTAACTCGTAGTTTGGCTGCTGAGTGAAAATAACAGATTAGATGAAATTAAAAGCTGTTTGTTGCTGACAGGCTGCTGCTCCTCCTGTCTGTGATGTGATCCATGATGCAGGTTAAAAGAGAAACTAACAGATCATAAAGTTTGATTGCAGAGGACACTCTGAGACCATGAATATTCATGCAGCGGCTCCGTCAGCGCAGAGACTCTAACGAGGTTCATCGTCACCGTCGTTACATCCGTTAATGACATCAGATTTTGTGTCCTGATAACTGCAGCTGTAAGGAGGAACAGAACAAACATCCGTGTCTCTGAATCTGTCCTGAGATTTAAACAGTTTACATCCGAGCGTATCAATGATAAATCCCAGCGAGGTCCCGTCCGTCCGGTCCGGTGTTTCTATCAGAGTCAGACTGGGACGCTCTGCAGGATTATCGAGCCAATTTACAGCCGATCTGCTCATCATCACAATCTGAGCTGGCTCCTAATTGGAGGCTTGTTCAGTCAGATAGTCAGAGATTATCTGATAGTGTGAGAGGTTTACAAATGTATTAGTCTGTTTGATCCGACACAACGCAGCCGAGTGGACCGCACTGAAGGAACGTGTCCAACAGGGAGACAACAGATTTAACTTCACATTTATCATTATTCATCCAGCCTCTGCACTGCATGATGTGTCAGAAGTTGGACTGAACAATTCATTGAAATTTATGGAAATCACAATATGGCTTCTTTCAGTTTTCAAATCTCAGGAGGTGCAATATTTTTAATGTTTAAATGACTGAATGTAGTGAGACAGAGACGTCCTGTCCTACACATCAGATTCTACAGACTTAAAAAAAGATCTTCATTTGTTTCAGATTCCTGCAAAAAAAAAAAAAAAAAAAAAAATCACACCACATTTAACATGTTTTTCAATCAAAATAAGAAGAATTAAAAAATGATCATTTCCTCTAATATCACAAATCGTATCACAGTTGTAATATCAGTCAAAATAATCACAATTAGATATTTTTTCTAAATTGTTCAGCACTAAGGTCCTAACTTACACCGGCGCTGGTGGTGCAGGTGGATTTGCTCTCTTATGTCAGTTTTGCCACGTCTGCAAGATGGTGAATGAACTTCATTTATGTTAAAGCTGCATGTGAGTGTCTCTAAAGTTTATCTCACTAATAAAGAAAAAGGAATTATTATTATAATTATAAAGCCCAATAAATCTCAACAGACCTGCAAAGTGCTCACAGGACAGGATCACAGCTGTCAGATCGTCTTAAACAGATCAGTCACATGACAGCAGTGTTTGTGTCTGCGTGTTTCCTGGGATCCAGAAAAACAAGGATTAAAAATGTATGATCTATAACATACAAAATGAAGCAGACGTTATATCTGAGCATGAGACTGACCCGACCCGACCCAGAGAGAAAAAGGTCTGAGTGCTTCTGTCAGAGCCTGGTGCTGGGTGGATATAACCACTGGATAAAACAAACACTGGGTGGGTTCACCTCTCTTCTCAATGACAAATACAAATTATAATAAAAAACAGCATATTTCAAGGCCAGTTCCATATCTGCATGACATTAACTGTTCATGTAAAATGAACTGTTTCCACATGAAGCTGCTTTGCACACGTCCTGCCGTCTCCATATATTTTATACTCCCGTGCTTTCACTTCTCGAACCAGGAGATCTGTCTCCTCGCTTTAAAATCTTTTCTCTTTGTTTCCTCCTGGTAAATCCACCACCATGCTGACACAGCTGGTGCTCCTGGTGCACCTGCTTCTTAAAGATTGGTTTATTGCATGTTCGGCTTAAACTCGTCTTCGGGTACTTGGGCACAGCTGATAGGTGTATCCAGCTGTGTGCTGCTGGCACAACACGGCAACGGTGGACTTGGACGCACCTTGAATAAATGAAATCCAGGTCACTTCACACTTTCCACTTGAGCTTTAGATCAGCGTGAGATAGGGGCCCTCAGAGACCAGATTCCAAGATGGCATCCATGCATTTCATAAAACAAATAGTAACTGACTTTCAGCTTTGCAGTTGGAGGTTTTTGCACATATCTCTTTATATCATGTAGGTGTGTGGGGACAAACTGTCCTGTGAACTGCGTCCACCACTTTAGTGTCCATTTTAGTCAATTTTGTTTCTGACAGTCTGACAGCCATTTACCATTTAACTAAATGTTAATTTTTAAGAAAAAAAAACAAAAAACAGTAATTTGCAGGTCCCATAACTTCATAGTGGAGCAGTGGTAATTACCAAGTAATATATTTTTGAAATTTCTTAGAAATTACTCACAAATTACCCCCAGTTTTCATGGTTAATTATGTGATAATTAGCAAATACGTCTTCATGTTGTGGGTGGTGATTTCATTTGTTCCTGCTGGTGATTTACTGTTGTTGAGTTAAAATGAGCTGGAATGATTTGATGTCATCACCTGACACATAATGAGCGTCTTGATTGGCTGTTTTGTGCTGCAGTTGAGTTTCGGACAAGTTTCAAATGTGTTGCAGAGCGTTTGATACCAAACAACTGCAACTAGTTTCACTGAAGTTTGAACCAACTAAAGTTTTATACAGATTTAACTACGCAGCAGCAGACACAATATTCAAATAAAGCTCCACCTCAACCTGCTACCACTGTAAATTTCTACTCACACATTGATGCATCAGTATTATATATATATATTTATAAGGCCATAATATTATATAACCTGATGCAGCAGGACATAATTCAGTTTGTTCAGCTCAGACTTTTTGGTTATGGAACTCAAAGTAAGAAAAAGGATGCAAAAATATAAATATTTCTATATAAATGTGTGGCTGTTGGATGTAAACAGTAAATCCGGCGCCCACAGGCTGGTATTCACTGTAATCCTGCATATAAACTGCTTAAAACTGTCAAAACCTGTTTCTACACCCATGCATTGATCTCAGAACTCTCCTACCAACATTTTTCTTTTTTGGGATCAAATCTGCTCGTGTTGGAAAATATATGATCTATGGTTAAAGTGTCAGTCAGAGAAGGCTGTTCTTCAGCCGTGCAGCAGGTGTGTTTTCTAACAGTGAGATGTGATGTGCAGCATTCTTCAGCTTCTGCATTCAAGGCCACGTCTCTGCTGCTTCACAACACTAAATTATTCACCTCGATAGCCCCCAGTGAGCCAGATGTGGCAGAGCTGTTGCTATTAGGCCTCCATTATTGCTTCTTTCCCTCCATCCTCACCACTCCTCAGTGTGTATTCTGAGTGTGTGTGTGTGTGTGTGGCTCTCCAGATTACAAAGAGGGAGCTATTACTGAAACTATATGTTGAAGCGTGACAGTCAGTCTAATATGATTTAGGGAAGGTACACGCGGGCTGATATTCAGGGGCTCAGCAGAGTCATCAGCATATTTAGAAAATTAATAACCTTTGTTTGAACTCGACGCCGTTAACGGAGTCACAGAAGAAGAAAATCCTGCAGCCTGGAGGCGTGTCTGCCATTTTATGTATGGATCAATTATCCTAATGTGCCACACTGACATACATGATCTGCCCGACATGCTGTTATATCACAGCCTGGTGATGTTTTCAAGGAAATGAAAGGACTGTTTCTGCACGTTGCACGCTGATAATCAGAGAAAACCAAAGACAGATTTTCAGTTTGACTTGTTTTAAATGTGGGGAAATCGAGTCGACAGTGTTTTATTTCTTCTTCTCCTCCTGTGCGTGTGGTTGGCTGCTGCCGTCGCAGGGCTCTGCTGAGCTTTAATGGGTCAATCAGACTGTGTTTCGCTCCGATGCGGCTCTGCTGGGGTTTCTGAGGCCGTAATCTGCACCAGGATGGCTCTTTTAACTCTGTTGCCACAATCCACACAACTCT
This sequence comes from Lutjanus argentimaculatus, assembly GCA_034769285.1. NCBI lineage: Eukaryota > Metazoa > Chordata > Actinopteri > Lutjaniformes > Lutjanidae > Lutjanus > Lutjanus argentimaculatus. The sequence continues at coordinate 2,383,521 of JAWZSL010000050.1, forward strand.
GCAGCTCCTCAGGAAACATTACAATTACACACTGTAACAAAAAAAAGTGGGTTAATTAGTGGGTTAATTAATCCTGTCACAATCATTGGCAATTGAAAAAAAGGTCCAAACATGTAAAAACATATGGAGCACACGGACATATCAGTGATCAATCTGGCAATCATTTTTACGTTTAAGTTTAACTAAGAGAAGAAAAGTAAATGATCTCAACAAAAGATCCCTGCACCCCCGGCTGCAAAGGTGCATTTGGACACACCTTGAATAAATTAAATCCATTGTGCCTCGTGCTTTCAACTCACGCTTTAGATCAGTGTAAGATAGAACCTGAAGTGTTCAGAGAGCTCCTGCAAAAACGAGAAGTGTCTGAGGCACATATAGCAGCATGCAAAACACTCACTGCCTTCAGAAAACACCTGGAAAAAGACGCCTCGCTGCAAAACCTGAGCTGTGTGTTGATAAAGCCTCTGAGCTGAAGGAGCAGACAGATTTGTAACTGCAGCTTTTTCTCTCAGTCCCGCCCTTCGATCAGTTTCATCTTGGATCTATAATATTCTCTGAACTATAAATACTCAGTTCTGTACTATATTTCAGGCTATAAATTATAGAGAGAGAATTATAGAGATACACAGCTGCCTGTAGTATTTCTACCCATGGGGTTTAGGCCTAACCTGAATCCTAACCCTCTCATTGGTCCGTCTCCCCTCTGTTAAAAAGTGACAAATCCCCTCCTGAGTGTGTCGACCTGTGCAGAGGCTGCAGATGGAAATGAGCTCGTAGTTAAATCTGGTCCAACACATCCACAGAGATTAATGTTGTTTACACACACATGACTAATAACTGCAGTCTGCTGAACCAAAGTAGTTGTGGTGCTGTGAGGAGTCGTGTTGCTCTGCAGCTCCGTACACACACAGCTGCAGATCTCTAAACTTACTGAACTTCATTGTGTTGTTGTAACATTTATATTATTGTTACAGTAAATTAAAGAAAAATCTGCCCACTGTGTGTTGTATCATGACAGCAGCATGATGTGGGAGGGGTCAATGGAAACTAAAATCATTAACCCATGAAGGGCTGGAATCAAAATCAAAGTGAGAAATTACAGGCTGATCCATGAATTTCATCACGATAATTCATAATGTGGCTCAGTCGTGTGTTCAGCTCCTACGTTCCTCTATCTGTGCCTGGATGGTGTTCTAGGGATCTCCTCCCAGACCTGGATCAGGGCGTCAGTGAGCTCCTGGGCACTCGGATGCATGGATGCATATGTCCCAGAGGTTCTCAAAAGGATTAAGGTCTGAGGAACATGAAGGCCAGTCAGTGGCATCAGTGCCTTTGTCATCCAGGACCTGCCTACAGACTGTGGCCACATGAGGCCGAGCATCGTCCTGCACCAGGAGGAACCCAGGGCCCAGGTCTGACGGTGGGTCTGAAGATTTCATTGTGGTACCTAACAGCAGTCAGGGTACCATTGGTGAGCATGTGGAGGTCTGTGACCCTCCAGGGATGTGCCTCCCCAGGCCACCACTGACCCACCACCAAACTGGTCATGCTGGGTGATGCTGCAGGCAGCGTAACATTCGTCTCCAGACTCTTTCACGTCTGTCACATGTGCTTGTTGTGAACCTGCTCTCATCTGTGAGGAGAACGAGGCACCAATGGAGAACCTGCCAGTTCTGGTGTTCTCTGACAAATCCCAGTGGAGCTGCACAGTGCAGAGCTGTGAGCACAGGTCCAACTAGAGGATGTGGGGCCCTCATGCCCCCTCATGGAGTCCGTTTCTGGCAGTTTGGGCAGAAACATGCACACGAGTAGCCTGCTGGAGGTCATTTTGTAGGACTTCCTGTTCCTCCTCATACAAAGATACCAGTCCTGCTGCTGAGTAGTCCTGTCCAGCTCTCCTTGTGTAACGTCCCGTCTCCTGGTATCTCCTCCACACTCTCGAGGCTGACCTGAGAGACACAGAAAACCCTCTTGCAGCAGCTCATATGGATGTGCCGTCACATCTTAAACTCCCTTCTCTTTGACTGATGTTCAGTTGCAACATTTTTGTTGTTTTGTTTGTTTTTTCACCTGAAATACATTTTCAGTATTATTTGCATCAACCAATCACAGCGCAGAACATTAACCTGAATACAGACAAACCCGAGGAACCCTGACTGTTTACCTTATTACTGTTACAAACACTGATATTATTGTTCCAGAGCTGATAGTGGAACAGATCAGTGAAACAAATCATAAAGTAAACGCAGAACTGACAATGAAACCAGGAACATGTTGGATTACAGAGTCAGAGCGGAGCCACGATGTAATCTGAGTGGATTAAATTGTTCATATCCACGATACAGGATTACAGCTTCATTTAGAAAATGAAAATCTGATGATGACTCTGCAAATAACACAACAAAATCCTACACAATTGTTTAACATACACACAGTTTAACTGGACAACATCATGCATCATAAAGATTTCCTGTAGCAATCATAATGTGGTTCATAAGACTGTTAAGACACAGATTTGTCCTGAAGTCTTTAAAGTCTTCTCAGAGAGGACTCACAGATGTTCTTCTCTGTCATTAAAGCGAAGGACACCACAGGACAGAATTTCCTCCTCAGTCGTCTCCTCCCGTCTCTCGTGACATCTGCTGCTAATCCTCTCCAGGCTGGAGACCCCGTTTCATCCTGTTCCAGCCTCCATTCACACTAATTTAATTTATCTGCTGTAATGTTTCTCCCTTCAGTAAATGGCCTGTATATTAGCTGACAGTCGGTCTCTTCAGAGGGACAAATTCATCACGGATGCTGTGTGATACTTTGTGCATTCAGGACGTCTTCCACATGGCTCCTCTTGCCACTGAATCAGTCACAACCAGTGTTGGGCAAGTTACTGAAAACCTCACATGCGCCCTAGTCGCACAGCGCAGCAGAATATGTAACGTTGTCCATACGAGGATGAAGACAGGGAACAAATAAAGCCGACTCAGCTGAGAAAGCGCAGACGAAAGTTACGCAGTCTAACAGTCCAGCAAAGAGCAGAGAGGAAAAATGCAGCTCTCCATGCGCCGACAGAGAAGAAGGAGAGCGGAGCGCACAACCGAACAGAAGTCACAGAAAAACAGAGACGGAGAAAAACAGAGACATCCCACAGATAAAAGCTAATGAAAGAGTCGGAGAGGACCAAGAAGACACCATCATTCCTCTGTGCAAAACTGGAGAAGAAATGATTTTACGGTCGGGGCAAAGCAGCGCTCTCTGCACACAGACGCACCAAACAAACTCAACTTTGAACAACAGCAAGCTGACATCATACAGCTGATCACACTGAGCCAAACATGTTCGCTAACCGTCCACAGGCGTTAATATTAACTGTCACATTGACTTATGATGTGACTCACCGTCCAGGTGTGCTGTCAGGTGTCTGATCAAGTTTGATGAGGTGAAGCACAAATACCCCAACAGGTTTTATTGCTGCAGCTTACAGTCATCTGTGGCCACGCCCACCAAACATGGACGGTAAAGCACTTTACAAGTTTCCCCTCTAAACTTCTCACAAGGTTTCATTTAAATTTAAACAATAAAATGAAATGAAACTAAAATCTATACAATAAAATTTTATTTAATTACATTTAATTTAATAAAATATAACAAAATAAAAGAAATCAAAATTAAATTAAATTAAATCAAATTAAATTAAATTGAATAAAATAAAAATTTATTTTAATTTAATAGAATAAAATCAAATTAAATAAACCCACCGAGTGAGATGAGACTCACAGACAGAAGGAAACATGTTTGGATCTCGTCCTTTCCCACCCTGTCTGTCCTCCGTCTGATCTGCAGCTGGAAGAGACGGAAGCTGTCAACACGGCACATCAGTGTCACGGCGAGAGACGAAGGTCAGTGCAAGCAAAATGTGACGAGGCCGATGAACGAGAACACGTGAAGAAACGGACAAAAGTGAAGTCCAGGCCTGTGTGAGTGTGCTCATGTGAAGGATGAATGTGATGAAACAGTCACTGAAATGGGACAAACAAAGAAGAAGAAGCAGAGGAATCTCGCCTCTCTGTGACCCTAAAAGCCTGAGTTCTTCTTCTTCTTATAAAATTTTGGCTGAAGGATTTGGACGGCCAATCAGATTCAGTTTAGGCGAGGAGGATCAGAGATGGGAGCTGTAACGCAACAATAAGCAGGGCAACAAACGGACACACATCATCTCCTCCGCCTGCTGTGTGCAACCGTCCAGGAAGAGACAAAGAAGAAAAACTTCTCCCTGAAATGTCTGCAATTTAAATTCTGGTCTGTATGTGCGCAGGTTGTCAGTACAGAGCAGTCGTTTCCAAACACTGGGTCGGGACCCACTGGTGGGTCGCAGGAGATTTTATTTCCGTCGTCAAATAAATAAAATATCTTTATCATGTTCTTATAATTCAGTCGTCTAAAATGTTCTATTTATGAGAGGAAATAAAAGCAATGAGACGTCTGGTTGCCTCAGACTAAATGCATTTATTTCTCATTTATAAAGTATTTAACATGGAAGTAAACATGATGAGGAACGTTCAGTTCTGCACAAATGAAGTCGTACCAAGATTTATTGATCAGGTCTGTTCTGGACTGGGTCGTCATGGTTTGTCATCCTTCATATTCGAAATATTTTACTAGTGTTTATGATTTCTTAGCAGAAATTAATTTTAATGTCTTTAAACAGCAGCTCAGATTGGAAGACAGACAGAGGACGCAGACAGAGACAGATGGAGACATCATCCTGGGATGTTGTCCTCCTCTAATCCTGTGTGTCTCCGTCTATAATGTTGGTAAATACGCAGAGAAATGAACAAACAGCTTTCTGGACGTCACTGAGGGAAGAGAGAGACGGCAGGAGACAGGAGTGAATTCTTGAGAAATGACTAGAAATCAAATCAGAGACACATCAACATCACAGAGACACAGCCTCCATGTGATCAGTCCATTATGTTTTTATAAATCTTGGAAGTAATTTTCATAAAATGTTGCTGTAATACATAAAGTTCAATCTGCAGCCAGCAGCAGCAGGAATATGTTGCATCTGCAGTTTTCTTCACACAGTGTGTAAGATGAGATGAGATGAGATGAGATGAGATGAGATGAGATAAAACTTTATTAATGCCAGGGAAAATTCTTGTGTCAGATTGCTCCAAAATTCCAGTAACAAAATAACAACAGCATAACATTCACACACAGCCAAACTTCTTACCTTCCTCCACCAACCTCCTCTTCAGTCTCCTCTGAGCTCAGCAGCAGTTGGTGCCTCCTCACTCGGCTCTGGTGTCCCTTCAGGTGTCAGGTGTCCCCACAAGATAGAGAGGATTCTGAAACCAAAAATATAAGTTTCAGAAACTTTGGTTCCTTCAGTGCACTGCAACAGTATTTTTATGTGAAATACTTTTAGTTCACAGGAAAGAAGACAGAATAAGTTGCACCTCTGGCAGGAACTAATTATTGTTTGTCCTGCTTCTAAAAGGAAATTGACAAGGCAGATTTTACAAAATGTGTTTCCTGAAAACTTTCCTGAAGGAACAGGAATTCTTCTCCTTCTTCTTAGTCTGGTTTAGTGCAGCTGTGTTTCTGTCTGGGTAGAAACAGTCCGGTCTGTGTAGAAGCAGCTAGCTGCACAGCTAACTGAGCTAACCTCTGCTACAGTTAGCAGCAGTTAGCACTTCCTTTAGCAACAAGTAAAACTATCTGTCTGTCAGGAATTCTGTAAACCACAGAGAGATGAATCAGAGCAGCGGAGGACATCAGACAGTAAACAGGGAAACATTTTCTCCATAAATCCAGTTTCACCAAAATCAGACACAAAGGTGGCTGTTTGTGACTTATGTCCATAAGGTGTTACACACTGAGTTAAGACCCGCTTCTGAAGTTACAGGCAGGCGTACAGGGTGCAGGGTGGGAAATAACAGAGACATCATTCACTCTGTTATGAGTCGGTGTTGCAGCAAAATGATTCTGAAACTGTTATGAAGTTCAGTTAGCTGCATAATGTTGCTTTAAATATCTGTCAGAGGCTCAAAGATGTCAAATGATCCATATTTCACAAAAAAGCAAAATATTTGACAAAAGTCCCAAAATGAATACAGATGAATCAAGACATGAATCATTCACAGCTACCAATATTATTATATCATAATGGACAGACATTTTCAGATGCTGCCCTCATTGTTAATAAAATATTAGAGATGTAACAATATTTTGAATATTTCAATAAAAAAAGCCTTGATACCAAAGTGGACGATGAGAATATCTACTGTGCACGTGGTTAGTTGTTTTATTTTATTTAATAAAAGGACAACTGGCTGCTGCATTATTGTTGTTGTGCAGTACATAGTTCAAACATTTATTACCAAAGACAATTCAAGACAATTTCTTATTTTATTTTATTAAAGAAGGAAAGCAGAAGCTCTCTCAGTTAAAAGGAAAAATGAATTTTCTTCAAACAGTTTTTTAAAATCGTGATTTTACATCCCTACAAAATAAATGTGTCCTCGTCAGGTTTTTTGTTTTGCTGCGTTTATGAATATTTGCAGTTTATTCTAATAATCCAGATATTAAAAGGCTGCTGTGAAGCATCACAGAGGCTGGAGGTTAGTGGAAACATAAAGACAATGACAGAGGGATCACAGGACCTTGATGCTTTATGAACCTGCACATGATCTCCATAATGATGATAATAACTAGAGAGGACACGTTGTGATGCTCCGAGTCGTTCGTGTCTCCATCATGTCACCGTGTACGGCCGCCGATGGAAACACAACCTCCACTCCACCTTCTTCAAAAATACATGAAACAGCTGAGTGATCTGACAGGATGATTACAGCATCATCAAAGAGCAGCAGAGAGGCTGAGCACGGAGGAAACACACACACACACACACACACACACATTAATATACTGTATATACATGCACACATACAAACACACACAACCGTCTGCATGTAAACACACAGGTTTACACAGACAACAGCGTCCTGTTCTTCTGCTCTGACTGAGAGAGAAGCAGTTCATCTCCTCACAGAGCAGAAAACACATCAACATCATCAACACTGAAATCACACAGACTCTGAGAGTCTGCTTCAAACTGTCATTTTCTTAAAAGACACAATGAGCCTCATGCAGGAACAAATTTTCTCTTCATTTTCTTCAGTCTACAGTTTTCTCTTATGTTGTTATCACAATGTTGTGATTTCTGAGATCCACAAATGTGTTTTTTTGTTTGTTTGTTTTCTCGCAGGAAACAGAAAGAACTGATTGGCCAAAGAAACAAGAAAATAATTGAACATTTATTATTATTGGAATAATTAAATAATTGTTATGTATTATACTAACTATAATTCAAATATCTACATTTAAATTAAAAATAAAAATAATATTTTCTGTTTCACCCAAGTTGACTGCTTTTCTTTTAAAGGGATAGTTCACCTAAACATGAAAATTCAGTCGTTATCTACTCAGGCTCGGCAGATTGAAGGTCCGGTTTAAGTTTTTACTTTCACAGGAAAACAGTGTTGCAGAATCTCACAAACAATGGAGGTGAATGGTGAGCAGTTTTCAAACATAAAAAAACAACAGAATAAAAACATAAAATGCCTCCATGCTGCTCGTCTGGTGTAATCCAAGTCTGCTAAAGGTACGAGCAGGTTTAGTGAAGTCGTACACTTCACAGGAGCTTCATAACCAGCCATAACCGTATGTTTGCTGTGTGCATGAGCATGACTACATAACAGACTGATATTGAAACAGTAATCTGATACTTTATGTGTTTTCATTTGAAACTTTGTTGTATTTCAGTAGTAAGATATTTCAGACATTCCTTTGTGCACCACTAGAGGGAGCTCACGTGCCAGCAGTGATACCACAGTTTGAGAACCTGTAGGATTTCGGGGTTTAGACTGTTTGCTCGGAGGACAAAACAAGTCATTGTATAAGCCTATGTAGCCCCAAAAACTGACAAAATGAAAGAAAAGGTTATTAAACAAGTCAGAAACGTCACCAAAGGACACATTAATAAATAATACTGTTAGTTTAATATTTAAAACAGAAATCTACAATGAAACATAAATCTAAAGCTCTGATCAGTTAATAAAACAAAAATCTGTCTTTTTCTTTACCACCAACTGACTGAACAAAGAAATTAATCCTGAATTTATTTAAAGATATAATCTGCTACATTTTCCTTAAAAAAAAAAAAAACAATCTGCAGACTTTTATTACATAATCCCTTTTAATCATCACATAGACCCACCAGAAGTGTATCTGCAGAGACTCTGCAGCCCTCTGCCCATTATTTTTTTCTCATTATTTTGCTTCTTAACGTTGGCATTTGACATCCTGTTTCATGTACAAACAGCTTGGACCAAACATACTGACTCTGCCTGTAGGTTTTATGTTGATTTCACTTCTTCTTACAGCCTCCACTTGGTGCCGTAGTGTTTACAGGGCGTTACCTTTCCTAATAACAAACACACCCCTCCAATTTATGGTCATCATCCAGCTCAGCTGGGTAAAAGACTTCTCTTATTTTCTGTCTTTACAGAAAATATAAAGGCAAATATTAGAGACAGTTTAAGAGAAGGTTGCTTCATGCAGCTCATTACCCCTGAAATTACACAAAAACTCATCTGCTTCAAATTGCAATTTTCTTAAAAAGGTTGTTTTTGTTTTTTTTAAAGAGACAATAATATCTGACTAATGTTTCTGCAGAAAACCTCCTCGAGCATCTGTTTTCACAAAGATATCAAAAACAGTTTTTCAGATTGGAGAAAAGTCTCCGGTGGAATGAACTTGACAATTAAAGGTGAGTCTGACCGACAGCAGCAGCAGAGGAGGAGAGGAGCAGATATGGTCTCTTTTCTCCTGCAGTGTTATCTGTAATGACTCTGAAATCTCCAGGCTCGACTCTGAAAGCTGCTGCCGCTTGTCTTTCATGTCTGAAAGCCGCAGAGAGATGGAGAGCGCAGATCCTGATGGGTGCTCAGCCTCATTAGGAGTAATGAAATTTGACCTTGATCTCTGCGAGAGCGATCCCTCTCAGCTGCGTCAGGAGTCTGATGGAGAGATTTGAAGACGGACGGAGACGCAGAGACGAATCTCAGCAGGTCCAGGAGGGTTAATGAAGCCAACATGACACCAGGATGCTGCTGCTTCAAGTCTTAACACTGATGATCTGTCACTGAAATGAACTAATGTGATCTCAGGGGACAGAGGAGAGGGACAATGAATTAGTGATGTGCAAGTCATGATGAATTGTTTAAATCTTTCTACAAACTCCGGAATGACAAATGACAAATCCTCGTCTCTTCATCACAGTTTGTGTGATGAAGAGTTGATGAAGAAAAATAAAAAATATCTAATTAGAAAAAAAGAAGAGCAACAAATGAACAAACAGAAAAAAAATCATGTCTGAAAATGAGCAAGAGGAAGAAGAGACTTATCAGGTCCTGCCTCTCATTTTATGTTTTATCATTACACTTTATGAGATGCTTAAGAATATTCTGCTTTTTGCCCCAGTTTTTCAGCAAACACAACTCAGTCAAATCAACAAACATAAACATTCATAGCAGTAAGATCATATAAGCAGACAACAAAACAGCACAAATCATAATCAACACATCCCACACGTCCTGTCCTGTCTTACTGTGTTAGTTACCCTCTACACTTCTTTTAAATGTATTTAATGTTGGACATGCAAAGTTTGTCGTAGGCAACTGGACCTGAGCCACCTCCTCAGGTCAGGACTCAGCAGTCCATCTACACTTGAAGGAGAAAGGACACTCCTTTGAAGACAACAATGTCCATATTTTGACCAGGGAAGACAGATGGTTTGAAAGAGGAGTAAAAGAAGCCATCTTTGTTAACCTGGAAAGACCATCTCTCAACAGAGGAGGTGGTCTAAGACATAATTTATCTGCTACATACAATGCAGTTTTAAGATCTCTCCCCAGACAGTTTGATACCCACCTGAAATCATGTGACTCCAACAAGGCACATGGTGGCAGGATTCTTAATGACTCTCATTCACACCTCCCCCCCAGGTGAAACCCAAGGTCCACACAATGGAAGGGTGGACACAGGAGACACATGCCCCCTCTAGGTGTTAACAACCACACAGTGGTTTAAATACCTGAACTCCCAAACCAGTCAGTCAGAACTGAAGAAGCCTCTTGGATGAGAAACGTCTTCAAGAACTCTATCAAGTCCAGTTGCCTACGACAAACTTTGCTACGAATACCAGGACCTGGATGACTGAGAACCTTCACAGACATGAATGTTGGACATGTTTTCATTTTGTCGTCCAGAGTAACTCATTTGATTGTCGTGCAGTGACTTTTAAGGCTCTGTCTTATGGTGATCTAAAGCACATGGTTCAAAGCTCACAGTGCAGTGGTTTCAATTTATTCAAAGAGTCTCCAGATCCACCTTTACCGTCTTGATCCCACAGCATCAGCTGTGCACAAGTGTCTTGATTAATTCATGGGTGTGTTTTGGGCACAACATGCAATAAACCAGAAAGTCGGTCTTATCACCTTTAAAAAGCTGGCGCACCAGGACCGTGAGTGTTAGCAGCATGATGGCAAAAAAAATGTGATGAAGCAAAGAGACACTGATCACACAGACGGGACATTTGGCTGGGATTCCTGCTCTCACCACTGTGGGTGGAGGTTCAGTCCACCCAGCACCCAGCTGACAGAAGCACACAGACCATTTTCTCTCCGGGTCGGGTTGGTTTCATGCTCAGATATAACGTCTGCTTCATTTTGTATGTTATAGATCATAATTGTTTAATCCTTGTTTTTCTGGATCACAATAAACACACAGACACAAACACTCATGTGACTGATCTGATCCCGTCCTGTGAGCACTTTGCAGGTGTGTTGAGATTTATTAGGCTTTATAATTGTAACAATAATTCATTATTCCATATTAGTGAGATTAACCTTAGAGACATGTCCACGGCTGTTTAACATAAATGAAAGGTGTTTTTTGATTGTGGAAATGTGTGTGCACCTCAGCCAAGTGTAAGACACACACACTTGTATGCTGTTAGTTTCAATATTTGCACTTTATTGCTGATAGAAAATAAGTTCAAATGATGCTTTACTAATCCACACTCCTGGGGTGTCTGTTTTGTGATTGTGCAGATGTGTGTGTTTGTGCTTTGACCAAACACGCCTGGTGCTATCTTGCACAGATAGACCGACTGTGCCATAGTCTTTGCACTTCGACCAGGTTTTAGCCGATCTAAGGCACAAGTAACGTGACACGCCAGATGATTTGTTAAACAGAACCACCTGGGAGGCTGTCTGTAATCATGTCTAACACAGACTAACTTCAACCAATCAGATTAACTCACCAATCTGAAGCCAAAGCCGCAAGAAGAGTGAAAACATCTTTTCCAGCAATAAAATCCTTCAGTGTCGTTCTTTGTTCTTCTTTCTTTGAGGAAATTTTCTCCAGTTCTGATATAACTGATTCTATCACAGTATCCACACTAACCTCTTCAGGAGCCGCCATTGTTTGGTTGAGACGAGACATTTCCATGGACACTTATCATTGTCGGCACACCTGAAACCTGATTTGTCAGTAGTCCCTCTGAGGATACTGATTGGCTGCACCTTTTGGTGTGGACACAAACAGATAACTTGAAGCCTGGAAAGATGGATTCCCATGTGATCTCATGATCTTGCAAATCCAGCTGCCTTGCAAGGTAAAGGCACACAAGTGGTTTCGACTCCATAGCAAAGGCACCTGGCCACGCCTTCGTTTCGCCTCCATATTTAGACCTCCCGCCCACCGCCGCACTGACCAGGCACAAGTTCATTTGTTATCTTGCAGACATGGCAAAAATGGCAACTGTGAGGTGTAAGATAGCTAAGCCATCAGTGCCACTACTGCGTCCACTTTGTCCGGGTGTAAGATAGGACCCTGAGTGTTCAGTGCAAAAACTTGGCAAACAAATTGCAAATGCAGTGGTTCCACCTGGTGGTCACTTACAGTACTGCAGTGAGACAATACTCCGTTGATTTTGTCAGATGATGTTGAGGTTATAAAATAATGATTTTTCTGTCCATCTGTCCTCAACTGTTTGTCAGCTGTGATGCAGTTTTGTTGTTTAACTGAAAAGAGGAGCAGAAGAAGAGACGTACCTGCTGTCATGATATTGTCACTGTCCAGTTTGGTATGTCATGATGTCTCACTGTGGACACGTCTCTGCTCAGTTCAAACGTTGCTGTAACAGGATCACTGTGAGTTTAAGTTCAGTGATGCACAGAGAAAAATCATCCTGAGGGAACTACAGTCGTATATTCATCCCTGATGCAGTTGTTCCTCCACAAACCGTTGACTTCCACTGTGTGTAAATGAAGTCTGATGAATGTCTAACTGGTTGGTTTTCGTCCGGTTGGTTCACTCAGCAGCAGCAGATTCTCTCTGTGCTCACGCAGACTGAATGACCAGCAGGGGAAGTGTTGCTTTCACAGATAAATTGAGGGAGAATTGTTTGCTCATGTGTGTTTTTTCTCCGTCTCTCTCTCAGCTGTATAATGTTGTGCCCTCTCTCTGCAGTTTGTCTCACTCTGCTGCGTCTTGGGAACACAGCTGAGAGGAATATAATTATTCAAATTTACTTGGTTTTTTTTTGTGTTTTTTTTTCCAGCGCTGTAACTTTTCTTTGAAGACGGGTTAGAAGTGTGTTTTATTCAGATTTATTCAGGGGAGAACAAAGGCAGTCAATTTCTCACCTGTGGTGGGAAAACACTGCACTTCCTCCTCGTTAACATACACAATGTTTTCATTATTTCCTTTTAAATAACCCACAGTCGCAGCAGGTCAGGAATCACTGCAACAAACTGCACTTATCAGTTTTAACCCTGACCTCTGTCTCAGAGGGCTGAACGGGAGAAAAGTCCCTGTCTCTTATTTTCTTGTTGTTTCATATTGAGCCATAATCATGATCTTCTCTAATGTTAAAGGGACAGTTCATGTCTTTTACCTGCAGCAGATGAAGGTCATCACGCCTCCAGTTTGGAGAAGCAGCAGGAGTACCAGTGTAGGAAGCTAAGCTAATGTCCTGCTGTGGACAGAGTCAGCAGCAACATGTATTTTAGACATAAAATCAGTAACACTCAGAGGGTTGTGTATAATAGAAGAGCACAAAGATGCCAATATCTGTTGAACCAACAAAATTATTTGGATAGAAGACTAAAGTTAAAGTTGATATTTGGTTGATATTTGGGGTTCTTAACCATTTTTTAAACTATTTTTAGCAGTGATATCTGGCTGTTTTATCTTTCTGACCTAATATTTATTGGAAATCTAATTGTTGTGTCTTCAGATTGATTTAATATAATCTAGGAAACTTCACCTGCACTGTCCAGTATCCAGGTATTTATTTCACAGTCACAATGGTTGAATTTTTGGCTAAAAAGTTACTGAATCGATTTCAAGTCACTGAATCGTTTCGTATCGTATCGTTCTAAATGAACCAATATAGTCCTTGAATCGTATCGGCAACCACGAAAAATAATACGAATTGAATCGTTGTTAAAATGAATCGTTACACCCCAAGTTGTCATCAATAACCAGAAACAGATGTATTCATCAAAACATGAAGATCAGTTTGTTTCTGCTGTTAAACAGCAGGACTTCTCCTCCTCCTCACTGCCTCCTTGAGGCCTATTGTCTGTGGTGTGGTCTGTATGGTCAGTATGGTCCATATGGTCAGTATGGTCGGTATGGTTGGTGTGGTCAGTGTGGTTGGTGTGGTCCGTATGGTCGGTGTGGTCTGTATGGTCCATATGGTCTGTGTGGTCGGTGTGGTCGGTGTGGTCGGTGTGGTCCGTATGGTCAGTATGGTCGGTATGGTCTGTATGGTTGGTGTGGTCCGTATGGTCGGTGTGGTCCGTATGGTCGGTGTGGTCTGTATGGTCCATATGGTCCATATGGTCGGTGTGGTCCGTATGGTCCGTATGGTCGGTGTGGTCCGTATGGTCGGTATGGTCTGTATGGTCGGTGTGGTCCGTATGGTCGGTATGGTCTGTATGGTCGGTTGGTCGTATGGTCGGTGTGGTCCGTATGGTCGGTGTGGTCCGTATGGTCGTATGGTCGGTGTGGTCCGTATGGTCGGTATGGTCTGTATGGTCGGTGTGGTCCGTGTGGTCCGTATGGTCCGTATGGTCCGTATGGTCGTATGGTCGGTTGGTCGTATGGTCGGTGTGGTCCGTATGGTCGGTGTGGTCCGTGCGGTCCCTGCGGTCCGTGCAGTCCGTATGGTCAGTATGGTCCGTATGGTCGGTGTGGTCCGTATGGTCGGTATGGTCCGTATGGTCCGTATGGTCGGTATGGTCCTATGGTCTGTATGGTCCGTATGGTCCGTATGGTCGGTGTGGTCCGTATGGTCGGTATGGTCCGTATGGTCGGTGTGGTCGTTATGGTCGGTATGGTCGTATGGTCCGTATGGTCCGTATCGGTCTGTATGGTCCGTATCGTCCGTATGGTTGGTGTGGTCCGTATGGTCGGTATGGTCCCTATGGTCAGTATGGTCCGTATGGTCCTTATGGTCTGTATGGTCCGTATGGTCCGTATGGTTTGTGTGGTCCGTATGGTCCGTATGGTTGGTGTGGTCCGTATGGTTGGTGTGGTCTGTATGGTCAGTATGGTCGGTATGGTCTGTATGGTCCGTATCGTCCGTATGGTTGGTGTGGTCCGTATGGTCCGTATGGTCCCTATGGTCAGTATGGTCCGTATGGTCCTTATGGTCTGTATGGTCCGTATGGTCCGTATGGTCGGTATGGTCGGTATGGTCTGTATGGTCAGTATGGTCAGTATGGTCCGTATGGTCCGTATGGTCGGTGTGGTCCGTATGGTCCGTATGGTCAGTATGGTCCATATGGTCAGTATGGTCCATATGGTCTGTATGGTCGTATGGTCCGTATGGTCCGTATGGTCAGTATGTCTGTATGGTCTGTATGGACGACTGACTGTCCAAAACAGTCCTTCAGACATTTTCTCTGTGAGCTATTTTCGTGCAGGTTCTAGGCTTTATTTTAATGAAAGAAAGGTCACAGAGGTTTGAAGGAACTCAAGCCAGCTGAGACGCAGAGAGTTTGTCTCACTGGCTCCGCCTCCTCCTCCTTGATGTGAGAGACAGTTTCTCTGAGTGACAGCCTGGAACAGTCAGACTTTAAAAACAAGTTCTAACATGAGAAGAGTGGAATTTCCCTTTAAATGATGCAGACTGAATACTTTCACCACAGTTAATGAAAACATGACGCATGTTCTGCTTCGTTCTGTGTGTTTGTCACATGATTGTGTTCAGCTCTCCTGTTGGATGTGATGAGATGATGCAGTCGCCACGGTGATACCGGTCTCATTATGAGTCTGTTTTTTCTTCTCATTTGGTCTCCTGTCACTCAGACCTGCTGCTAATCTGCTAACTGTTCATTCAGAGCTCTCAGCCCCGTCCATTCAATTAATCAATTTAATCAGGAGCCGCTGTCGCCAGGGTAACGACTGTGTGTGTGTGTGGGTATGTGTGTGTGATCTCAGCTGAATTAGTTAAGACATGTTTGAGTTTTGATGACTTTTACTATAAATTGAGGCAGTAATGAGTAATAAGTAATGAAAACTTCAACCTTGTTTAGAGAGCGCCATCAGATTTTCTTTCTTTTGTGTTTATAAAACTCACAATAGATTTTTGACATTCGCTTTAATCAATCATTTTAATTTAACTATTTGATTTAAAAGTGCACATATAGCACTAACTCCAAATATTTAAGCTCTGATAAACTTCAACTTTTGTGTTTATGAACTACAGAAAACTGTGCCAACTGATTGCCTTGATTTTTCGGAGTACTACTAACTTATTCAGGGTTTACTTTTTGTGGAATTAAATTATATTAAATTAACATATTATCCACCATTGTTCTGCTGCCAAGTTAGTAGACAACTGACCATCCAGTTGGACTTTTTAAATTCTTAGGAATTTGGGTTCTTAACCATTTTAAGCCATCGTACCTGGGTTCTTAACAGTTTTTAGGGTCTGGGTTAATTTAGGTGGGTTTCTTGCTAATCTCCCATAAAGTGTCCAGAATTTCATGACTTGACCCTTTATAAAACATGCATTGGAGGAATGTTTAAAGCTGTGGAGCAGCATCAGACAGAACCTGCGGGGACTGATGGGACTGCAGCCTGCGTGGACACACGACACGTGAGAGGCAGGAGGAAGGAACCAATGAGGCGAGAAGTCAGAAGACACGTCTCTAAAGCAGCTGGTTAAAGTGATGAAGCGACAGCACCAGGATCGAAACACGGAGGAAGAAGAGAGGAGGAGGGCGACGAAGACTCAAGGCCAAAAAAATACGAGATGGATCCTGCATCGTATCCATGGCAACGGAGCATAGATGCAATCAGTGTTTCCTCAGAGGTTTTATATGATGAGCTCGGGGAGCGGAGCCCCCTAAAGGCTGGATAATGAACTGCGGTGTCAGTTTAACGGCTGTGTGAAGAGGAGGAGGAGGAGGAGGAAGAGGAGGAGGGAGCTAATGAGCACATGGATTAACTGCTCCCAGCTAACAGTCAGTGGACGGAAAACACCCGCCCACACACACCAAACAGAATCCCTGTTAGATCAGAGTGGATCTGAGGAGCCGTGTGGGAAGATTTCTGTTCCTGTTGATTCATTATTGAGTTTTATACACAAACACACACGGAGCCGCAGGACGAACCTCTGACATGAACAGAGACCGAAAGACGAGGACAAGACACACAAATGTGTGATGGGACTTATGTCGAACATCAAACAAAGACAAGTCGTCCCTCCTGAGGTTTCTGCAGCAGCAGCAGCTCAGATCTCCTCATCTTCCTCTTCACAGGCCCTCCGTCTGTCCATTCGTCCGTCCCTCGTCTGTTTGTTTCAGAGAGTTTATAGCTTTTTCATCCCGACAGAGCATTTTAAGAGCTCATCTGACCTGCAGCCTCCAGTGACGTGGAGGTGGACAGACGGTTTATCGACAGCAGAGAGTCTGACAGCAGAGCAGAGGCAGGCGGAGGAGCAAAGGTCTGCCTGAGACTGATAAGACAAACAGAGGGACGGAGGTCGAGAGACAGAAATAGACAAAGAGACGGAGAGAGAACTCTCACCCCATCGTCTTGCTTTTCTTCTCTCGTCCTCTGCAGGAAGAAATAATCTCCTCCTGTTGTCTCCTTTTGTCTCTGTTCTTTATAAATCTGAGTTTTAACACTGTGACCTAAATGAACCAAATCTACACCACAGTGCTGACACACCTCACAAAACAGATTCAGTCATTTGTAACAGAAGACATGGACAGATGATGTCCTGCTGATGGAGGCGTCAGATCAGAGAACACTTGAAGTTGATGGAAAATACAAAATTTTTAAAAATTCGCAAAAAGGTGTTTTTTCTTTTTCTTAAAAGTAATCGTGCTCTTAATGAGAATACGTTTTTTGGGGGGTACTTGAAGTTTTATGAGTAGATTTTCAAGTCTGTTCTCGTACTTAGTTACTTTTAAAATCATAGTTGATTACAATTTGACTTCATATCCAAACCTTCCATCTGCATTTCAGTAGCCAATCAGGTGATCTGATCACCTGAAATGAAACCAATGAAAACCAGGACATATGGACTCTGAGAAGAGAGATACTGAGCTTTTCATGAGTCTGGACGGTGACGTCTTTTCTGTTGTTTCTCAAAAACATGAAACACAAAAACACGTGTGGTGAACGGATTAAACTCTGTCCACTTCTGCTCTAACATAAGCTGTGAACGTTAGCATGTCTGGCTAACTAATGCTAGCTTTAACTTTACCTCCAGACAAACTTGTTAGATCCACTGCATCTGCATTTGTTCTGTGGGGGTTTGAGGAGGAGGATGTGGGCTGATGAAGAATCAAAGTGGGTCGATGATGATGCACCTCTCTCTGGCTCGCTGTTTCAGGTCTGAGCCGGGTTATCTTAGCTCTTATCCCGGCTCTCTTCCTGTGGTGATCGTGGTCCGGCTGGTCTGGCTGGGTGACCCGTCTCAAGGTCCGCTGCACTAATCGAGTCTCTGTGCTTCCTTCTCCCACGTTAATGAGTGTATTTCTGTCATCTATCATGTAGATATACCTGCTGTATTTCACCATCTGACCAATGTTTTGCTGAGATGTAAGCTAGCTTTAGCCTCAGTCTGTTAGCATTAATGTTATATCATGTACGCAGCTGTTAGCTAACTTTACATAAACACTTTCACAGGGTTTTGTTTTAAAACGTGTCAGATGGAAACATTAAAACATCAGCTGGAGATGGACTTTTCGGCCGAGTCGAGGAGTTAGCATCAGCCAGCTACACTTCACACACAAATCTACTGTCATCAGCTAGAGATGAGAATCTGCTTGGTATACATCTCTGAGACCTTGTGTTCAAACAATTGCACCCCAATTTCAATGTTAAATCTGCCACTGTTATCACCGTTAAGTGGCTAAAGTGCAAGAATGGAAAGTTTGGCAGGCTTAGCACCAGTAACTAAGGAGGGCGGGGCTTAGCAAAGGGTCAGTTGAGGGCCAGATTAATTTTGTTAGTCTGCAAAACACTGCTGGAGTTTCACAGACAGACAGTGTTTCAGAATCTCCCAAACAATGGAAGTGAATAGTGACCAGTTTTCAAACAGAGTCGACAGAGTGATGTAGAGATATCTGGCTGATGTAACTGTGGTTTCACATCAGAAAAGTCTGTCTTTTATGCATCTAAACTACGTGTTGCTGCTGACCCTGTCCACAGCAGGACATTGCTTAGCTTCCTACATCGGTACTCCTGCTGCTTCTCCAAACTGGGGGCGTGTCGACCTCAATCCACTGTAGGTAAAACAGACTGTGGAGAGGTACCTCATATAACCACACTTCAAATAATCTGAACTGTCCCTTTAAGTTATTCACGCTGTTCAGATGATAGACAGCAGCTTCTGTGCTCCTTTTTTAACCTGTAACACACTTTTCTCCTCATTTATTCTCTCTCTGACACAGCCTGTCAGGGTGCGGTGTGAGTTCAGGATTTAATCACTCTCTCTGGCTGATCTTCGGCTGCGGGGCAGGAGGAACATGTGGACTTTATGTGGGCTCAAACTCACAGATTTAGGACCAGAGAGACCTCTTGTCCGGTTCTCTCTACCAGCTGTGACACGTCTTCAAAGACTCGGGTGAATTATTGAACACACCGCAGTGGCTGGCGGCCCTCTTGACCGCTATGACGGCAAGGAGACGGATGGAGTTTCCATTTAAATGACTGAGCCGACGTCGCTGGCGGTGGTTTGAATCCTAATTGATCCTGCAGTCTGAAATCCTTTTGGATTTGTGAAGCCGTGAGTCACTCTGTTACCAGGCAGCCGTCTGCCACTCATCAGCGCTGTCGAGCAAAGCTTGTTTCTTACATGACGAGTCAGATTTTAATGCACTTCATGAGCGTATTCACCTGCCTGTTAGCTGTGACCGAGGAGGAGGAGCAGCGGGGATTTGTGTCAGCTGCTCACGGTGTGTCGCTGAGTCTGATGGGTGGACGGGTCACACTTTATATTACAATAAAACAAATAAAATGTAATAAGATGTACTTTATGTCAAATTAAACAAAAGTAGAAATAATGTTCTTTATTAGACAGAATGAGGCCTTTTATGAGACCATTATTAGACTTTATTAGAGGGTAATTAGAGACAAATTACAACTGAACTGTACTGTAAACTAAACTAAACTAAAATAACATACAAGATAATAACAACAAGAACGACGCCTCCTTCTTTGATCAAATGACATTATCACAGTATTATAATAAGTCTGTGCAGTCAGGCCTGTAAAATATTTCATACAATATACAACAAAATATTCTCCTTCCTCTATAATTCTGACCTTTACTGTGTAGATCTAGGTCACATATTGTTTTGCAAATTGGGAAGTAGCAGGAATTTATGCAACTTTTACGTCACTCACATGCCTGAAATGTGGAGCGATGCTGACAGATGAAGTTCAGTTAGCCCCTCAACAGTCTCAAACTTTGGATGAAATCTCTTTCTGTGAAGCCATTCTCATCTAATCCCACTGCTCCACACAGAAGTAACAGCCATCACTCCACAAAAAGCTCTAATTAAAAATTTGCCTCTCTCACACCTCATCCTTGTTGTCATTTGCTCATGAATTTATGGCTTCTGTTTCATATCATCTTATAAATGAAGCTAGAGATGGGACTGATCTGATCCAGTATTGGTGTCAGGGTCCAACATGAGGCGTTCAAAGGATATCAGACTCACGACACTGATCCATGATCCAAATTAAAGTCGACAAATGAACAGTAACAAACAGAAACATTTGCATTTTGGAACATAAGCAACCAAACTTAAGATGTCATGAATGCATCATGGGATAATTATGCAAATGAGGTCTGTCTCTGACCCTCTCAGCCACATATGTAAATGTCACAAGACAAAATCCAAAAGAACACAAACTAAAGACTGAGGTTCAGTTTCAGCCTCATGTAATCTTATTACTTTACTCCTGCTGGATACTGGCCACGTTTAAAAGAAACAAAAAAATCTGAGCAATAAACTGGAACTGAGCACTAATGCCTGCAGTGGAAATATAGTTTAAGAAAGTTTAATAAGGGTCAAAAAGTGGGAAATAATACATTTTAGTTTAGTAATGTGTCCCTAATTACCCTTTAATAAAGTCTAATATTACACTTTAGTTTACAGTACAGCTCTGTTGTAATGTGTCAATAATTATCCTCTAATAAAGGTCAATAATGGTCTAATACTAGGGGTCTAGGGTCAATTAAAGAATTATTTTATGTTAAAAAATGAAATAATAAAACTAAAATAAAGTGGCATCCCCTTTAGTTTACAGTTCTCTTCTGTTGTGTCCCTCATCACCTGCTAAGCAGCTACAGTTGTGTTTGTTGTGTTTGTCTAATAAAGATCATATTTTCTGGCTTGTTGTGTCTTATTAGTGCAGAATACAGTGTGGCAGATGCATGTGTGGAAGCAGAGGCTGATGAATATGATCAGAAAAGCATAACAGAGAAGAAATGAAGTCAGAGAAAGAGTGTGACGTGCAGGAGGTGTGTGGGCGGCCAGATATTCTTTTCTTTTGCTTTTCTTCTTCTTGGCCCGCTGCCGGTGGGAGGGAGGGAGGCAGATTAGAGGGCTGTTTGGAGTTTGCCTTTTTGTTGTGCTTCTGAATCCTCAGCGTGGCCAAATACAAGCCTTCGGCTGACTCAGCCTGTTAGCTTGATGCAGCTTTTCATCCGCAGCTATCCCAGGTTATCAGCCGGGGCTTTCTGGAGGCACACAGGCAGCCCGGGGAGGGACGGCCCGATCGTGGGTGGCGATAACACCCGGCGTAGCCCCCGGCTCCTGGAAGCAAACACTGCCTCAGATTGGTCTTTGTAGATAATGTGTTTGAGGATGTCCTCGGCGCTGTGTAACCGATCAGCTCGGGGTCACACAAGCATTTGAAATCCCTCCAGGCCCTTTCAGAATCTTTAAACAGAAAGCAGAGATCTGCCAACATAATCAACATCAACACACAATGACGGCGCTGTTGGCCACGTCAGTCACCAGAGCTCCTTCCAAGGTCTGGGCACAGATTCAAGAGGGAACTGTTGGGAGGACGTGAACTGATTTACAGGCTTTTCACATAGTAACAGATTGGAAATGAAATATTCAGGATACTTCTGACTAATCAGATCTGTCCCTTCAGTATTATACTATCAAATATTAAACATTGATTTCTGTAAAGGCTTTTTGTTCTTGTCTGCTTCCAGAGGTGTGGTGCTGTGTGTGCATGTGTGTCAGGGTGTGATGTACATCTTTTCTGATACTGTGTACGTATCAGTGCACATGTTGCAGCCAATCATATTACAGTGTTCACTGTGGACAAAACACCTTTAGTCCCTGAGTGTAGTCTTTAAGTGGTAAATGGCACTTATTTTAGTCTTCTTTTCACTCAAAGTGGAACTGATGGCAGAGGCTGCAAAGTGCCAACTGTTCATCAGAAACTAACTAATACTCATTGACAAGCACTCACACACTGCCAAAGGACATGCAGACCAGAGGCAGCCGGCGTTGGAACCGCCGATCTTCCAATCAGAGGACGACCCGCCCTGCCACTGAGCCACAGCCGTCCCATCAGACATTAGTACTCAGATAAAATCAAGCCCAGGGAGAAGTGCAATCAGAAGGACAAACTCAGGGAGGAAACGTTCCTTCCTTTGTTGTGGCTTCACAACCTGCAAGTTTCAAAGTTAATGGAGTTCATAAAACTACACATATGAAGCAAACAAACAAACAGTCAAGCAAACAAAGCACATTATTAAACGTATTATTAAACTTAACAAGACACAACACTGATGATCAGACCTGGAAATTCATCAGTTTAGGGGCAAGTCAGCAGGCCTTTAGTGTGGTCATCAAATGCCAGAGCAGCAAGGCCATCGAATAAAACAATGATTATTAGTCCAAATAATCATCTTTTGACATTTTACTGTATTTTATTATGTATGTAAAAATTTGCAAAAGCACAGTCTGACCTGCAATATAACATTTATTTGCAACATTTCAGTACCTTCAGTTTGTGTCCATGAGGATCCATCATAAATAAAGTGTGGCTGTTAGTCTGCAACCAATCACATCTCTCATGTGATCTAACTGGTTATTAAACTCACTACAATATCCAAAACAGAGTTAGAAAAAATAACCTAAAAGATATGCATGTGGTCACCAATTTTTCCACAATTTCTCCAACATAATGCCACAGAAGGTTCTTTCACTTCTGAAGAAATGATGAGGTGTATTAAAATACCTGATTTTTAAATTAAATTGACTGTTGATTCCTTTAAAATATCCAATATTCCAAGTCCCATTTTTCCTTTATGTTCCAGGTATTTTGTGAGATAATCAGTTATAAGCTTTGCAAGTTTTATGATTTGTGATATTGGGCGACTAAAGTCAGTGACCCAGTTAAACTCTGTCTTGCTGAAGGACCCCTTGAAGATCAGGATGGTCCTTGAAAACTGATGCTCAGATGTCAGACTGTCATTAAACACCACCTGAGTCTGTATACTGAGGAGAAATGTCAGATAACCAAGATGTGTCCAGTCGGTGCAGAGTTTTGATCCAGGTGGAATTTATCCATATTGATGTTGCACTAATAGAGTGTTCGTTACTCATTAGCAGCAGTCAAGCTGTCAAATCAATGAGACCTTTTCTTTGGTAACAAGCCAGAGTTGAAGCAAACCTCTTGTTTAACAGCGGCGCTACACACTGAAGATAAAACCTGAGCTATAAATCTGAGACTGAAAGACCTCGATATCTTACAACACCATCACTTCAGACTGGTTTCACAGTATCTGAGACTCACACACCAAGGAGATATATTAGATTCAGATTATTTTCTCTTTTCACTGAAGGTCTGACATTTATAATAAAGTTTACTTTTCAGCATCCAATTTATCTTTTCTTTTTAGAACATTTTAGAGAAGTAGACCAGATCCGTCCTGTATTCCTGAGTAGAGGCTCTGCAGATGACCCGAGTCCCCTTTTACATTTTCACAGTCTGAAACCTGGGGTGCAGAATAAAGAAAAGCCAGATAAATGTCAGATTCTTGTGTCTTTTTGAGTCTTATCTTCTACCTTTATATTAACTCTTCAGTCACTGAATGCAGCACCACTCTGAGTTTTGTGAAAGTGATCAGATGTGTTCATTTCAGTGTATTTTTTGTTTATTACCTGGCTCAGGTTTAAGAAATTAAGAGTTTACAGTTTGAGGGCTAATAATTTACACGGTTTTAGATCAGTGCAAAGACTAAAGGCATGTTTTCATAATCATATTGTATTGGAACAACCCTTATTTTCATATAGGGCAGGTCTTGTCTGTACTCTTAACAACATTATACAGAGACCCAACAAATCCCACCTGAGCAATCACCTGGAGACAGTGGTGATTGAAAACTCCCTTTACAAGGCAGAAACTTTGAACAGAACCAGACTCTTGGTGGGCGTTCATCTGCCTGAACATTACATGAACCAAAACCAAAGACATACCTTTAAAAAGAACCATATTAAAATCTTTATATGCAGTCCAAAGGCAGCTAACAACACCCCTGTTGACAGTTGATGGTCTGAGACAACAGAACTGAAATCAGATTGTACAGTGAACGCCACCATGAAGCTAATGATGTTACAGTGAATTCAGGTGGTATTTCAGACATGAAATCTGTGTATGTGTCTAAATGAAGTAGATTCATCACAGTTGTGAGTTTCCATGGACTCACATTTAAACAACAAGTCTGCAACAAGTCATACAACAGTGCTTTGAACTAAATGCTAACAATGACAATACTAACAGGCTGATCCTCAGCAAGTATAATGTTTACCACAGCTCATTTCCACTCAAAGTACCCAACTTTTAATCCCAGAAACTATTTTTCAAAGAACTAAAAGGTTCTTTCAGCCTGTTGTTGTCTAACAAACAGAAAACAAACTGGTTTGTGGCTGAAGAGTTTTAAAAATGGCAGCTGAAATAAAATGCTGTGAGTATACAACCAGTCAGAAATGTTCAGTGCTGCAACCCCGCCCTTAAAGTTCCTGTGCTTTCTGAAAGTTCTACCCTGAGCAGGGACTTTTTTGAAGAGTTAAATAATATAATAATAAGTAATACTTTCACTTTATTTGTGTTGATTAAAGGGAAAAAGCAGCATCAAACCAGACATCAGAGTATAAAAAACAATAAATAAGAACATTAAATAGGTCACATGTGCAAAATAATGTTCCTGGAACTTAAATAAGACCCTGCAGTGGAAACACAGCTCATGTTCACCATCTTAGTTTAGCGTGTTAGGATGCTAACATTAGCTAGTGATCAGTAACAACAGAGTCCAGTTGAGGCTGATGGGAGTGTCTTTAGTTCTGCAGGTTTTGGGTAAAACGTTGACCTGATGATGGCACTGGATGAAAAGTGAGAAGATCAATAAAGTTATTTCAGTTCATACTGAGAGGAGCATCAGAGTCTGAACCACATTCATCACAATCCATCACAGGGATGTTGAGATGTTTCAGTCTGAAACAAAGTGGTCACATCACTAACAAGGGCAAAATCTTTCATCCTGTATTAAGATTCTTATGACAACAGCAGGCGCACATGTCCCAGTAAAAGACTGTTTTGTTTTTAATTTTACTTTTGAAGAAAATGAAAGAAATCCATTTGACCTGTTGTCATGCTTAATTTCACTCCGTTCCCAGAGAGAAAAGAAATCCAGTGAAGAGGTTTGTGAGAAACTGATCTAACAGCTGATTGTCTCTCATGTTCTGTCTCCAGATTGAGGACATGCAGTGGCCTCGGGGGAGCAGGACATCCCCAGCTCCGTGTGCAGCCTCCCCTGTAAGACCGGCGAGAGGAAGAAAGTGGTGAAGGGCATGCCGTGCTGTTGGCACTGTGAGCCGTGTGACGGATACCAGTACCAGCACGACGAGTTCACCTGTAAGCTCTGCTCCTACAACATGAGGCCCAACGCCAACCGCACATCCTGCCAGCCCATCCCCATCATCAAGCTGGAGTGGCACTCGCCCTGGGCCGTCATCCCGGTCTTCTTGGCAATGCTCGGGATCATCGCCACGATCTTTGTCATGGCTACGTTCATACGGTACAACGATACTCCGATTGTACGAGCGTCCGGCAGGGAGCTGAGCTACGTCCTCCTGACTGGGATATTTTTATGTTACATCATCACCTTCCTCATGATCGCCAAGCCAGACGTCGGCGTGTGCTCGTTCAGGAGGATCTTCCTGGGTTTGGGGATGTGCATCAGCTACGCTGCCCTGCTCACCAAAACCAACCGCATCTACCGGATCTTCGAGCAGGGCAAGAAGTCGGTGACGGCGCCCAGGCTGATTAGCCCCACCTCCCAGCTGGCCATCACCTCCAGCCTCATCTCCGTCCAGCTGCTGGGCGTGTTCATCTGGTTCGTGGTGGATCCGCCCAACACCATCATCGACTACGACGAGCAGAAGACCTTCAACCCGGATCTAGCACGCGGCGTGTTGAAATGTGACATCACGGATCTTCAGATCATCTGTTCGTTGGGTTACAGTATCTTACTGATGGTCACGTGTACTGTTTACGCCATAAAGACCCGCGGGGTCCCGGAGAATTTTAACGAGGCCAAGCCCATCGGCTTCACCATGTACACCACCTGCATCGTGTGGCTCGCCTTTATACCCATCTTCTTTGGCACAGCGCAGTCTGCAGAAAAGGTAAGAGCCAACAGATGAATGGGTGGATGAAAGATGGATGAACTGCAGGGTGGCTGGATGGATGAATGGTTGGATGATGGATAAATGTCATGTTTGCATGAACCTGGAGATGTCCCTGTGATGGCCTTTTTTTATTTCTGCTTTGATGTTTATATCAGGGCTTCTCAAAGTTTTGATGACTCAGTGCCAATTTGAGGAGCCTGCGTATGATTGAGTGCTTCGTTGAGCTTGTCTGATTGGTCTCATGATACCGTTAAAGCACTGAACATACCTGTTTACAGAAGAGGATTTATCTGTCCTCTGAGGTCCAGTGAAGTAAGAGTTGATCCATTTTTCATTGATCCATTGATCCAGATGTGTGTGACCTATCTAAGTTTTAGAATTTGTAGCTTCTTTGCAACAAACAAACATTTTTTAGTCAGCTTGGTCTAAGTTTAATATTAACACCATGTTTTTATCCTGAATCTTCACTGTGGATCTTTAGCTTGGAGCCACATTCACGTTCACATACACACCGTCTGAACTGTGTGTGTGCTGTGACTGTGTGCAAACATCATGTCAGGACATTAGGAGACTTGGATTACACCAGATGAGCAGTATGGAGGCATTTTATGCATTTTTTTTCTCCAGTTGTTTTTAACATTTGAAAACTGGTCATCATTCATTTCCATTGTTTGGGAGAAGCTTCAGCAGTATTTTGGGTGAACTATCCCTTTAACTCTGCCTGGACTGGAAAGCACTTGTTTGTTATGAGTGTATGATGTGATATCTGGAGGCACCACACTGACAATCACAGGAGAGGAAGTCTAAGCCATCTACATTTCCTGGTTTTAAAAGTTGGCACATTTGATTTTTATTTTTGTTTCTTTGTTTTTTAATGTAAGACAAAAGACAAAACACCAGCAGGACAACATGAGGAAGACCAGAACAGTGAACAGAGACCAGTTAACACAATTCTGTCAGCGAATAACAGAAGAGAATCAATTGAGTTTGTGTTTGAAAAGCCCGGCGTTAGAAGTCAGTGGATAAAAAACCTGATGTGACTCTTCAGTTACTTCATGATGCTCATTATTAATCTCATTATGAAAACATCCTCAGCTTAAAAACAAGAGAATAAAGCAGGGCTCACTCTGTTACGCTGCAATTACAAATCGCCAACAAATCACAATACAGCAAAAATCCATGTCAAGCGGAGCATTACTGCATCGCTCCTAATGGGTGATGTTGCTGTTGTGTCCCACTTTATCAGCCTGAAGGCTTCCAGACGAGCCGCTGGAAAATAATCTCATTCCTGTTCGTGCAGAGAGACGGAGCTTTGATACGGAGCTCAGTGATCCACGTTCTGCAGTGAAATGACACAGATATAAAAACGGCAGAATGATGTTTTTGTTTTACAAGTGCAGGAATCCAGATGAGATTTAATGTGCATGTTGTTGGCAAAATATTGTGTTCACAGAGCAACATATTTCTTATTATTATCAGTTTGTGACCACCGCGGGGGTTGTTTGTTCTCATCAGCTTCTCCGTCCTGATGAACCAATCACAGAGAGGAGATTTAATAAAGGACAACAGCTGCAGTCCCCAGGTGTGTGTGTGTGTGTGTGTGTGCAGGTGTTTTCACTCCTCAGGTGTGACTGTGTTGTCCTGTTGTTTTCGGGTTACGACAGGTTATTAAAGCTCATTTTCAGCAAACACCAGCAGCTGAAGCTCTTTTTTTTGTCATAATGTGAGGAAAGTTACAGCGTGACGGAAAAGTTTAAAGGTTCTCACCATAATTGCGTGACCTTTCCGTCTTATCGCAGCTTTGTGGAAACTGTTGCTAAATGAAATGAGTCTGTGTGTGAAATGTGAAATGCAATCAGCTGAGCAGTGTTAATAAGCTTTAGCCAAACTCCATCAGGCGCTGCAGGATAAATAATGATGATGTGAGAGCTGCTGAACTGGTTTGTGTCTCCACAGATCGATTCAACGTCTTTGTTATTTCAGATACTTAAAAACTTTCATTCTCCTTGTTGTAAACCCAAAATACTCCTCGTTAGTCATTAATTTAATGTATTGATGCCATTTTAGTGAATCCATGAAGCAAAGGTGGGTACGATGTTAATGTTCGGGGTTTCTCTTTAAATGTAAAGTTCTTTTTACCACATGCAGCTCAGCTCAGCCAACACGTCCTCGTACCTAAACACAAGAAAAGGTTGAGTTACCGGCGACTCCCAAACTGACATATGGTGGATGGTGTAAACCAGCATAACAGACCTTAAGCATGTTATACATGTGTCTTATGAGTGAGCAGAAAACCAGCTTCAAATGTAGCTTGTAGCTGTTTTTTTTGCTGTCCAGACTTTATAAAATCAATTTGGTTATGCAAAAAAACAACAGATTTGGTCTACCAGTCTCATTTTCTGTTTTCAGTTTTGGTTGTGAACATAAATTGAACAGTTTTTAATGGTCTGTAAACATGTTTCAATGACGTTTGATGGAGGTTGAGTTTGGTTGAGAAAAATACTTTGATAAAAGTTTCTGCAGTTTAGTCCTGATCACTGTTGTGCTGAGTTTTAAAAAACTGAACTCAGCGCTGAGAAATGTGACAGATTTATTTAAAATCTATTTAAAAAAGAAGCTGTATCAGGTCAGACTTACAGACTTTTCTTGATGCAGTGAACTTCTTACCAGCAGAGTGAGTTTAAATTGCATTTTGATTAAGTACAAATATCCTTCTAATACCTGAGTGTCCACTGATTGAAGTTTTGGTTTAGAAGCTTTAAACGCAGCCGGAGGCAGAGATTAAGATGTCCTGCTGTCCCCTCGTGTCCCGCAGGAGGATATTTGTGTTATCAGCGGTCCAGGTGAGAGCGTCCGGCCCGACACCGCGAGCTCGGGGGTTTGATCTCTGGCAGAGTCGTTGGACAGGCTAAGCCTCTCCGCCTGGCACTCAGCATTAAAGAGACGGATTGGAGTAAAGCCCTCTGATGGACTTGTGTCCTGTCCACAGGGAGACACATGTCCACCTGAACTGCTGCAGACCACAGAGATGGCGATAAGCCTCTGAGCTGCCTCACAGGCCTGTCAGTGTACGGTGAGGGGATGCAGGTAGGAGGGAGGGGGGGTCCTACAGCCTGAGGAGAAACTGTGAGCAGAGCAGCTCCAACAGCTCATCAATGAAGAATCAACTTTTATTATTGACTGAAACATGAAGTCACAAGAAGACACAAGTTTCTCCCCTTGAATGGTTTGTGTATCCTGCAGGATTCAGTCCTGTGTTCTCTTTATGAATGTTAATAGTTTATTTATTCAAAGATTACATTTGTTTGTAGCGTTTAAAACGTGAATAATGTGTTCACTTTTTTCACTTTTTAAAACTTTGCATGAAAAATAGCACCGGTGAGGAGAACTAGCGATCAGTTGTTAACAGAGGAGACGGTCCTCAAGAGAACATCCTGGAGCACTCGAGCCCTCAGCCCTCCACAGGACTGCTAGCTAACATTACATGTGGTGTAGTTTATATACAGGATTTGAAGTCAGTTTAGCCTTTCAGATCGGAGGCCAAATCTTATCTTAGTTTGTTTCTCAGAACAAATCTAATTCTTTCTAAATGCAGAGTTTCTGTCAGCTCAGTGAGTCCGAGTTTAATGGTCGGCTCTTGTTTCTTCTTCCAAAAAAAAAAGAAAAAAGAATGAGCTTCTTAACAGTGTGAAGTCCATGAGATACCTGCAGTCTCCTCGTGCCTACTGATGCTCCTGATGAGTTCATGGTCAGGTTCTAGCTCCGCCCACAGTATCTCTGAGAGTGTTCTAAATATCCCCGACCAGACGTTCTACAGACTGGGACATGAGGCAAAGCTGTTTATAAGGTTGCCTCTGGTGAGCCACGTTTATCACACTGAGATGAAATTTCTGGAAATATTTTGTGTAATTTTGTCTTTGAATCTATGCAGTATATTAAATTGTGTTGAAGGTGTTGTTCATTAACTGAACATGTGTGTATATGTGCTAGGCTCTTATCTCAGATACAAACTACACTCTGCAGTGCATCGTACAGAATATTTTAGACAGTCAGACAGTTTGTCCGGCCCTGCACCCTCAAAGTTGGGAAGATTTGTTCTCACAAAACTGCTAACCTGCAGGTACTTAAAGAAGTTTTAAATGTTTTAAAAGTTGGCCCATAACTGTTTGATGTTAAAGCCTATAGAGGGATTATATCTCAGGAGATTATATTATTATTATTATTATTGTGATTAATTATTCATTGGAAAATAAATTAGTCTAGTTTGGAAAAAATGACATTTTGTTATTTTAATAATAAATAAATAAATAAATACATTTCCAAAACATGTGTATGTACATGTCTGTTTCAGGGTTCAGGTGTTTCAGGCAGTATTTTGCTTCTGATGTGCTGTTTTATGTTTTCCAGAGTCCTTAGAGCAGGGGTCTCAAACTCAAATGAGCTGGGGGCCACTGCTGGCATTGTCATCTCAGTGGGGGGCCACTTCAGTGTTTGAGACGAGTATCAAAAAAAAAAAAAAAATCACAAATATCTCTGAAAACGGAGTTTATTTTCAAATGCTGTATAATTACAAAACTATTAAATTCACAGTAAGTGCAAATGTTTTTGGCCTCATTCTTAAATAACTTATAAAAGCCTTTCATGAACTGACAGCACTTCTGTTCATATTGTCTTCATATTAAATAACAACACAAAAAAGAACTCTAGCTTTGTGTGCACATTTAACAGTTAGTGCAATTTTTTTAGCTTGAATAACCTATTTTAACATTTCACTCAACAGAAACTTTGCTTCTGAGTCCATTTGCGCTTTATTTCTTGCCAGATACCTGGCAGCGCTTCTGTTCACATAGCTGAGCTGATTTACTCTGATGGATGTTGCAGTTGAAACTCTGAGTACAGCCTCAAGATGAGCATCTGTAAGCCTTGTCCTGTACTTGCTTTTATTAAAGTTCATTGTAGAGAACAGTTTCTCGCACATATATGTGCTCCCAAAAAGGCAGATAACCGACTGAAAACTCTGCCTTGTAAAGAGGCAGCTGTCTGAGGAACTCTCCAGTCTTGTCTGCTTTTCCCTGTGCCTCTCTGAATTTAGTTTTCAGTTCACTGTTGCACTGTAAGTCAATGAGTTCAGTTTGCAACATGCTGGGGACACTCTCCACATCAGCTGAGAAGGGGTCTGCTGGAAAGTGTCACGGTGAGCCTTGAAATCAGCAAATCGCTCATCAAACTCTTGCTGCAGGTTTTCAATAGCAGAGACATATTCATCAGGACTGAATAGTGTTCCCTCTTCTGCCAAAGATCTGCATGCAGCAAAATGGCAGAGGTTTTTTGCAGACAGTTGAGTTTTCCACAGTCTCAGTTTGGTGGAGAAGGCCTTCACACTCTCATAGGCTGTGTGATGAGCTGACCAGGACCCTGCAGCTTTAAGTTCAGGATGTTTAGTTGTTGTGTTATATCCACAAGGAATGCCAAATCCATTATCCATTTTGGATCATCTAGTTCAGGAACATCCAGTCTGCCATCTTCCATGAACGTCTTGACTTCAGCTCTTAACTCAAAAAATCTCTTCAGCACATTGCCTCTGCTCAGCCAGCGCACTTCAGTAAAATACAGTACATCACCATATGATGCTTCGATTTCTTCCAAAAAAGCCCGGAACTGGCGGTGCTGTAATCCTCTGGACCTGATGTAATTCACACATTTCACGATGACAGACATGACATGTTCACATTTCAAGCGTTTGCTGCACAGTGCGTGTTGGTGTATAATGCAGTGCAGAGCGATCGCTGGGTCTGAGTTTTCCTCCGCTAACTTTCTCTGAACCAGCACAACCAGTCCGTTTTTTTTTTTCCGGTCATGGACGGCGCACCGTCAGTTGTAATGCCCACCAGTCTGTTCCACGGCAGACCAAGCCGCTACATCGCATCACACAGTTTCTGAAATATATCTTGCGCTTTAGTGTGGCCATGCATCGGACACACACTCAGCAACTCTTCTGTCACCTCAAACTTGTCATCCACACCCCTGATGAAAATTGCAAGCTGAGCATTGTCAGTTGCATCAGTGCTTTCATCAAGCGCCACAGAGAATGCAGTGAAACTTTTTGCTTTGTCCCGTAACTGTTCATAGATATTACCAGAAAGTCCATCAATCCGCTCTGCCACAGTGTTTGCCGACAGCGAAATGTTGTTAAACAGGCTTTTCTTTTCGGGACACAGAATATCAGCAACTGCATGCAGTCCTTCAGAAACTGCCCCTCGTAAATGGCTTTCCCGCCTTGGCGATTAATTCACTGACCACATAACTTGCCTGGACTGCAGCATCGCTGTCCTTCGCAGCTTTGGTGAAAAGTTCTTGCTGGGATAACAGTCCTCTTTGTAGCTGCTCAGCTCGCCTTTTCCTGTCATCTCCGCTGTATTTCTCATACTGCTCTCCGTGTTTAGTCGTGTAATGTCGCTTGAGATTATATTCCTTAAGAACGGCAAGTTTCTCTTTACATATTAGGCAGATGGTGTTTCCACCAAACTCAACAAAAAAATACTGTAATGTCCATCTTTCTTGGAATTGTCTGAGTTCGTCATCCACTTTTCTCTTAGGTTTGGAGAGCGACATCTTAGCTTCTTCTTCTTCTCCTCTATTTACCTTTTCTTCTTCTGCGCTTCTCTTTCATGTCGTCAGCACTTCCCATGAAATCATTTTGGATTTACTTATTTATTTATTATTAGATTTTTTTTTTAAATTTTAATTTTTCTTGTAATTGTGGAAAACAAATAAATAAAAATAAACTTGAAGGGCCAAATTACATGTACTTTTTACATCAAGGTGTGGGCTGGATGTAGGGGGGCCACGGGCCGGAAGTGGCCCCCGGGCCGGGAGTTTGAGACCCCTGCCTTAGAGAAACAACTGATTATGAACATCATTAGCAGGACGTGTCCCGTACGACTGAAATGTAATTCTTATTCATTTTTATGTTACATCACTATGATGATAACTACAGACAGACAGAGATCAAAGCTAAGTGCGTTTTTAAGATAATTTAAAACTAATCTCACCTTTTTTTATTCTTTTTTCTGATCCAAAAAATGATCCAATCTGTGACTCAAAACCACGATATGATCCGAACCATGAATTTTTTGGTCCGTTGCAGCCCTCGTGTTTAGTGATTTTTAGTGATTTTTTTAGTGTTCAGCAACAAGTGTGAATCTGAAAATGTGTTTATAGTCGTGCAGATCCGTGCTCAGGTTTCCTAACTGTGTTATTTTCACTTTTAGCAGGTGAGCAATCATAAAAAACTGTAATTAACAGGTGACATAAATAAGATAAGGACGGGTCATTCCTGTGACATTACGGAGGAGTTGTCTCTGTAATGGAAAAGGAGGATTAAAGAGTCTCCAGCAGCAGACAGAGCGAGCAGGAGGGAGATAAGAGATCTGTGGGGAAGCCGCAGATAAAACCAGAGAGTACAGAGTGATCTGCCGTGTAGTAAATTGGGAGGCTGGGGAGAAAAAGGAAGGAGAGCGCAGCATGATCTGTGATGAGAGGGGAAAAAAAGAGAAGAAGGGAATGGCAGGAGGACAAAGAGAAACAGAGAAGACAACAGGGAACAAGAGAGGCCCAGATTGAAAGAGGAGAGATTTAGGTGGACGGAGTCTGATTCAGGTATTCAGTCGGCTCAGAGGGTTTTTTTCCTCCTTCAGCCCTGCAGGAGCTGCAGACAGAGAGATGAAGGAGCAGAGAGGCTGCAGCATCACCATGGAGGAGAGAGAACTACTGTCATTTCAAATGTTGTTTTATTTGCTTACATCACATCAGCTTCTAAAAATAAATCAGTTCAAGTTTCACGTTCTAATAAAACAACAAAACCCTGGAAAAAAAGGAAAAAGACACGTTTGTTAACCTGACAGAGGGAGGGACAGGTGGATGAAGGGCCGTGATGAAACGTAGTCAGACAGTTTTTCTTGATCATTTAAACACGTTTCCTGAAACTTCAGCTCAGTTTGTGCAAAAGTTTGAACACAAAACTGAAAACAGAGACAGACCTTTGGTAGCATTTGATTCAAAGTGTATCAACGTCATTCAGTCAGTTTGTTAGTCAGTGATGAGAAATCCACATTAAGTGAAAATGGTCACAAATCACATATTGAGATCATTTTATTTCTCAGCGCTCAGCCAGCTGCCGGCGTAGTACTGACGCTGAAACGCTGCTTCAGCTTCCTGCCAGGGTCCCTGCAGTATACGGCTTCTCATTGGCTAGCTCAGGGGTCTGCTTACGTTGTGAGGTGGCGAGAATCGATCAGAGGTGGTGCAACCAATCAGTGTCCTCAGAGGGGCCGCTGGAAGCTATGGTGTAATGACAGCAAGAAGCGTCCATGGAAACGACTCGTCTCAAACAAACAGTGGCGGCTCCTGCAGAGGTTAGCATCGATACTCTGACAGCATCAGTTATATCAGAACTGGAGAGAATTTCTTCACTGACAGAAGAACACTGAACGACACTGAAGGATTTTATTGACAGAAAATATGTTTTTGCTCTTCTTCTGGCTGCCATCGGCTTCAGAGCGTTGATCTGATTGGTTGAAGTTTGCCCAAGTTAGATAAGATAGACAGTTGGCTCATCCAATCACCTGCCAAGTGTTTTCATGAAGGCGCCCGCCCTTTTCCAAACAGTTTCGATGGACGGCCTCCCAGATGTTCCTGTGTAACAAACCATCATGTGTCAGGTTAGAGGTCTGCAGCCGGAGAGAAGCTAAAGAGCCACATGTGCTCCAGATCTGCAGGTTGCAGACCTCTGGAATGGCTGCTTTATGGTGCATTCAGGTGCAGTTGGTTTTCTGAATTGGCTTCAGAAACGATGTAAAAAGAGGCAACACCCCCATGATTGATCGATCAGTTGTTGGTGAAAAATGGTGAAAAATATTGATCTGTTTGGTCCAGAAAATGTCAGAAAATAATGAAAATTGATTAATCTTGTCAATTGAAAAATAGGTCCAAACATATGAAAATATTTCACATGTTTGGACCTATTTTTTCAACCAGTGATCAATATGGCAGTAGTTTTTCTACTAATCGATCAGTTGTTTGGTCCACAAAATGTCAGAAAATGTTGATCAAAGTCCAAGATGACGTCCTCAGATGTCTTGTTTACATAATAATATAGATGCAGCAGAGAGAGGAGGACAAAAGAAAACAGACACAGCAACGATCTGCACTTGTGTTTGTACACGACATGTGTGTGTGTGTTCGTGTGTGTGTTCATGTGTGTGTGTTTGACGTCAGCAGCTGAGTGGAGCAGTGACATTGTGGCCTTTTGCTGCTTGTCATCACCTGCCCGACCCACGACGAGCAGAATACAGATGAGGAAGACGCTGCTCGCTCTGCACACACAGAATATATATAAAACACACACACATGCATGGACACAGTGAAGTGTGTGATGTTCACATGCAAACAGACAGAGTGTCAGACAGTGAGGAGGAGAGTGAAACAAGCATGAAGGGAAGAAAAGAGACAGAAGGAAAGAGTGGAGAGATGCTGGGGAGGGGAGGACAGGAGGAGGCTGATGGTGTGTTCGAGGAACACAAGGACCAAAACACAAAGAGACACACATCTCCACCCACACAGTGCAGAGAAACACTCAGCAGTAAGTGACACTAATGAAGCAGAGAGGACACACACACACACACACACTGACATCGACACACACTCATGTATGTGCACACAGCAGCATGTTCATATAAACATAATCAACCAAAAACAGAAACAAAAGCCTGAACTCCATTAAGATTTAATATAAAAACAGACACGAGTCATAATGAAGCTGATTTAATGATCACACACATCAACATGTAGTTATTTTACTGTTTATCTGCTGGAACCTGCTGCATCATTTTCATCTGATATCAGAACAACAGAACAGAAACAAAACACAAGTAGGGCTTCAACTAACCATTATTTTCTTCATAGATTAATCTGTTGATTATTTTCTGGATTAATCGATTATTAATCGATTAGCGGTTTGGTCAGAAAATGGTGAAAAATGTTGATCAAGTTTTCAAAACTCCAAGATGTCATCTTCAAATGTCTTCTTACACTTGGTTTGTCTTTCCACTGTCCAAAATATCACCAGCTCAGGTTTGGTCCAAGTAAATCTTTAGGTCTCAGTGAGAAAGAGTGCAGAGAGTGAAGGAGTGCAAAGTGTGAAAGAGTGTAGAGCGTGAAAGAGTGTAGAGCGTGAAGGAGTGCAAAGTGTGAAAGAGTGTAGAGCGTGAAAGAGTGTAGAGCGTGAAAGAGTGTAGAGCAGGGGTCTCAAACTCCTGGCCCGGGGGCCACTTCCGGCCCGTGGCCCCCCTACATCCGGCCCACACCTTGATGTAAAAAGTACATGTAATTTGGCCCTTCAAGTTTATTTTTATTTATTTGTTTTCCACAATTACAAGAAAAATTAAATAAAAAAAAAAAATCTAATAATAAATAAATAAGTAAATCCAAAATGATTTCATGGGAAGTGCTGACGACATGAAAGAGAAGCGCAGAAGAAGAAAAGGTAAATAGAGGAGAAGAAGAAGAAGCTAAGATGTCGCTCTCCAAACCTAAGAGAAAAGTGGATGACGAACTCAGACAATTCCAAGAAAGATGGACATTACAGTATTTTTTTGTTGAGTTTGGTGGAAACGCCATCTGCCTAATATGTAAAGAGAAACTTGCCGTTCTTAAGGAATATAATCTCAAGCGACATTACACGACTAAACACGGAGAGCAGTATGAGAAATACAGCGGAGATGACAGGAAAAGGCGAGCTGAGCAGCTACAAAGAGGACTGTTATCCCAGCAAGAACTTTTCACCAAAGCTGCGAAAGATAGCGATGCTGCAGTCCAGGCAAGTTATGTGGTCAGTGAATTAATCGCCAAGGCGGGAAAGCCATTTACTGAGGGGCAGTTTCTGAAGGACTGCATGCAGTTGCTGATATTCTGTGTCCCGAAAAGAAAAGCCTGTTTAACAACATTTCGCTGTCGGCAAACACTGTGGCAGAGCGGATTGATGGACTTTCTGGTAATATCTATGAACAGTTACGGGACAAAGCAAAAAGTTTCACTGCATTCTCTGTGGCGCTTGATGAAAGCACTGATGCAACTGACAATGCTCAGCTTGCAATTTTCATCAGGGGTGTGGATGACAAGTTTGAGGTGACAGAAGAGTTGCTGAGTGTGTGTCCGATGCATGGCCACACTAAAGCGCAAGATATATTTCAGAAACTGTGTGATGCGATGTAGCGGCTTGGTCTGCCGTGGAACAGACTGGTGGGCATTACAACTGACGGTGCGCCGTCCATGACCGGAAAAAAAAAAACGGACTGGTTGTGCTGGTTCAGAGAAAGTTAGCGGAGGAAAACTCAGACCCAGCGATCGCTCTGCACTGCATTATACACCAACACGCACTGTGCAGCAAACGCTTGAAATGTGAACATGTCATGTCTGTCATCGTGAAATGTGTGAATTACATCAGGTCCAGAGGATTACAGCACCGCCAGTTCCGGGCTTTTTTGGAAGAAATCGAAGCATCATATGGTGATGTACTGTATTTTACTGAAGTGCGCTGGCTGAGCAGAGGCAATGTGCTGAAGAGATTTTTTGAGTTAAGAGCTGAAGTCAAGACGTTCATGGAAGATGGCAGACTGGATGTTCCTGAACTAGATGATCCAAAATGGATAATGGATTTGGCATTCCTTGTGGATATAACACAACAACTAAACATCCTGAACTTAAAGCTGCAGGGTCCTGGTCAGCTCATCACATCAGCCTATGAGAGTGTGAAGGCCTTCTCCACCAAACTGAGACTGTGGAAAACTCAACTGTCTGCAAAAAACCTCTGCCATTTTGCTGCATGCAGATCTTTGGCAGAAGAGGGAACACTATTCAGTCCTGATGAATATGTCTCTGCTATTGAAAACCTGCAGCAAGAGTTTGATGAGCGATTTGCTGATTTCAAGGCTCACCGTGACACTTTCCAGCAGACCCCTTCTCAGCTGATGTGGAGAGTGTCCCCAGCATGTTGCAAACTGAACTCATTGACTTACAGTGCAACAGTGAACTGAAAACTAAATTCAGAGAGGCACAGGGAAAAGCAGACAAGACTGGAGAGTTCCTCAGACAGCTGCCTCTTTACAAGGCAGAGTTTTCAGTCGCGTTATCTGCCTTTTTGGGAGCACATATATGTGCGAGAAACTGTTCTCTACAATGAACTTTAATAAAAGCAAGTACAGGACAAGGCTTACAGATGCTCATCTTGAGGCTGTACTCAGAGTTTCAACTGCAACATCCATCAGAGTAAATACAGCTCAGCTATGTGAACAGAAGCGCTGCCAGGTATCTGGCAAGAAATAAAGCGCAAATGGACTCAGAAGCAAAGTTTCTGTTGAGTGAAATGTTAAAATGTTATTCAAGCTAAAAAAATTGCACTAACTGTTAAAATGTGCACACAAAGCTAGAGTTTTTTTTGTGTTGTTATTTAATATGAAGACAATATGAACAGAAGTGCTGTCAGTTCATGAAAGGCTTTTATAAGTTATTTAAGAATGAGGCCAAAAACATTTGCACTTACTGTGAATTTAATAGTTTTGTAATTATACAGCATTTGAAAATAAACTCCGTTTTCAGAGATATTTGTGATTTTTTTTTTTTTTTTGATACTCGTCTCAAACACTGAAGTGGCCCCCCACTGAGATGACAATGCCAGCAGTGGCCCCCAGCTCATTTGAGTTTGAGACCCCTGGTGTAGAGCGTGAAAGAGTGCAGAGAGTGAAGGAGTGCAGAGCGTGAAAGAGTGTAGAGCGTGAAAGAGTGTAGAGCGTGAAAGAGTGCAGAGAGTGAAGGAGTGCAGAGCGTGAAAGAGTGTAGAGCGTGAAAGAGTGTAGAGCGTGAAAGAGTGCAGAGAGTGAAGGAGTGCAAAGTGTGAAAGAGTGTAGAGCGTGAAAGAGTGCAGAGCGTGAAGGAGTGCAGAGCGTGAAGGAGTGTAGAGTGTGA
Organism: Lutjanus argentimaculatus; assembly: GCA_034769285.1. Taxonomy (NCBI): domain Eukaryota; kingdom Metazoa; phylum Chordata; class Actinopteri; order Lutjaniformes; family Lutjanidae; genus Lutjanus; species Lutjanus argentimaculatus. Next base: position 2,422,859 of record JAWZSL010000050.1, read on the forward strand.
AGGAGTGCAGAGCGTGAAGGAGTGTAGAGTGTGAAGGAGTGCAGACCGTGAAGGAGTGCAGAGCGTGAAGGAGTGCAGAGCGTGAAGGAGTGTAGAGCGTGAAAGAGTGCAGAGCGTGAAGGAGTGCAGAGCGTGAAGGAGTGTAGAGTGCAGTGCAGAGAGTGCAGCTCAGGTGATGCTGCAGCCTGCAGAGAGAAGCTCTGTGGTGCGCTGGGATTAATAACTGAACTGTAGAAGGACGCACACTTTTACTGTCTGTGACTGTTTGACAATCTGACGTTTTCTCATCACAGATGATGAAGACAGACATTAAAACTTGAGTCTTGCTGGTAAAACACACTCATGTAGGCTGATGGAGGTGTGTGTGCAGCACTGCGTGAAGAATATTCATTTTGTTGTACGGCCAAATCTGATTCAACCTAAAAAACATCTTAGTCAGAGACAGTCCTAATAAATCATATCATCTAAGGCACTGGTTCCCAACCTGGGGTCTGGGCCCCCGTTAGGGGGGCCTCCAGAAATCACAGGAGGTCCCCAGACTTTGTGTGTTCTGAGGTCCTTAAAATCAGATTTACATGTCAACTAAAATCACAGTTTTAGGGTTCGTCCGCCTTTTCCAAAGTCAAATTCAAAGCACCTTTCAAGCATTTTCAATCTTTTCTACAGACGAATTAAAGGAAAACATGACAAAGTTTCTAAATGTGTCGCCTGTCTGTCAGTAGACTGGACTTCCTTTAAGGCCGGAGATGTACTTGCTGTTAAACCATGTGTTTGCTTTTGCGTATGCGTAGCATTAATTTCTGAGGACGCGCACAACCATCGCTCCAAATGGACACAGGATACGCGAGGCAGCCATGAAGTGCAGGGATGCGTGGGGGTGCGTATGTGAACGTATATGTCCACCCTAAGAGTTACACATTATATGCATTTTCCTGAGCCGATAGCTGAAAATGCTCACAACTGATTAACTGACGAATCTTTGATAATGAATTAGATATAAAACATGTTTTTATCTCATTTTTTCTTTGTTATATGTTGAACTTTAGTTGCGTCTCATCACATGTTGTCTTCCAGGGACTGATTGGTTACCCGTCCTCGAACACTCAGCTGTCTCCTCCTCTTCACTCTATAAAACAGATTCACATTCCTGACTTGTTATCAGTTACTTTCACTCTGTGTGTGACTGAACTGATCCTCTGTAAAGTCTTAAAACACCACAAAGACAGCTGTGGTCAGTGTGTCTGTCTTTATCTTCAGATTTCCCACCACAGTTTCATTTTAGTTTGCTTATTCAATGAACAGCTCCACCAGACAAAACAATGTCATATGAGGTGCAATTAATGCCATTTATAGACTATTGATTAATTATCATTTAATACATGTTGTTTGGCAAGTAATCGATTAATGATTAATCATTAACTTCCTGTAAATATCTGACTTATTTTATTTATTTATCTAAAAAGTTAACAAACTAATTCAGTGAGGCAGTAATTTATTATGAAAGTAATCTGATTACACCTAAATCCAAGCACTTTTCAAACCTTGCAAACATTAAAACATTAATATTAAACAGGAATATTAAAAACATTAAAAAGTGTTTTCAAGGATTTCCAGCAGCTGTATGAAGCTGCAGTTTAATATTTAGCTGATTTGTCATTTTATGTCCTGATACACAACATATGACACGTGTGTGTGTGTGTGTGTGTGTGTGTGTTGTGTGTGTGTGTGTGTGTGTCTGCTGTGTTTGAGGATTTACAGGGTGAAGTTTTGTGGCTCTGACTCCATCAGGTCAGTTATTGAATATTTAAATCACACAGGCTGAGATGTCTGTTACATTTTAATCAGAACGTGCAGCTCAAACGCCCACACGCCGTACGTGTGTTTCATCTCTGATATGTTTTAAACTTTATTTCACAAGTTTACTAATCCTCAAACAAACTTCTGCACCTTATTTTCTACACAACTTCCCTCACAGACACACACAGACACACAGACAGCCACCTGTGTGTGCCGCGGTCGCTGCAGGTTTTGTAATATCAAATAATGCCGGGGGATTAGTCCCGTGTGTGCTCAACAGGGTCCCATTCTCATATTGATAAAAAGCTGTTTGCTTTAGCTGAACAGGGATTTGCTGTATCTAAATGTAACAGAGGTTCATTGTGTGAATGCAGCCTCGTTCTGAGTTCAGGTCTCAGGTGACTCGTGGCGCGAAAGCCACAATGGAGAGACGTGAGACGTGTTTATCTGCCGCAGACAGGAGAGGACGCTAAATCCCCTCAGATCGACACAGCAGGAAGTTTACTGCAGGTCGCATTTATGCCACAGACAGTCCTGATCTTTACTGCACGAGAAACTAAACCTCAGTCACACAGGTTCAACTTTTATTCAGCTTCTTTAGAGGTAAAAAACATCTTATCTCTGAACACACTGAGGACTTTTTAATTATTAATATTCAACCAAGACGATGATCTTTCCTGAACTTTAACAAACTGCTGCAAGTACCTGAACACGACCACTGAAAGTTTAATATTCCTCCAGTTTCTACAAGTTGATTCTGAATAAATGAAAGAATTATTATTTATAAAGAACTTTCATGTGCAGAACACAGAGTGCTGCACAATTCAGCAGCAAATAAAAACACAACAATACATTTTAAAATATTTAAAAAATATTAAAAAGATATGTCTTGAGGGGGCATAAAAACAGACATTTATGGACCCAACAACTAATCACTTATTTCCAGATTGATCACTAGTTGAAAAAATAGATCCAAACATGTGAAAACAGGTGGAGCGCACGTCCGTACGTCCGTGTGCTCCACCTGTTTTCACATGTTTGGACCTATTTTTCAATTGACAAGATTGTGACAGGATCAATTAATCAATTTTCATTATTTTCTGACATTTTCTGGACCAAACAGATCATTATTTTTCACCATTTTTCACCAACAACTGATCGATCAATCATGAATATAATGGACAGATTGATCGATCAGTAAATTATTTGCAGCCCTGATCTTGATGCGTGTTATTGCAAACATGTTAAATACTTTATTTAAATGAATTTAGTCTGAGTTAACAGGACGTCTCATTGGTTTTATTTTCTCTTAACAGGAAAACAATATAGAACATTTTAGATGACTGAATTATGATAATATAATAAAGATATTTTATTTATTTGGCGACCCAAATCAAATCTCCTGTGACCCACCTGTGGGTCCACGACCCAGTGTTTGGAAATGACTGCACTACACTATGTAATCCACTTAGTTACTTTTTAAAATCATAGTTGAGTACCGAGTACAATTTGAATTAATATCCAAACCCTTCATCTGCACTTTTAGTAGCCAATCAGGTGATTTGATCACAAATGGACCAATGAAATCAATCACATACATTTGATTTGATTTATTTTGAACATTTAAAAGAACAGAATATGTAGAAAATAAAAGAGAAACAAACAATAAATAAAGACCAGACTTACAATGAGGAGTTCAGAATGGAGTTTAAAATGCTCCTGCAGCGCCATCTAGCAGTAGTTATTAAAAAATCGCTTGTTTTATTTCTTTCTTTTCACTCTTTGGTTAAAGTCTGATGTTTTATTTCTAAAACAACATCACCAGTGTTTCCTGTGGCCACTAGAGGGTGCTGTTGTCACAGAAACATGTCAACACATGTCACTTTTGGGGCGTTTGTTGAGATGGCTGATGGTGACGGCTTTGGAAGACGGTCTTGTCTACTTTAGTTACTGATTTCCTTCATTTCCTGTCACATGACATCAGTCGGCGCTCCTCTTAAAGCAGGAAGCAGATGTAAACTCTTCATGAATATTGTGATTCACGGCTCCGCTGATGCTAAAAGACAAACGGCTGCTGTCAGACTCTGTCAGACCTGCTCTGACAAACGATCTGCTCACATCATGTGTGAAAACAGGAAGCGTTTTCTGCAGAGTTTATCATAATGGCGGTGTTTTTAATGGACACTTCTTGTTTGCTGTGATGTCCTGAATGTTGTCTCAGTGTTTGGTCTCACGCTCGGAGACGCACAGACAGAATCTGCTGCGATACGTCAGCGCTTCATGAATAAATCAGCAGAGGAAAAGTGTTTTCTTCACCCGCAGAATATCTCATTTCCCACGAGAGTCATACGTCTCCTCATGTGAAATGCCAAGGTCAACCAGCAGAGACGTGTTCTCGTCATTAACTGATTTAACTGTGTTCTCCAGGTACATCCGCCCGTTTATAGAGACGGGACGGAGGGATGGAGTGTGCAGGGTGGAGGAGGAAGAGGAGCAAGAGGAGGAGGAAGAGGAGGAGGCCAGAGGGGAGGAAAATATTTGCAATGCTAATATCATTTCTTCATGCAGCCTGCATTTTATAGCATCCATTAATGTTTGTGTTCTCCACCTGTCTCCCTCTCCTCCTCCTCCTCCTCCTCCTCCTCCTGTCATCACCTCCTGCTTTTTGTCTTCTCCTCTCTCATGTTTTATGACTTCTCTCCTCATCTTCCTCACCGTGAGCGGACGAGCAGCGTCTCCCGTCTTGTGACTCGCTGTGAAATGTGGTTCAGATGTTCACGTTCCCCTCAGGATGAATATTAATAACTTCACTGTTCCTGGAGAACACGATAAACATTCTACCTGCTAAATATTAGCATGCTAGCATTTAGCAGCATCCAAACATTTCCACATACATACAAACATATAGACTGCCTCCATTTTCAATCAGCCAATCAGAGGACTGCTGAGACTGAGCAACACCTGAATCTGATTAATGCGTCATCAGCCAGACAGCAGAGCTGAAAAAAAAAACCTTCTTAAATATAAATCTTAAATATGCATTTTACCTTTACAACAGTATAAAAATATATAAATCTACATTATTCTCTAACTTCTCATGTTTATAACAAATCAAATGTCATGAAAATCAGGTCAGAATTTTCTATATTTCAGTGAAGTCTGACAAGCTCATTTTTTCTCGAGCTCTCCTCCTCCTGCCGCTCTCTGATTCAGTATTCCAGGATAGTTTTGACTTTATTTAGCTGCAGATTTTCAGATCTGATCTGAAACTCCGGACTTCACCTCAACACAATGAATGGAATTTAGTTTGTGCAGCCCAGCAGTGAGAAACATTTAATTTAAAAAATACATTTAAAAAATTCAACAAGAAGGAACATTTCTTTTCAGAAACAGACCTCAGTGATTATTCAGACTGCCTGCTACAGGTCTTTTTTGGTAAAAAGTCAGTCTAAAGTTTTCTCAGAAAGGTCTCTGGATCACAAACACCAGTGTTTCTCAAACTTTTAACACCGTGTACCCGCCTGTGATCTCCAGGTGTTTGATGCCAGCAGGTACTGTGGCACTTTGTAAGTCACCACCAGCACTTGTGCTCATTTCACTGTCCTCCTCTTCATGTCATGAAATGTGAAATATTCTCCTGATCTGCTCTTCTGTTTCTAAGAGTTCCAGTTTGAGCAGTAAAGTGGAGAGCATCATTAAAAAAAGGAGGAAATATTTCAAATATCAATATAAACAATATAAAACATACAAACAGGAATATTTAAACACAAGGAAATATGAAAATATAGATATGAATAGGTTTTCCTGTTGTCAGGCCAAATAATTGTATATGAGTCAGTTTTGTATCTTTATATCAGGTTATTGTTTCTACATATTTAATCCTGACTTCTGATTTGACCTTTGACCTTATTTGGTAGTTCCTGTATTCTGCCTTTGCAGAGCATGCATATTGGGTCATACCAAAAAATATTGGCTCATACCAAAAAATATTGGATCATACCAAAAAATTTTGGATCATACCAAAAAATATTGGGTCATACCAAAAAATATTGGGTCATACCAAAGCAAAAGGCAGAAACTTCCATTTTATCTGATCACTGTTTATGTTGCATAATTTTTTTTTTCACGTTTGGATCTATTTTTCAACTAGTGATCAATCTGTCAATAATTCTTCCACTAAGTGATGAGCTGTTTGCTGTTTGAAGCTGTTTGAGGACGTTTGTCCACATGACAAAGTTACGTCCTCTCTCCTGAGTAGAGCAGTACTGTAGCAGAACCTCCACAGAAGCAGGTTTTCTGCCAGATGTTTAAATGTCTTTCTGTGGACAGATTTTGTCAACATGATAGTAGAACAACTGTGCAGAACTTCACAGGTGTTGAAATCTAAATGGAGGCTGAGATGTTTTTTGTATTTTTCATCGTTTTCGTCTCTTTTCATCGTCTCTTTTATTTGCCTTTGTGAGATGAATGTGATTTGGGGCTGTATAAGTAAAGCTGACTTGACCATTTTGCATCTAAAAACACAGAATAAAATGCAGCAGCATGTCCAGTTCTTCCAGTTTATGAGACGTTCTGCTGCGATTTGAAGATTTTTAAGATGCAGTGAGAGGCTGGAGGAGTGTTTAGAGAGCAGATGACACAGTGATACAAGATGAAGATTATTTCTGATGTAACACAGTGAGGAGATGAAGACATAAAGGCAGAGACGTCAGCAGAGTCAGAGACACAAAGAGGAGCAGACAGACAGACAGACAGACAGAGACGGGTGGAGACAGACAGAGGGAATTGTGGCCTTTTCGCTCTGAGGTGTCAGCGCGCAGCAGAAGTCGTTCCAAAGTCAACTTCTGACGCCGTCAATCAGTCTGAAGCTCAGGAGCAGAATCCAGACGGTGAACTTTAGTTTTTATTTGGATTCTCATCAGATTCTGCAGACTGCTCTGCAGACACAACAACAACAACAACAACAACAACAACAACAACAACAACAACAAGATGATTAGACATTGCTGCCTTCACTACTTGGTGCCAGAAATCCTCGTCAGTGACACTAATTATTTATGAGAGCTTCACCTAACAATCATTTTTTAAAATATGAATCTAAGATGTAGATAAGATGAACCTTTATTGATCCTCCTGTTGGGGAAATTCGATTTGACGCAGCAGCACAAAAAACAGCAGCACAACAGGAAATGTAGTCAGGAAATAAAGTCAAACAGAAGGAGAATCCAAAATAAAATAACAACACAAATCATTATGTACAATAACTGGAAATGTGCCGGTCAGATCATCTCTGGTAAATTTATATTTGCATCAGTGTGGGTCGAGACTGTAACAGACTGTAACAACAGACTGTAAGAACAGACTAACAACAGGCTGTAACAACAGACTGTAAGAACAGACTGTAAAAACAGACAGTAACAACAGACTAACAACAGACTGTAACAACAGACAGTAACAATAGACTAACAACAGACAGTGACAACAGACTGTAAAAACAGACTGTAACAACAGACTAACAACAGACTGTAACAACAGACTGTAACAATGGACAGTAACAACAGACTGTAACAACAGACAGTAACAATAGACTAACAACAGACAGTAACAACAGACTGTAACAACAGACTGTAACAATAGACTGTAACAACAGACAGTAACAACAGACTGTAACAACAGACAGTAACAATAGATTAACAACAGACAGTAACAACAGACTGTAACAACAGACTGTAAAAACAGACTGTAACAACAGACAGTAAAAACAGACTGTAACAACAGACTGTAACAACAGACAGTAAAAACAGACTGTAAAAACAAACTGTAAAAACAGGCTGTAACGACAGACAGTGACGACAGACTGTAACGACAGACTGTAACAACAGACTGTAACAACAGACTAACAACAGCCTGTAACAACAGACAGTAAAAACAGACTGTAACAATAGACTGTAACAACAGACTAACAACAGACTAGCAACAGACAGTAACAACAGACTGTAACAACGGACTGTAAAAACAGACTGTAACAACAGACTAACAACAGACTAGCAACAGACAGTAACAACAGACTGTAACAACGGACTGTAAAAACAGACTGTAACAACAGACAGTAAAAACAAACTGTAACAACAGACTGTAACAACAGACTAACAACAGGCTGTAACAACAGACTGTAACAACAGACTAACAACAGACTGGAACAACAGACTGTAAAAACAGTCAGTAACAACAGACTAACAACAGACTGTAACAACAGACAGTAACAATAGACTAACAACAGACTGTAACAACAGACTGTAACAACAGACAGTGACAACAGACTGTAAAAACAGACTGTAACAACAGACTAACAACAGACTGTAACAACAGACTGTAACAACAGACAGTAACAATAGACTAACAACAGACAGTAACAACAGACTGTAACAACAGACTGTAACAATAGACTGTAACAACAGACAGTAACAACAGACTGTAACAACAGACAGTAACAATAGACTAACAACAGACTGTAACAACAGACTGTAACAACAGACAGTAAAAACAGACTGTAACAACAGACTGTAACAACAGACAGTAAAAACAGACTGTAACAAGAGAATGTAACAACAGACAGTAAAAACAGACTGTAAAAACAAACTGTAAAAACAGGCTGTAACGACAGACAGTAACGACAGACTGTAACGACAGACTGTAACAACAGACTAACAACAGCCTGCAACAACAGACAGTAACAACAGACAGTAACAACAGACAGTAAAAACAGACTGTAACAATAGACTGTAACAACAGACTAACAACAGACTAGCAACAGACAGTAACAACAGACTGTAACAACAGACTGTAACAACGGACTGTAAAAACAGACAGTAAAAACAAACTGTAACAACAGACTGTAACAACAGACTAACAACAGGCTGTAACAACAGACTGTAACAACAGACTAACAACAGACTGTAACAACAGACAGTGACAACAGACTGTAAAAACAGACTAACAACAGACTAAACAACAGACTAACAACAGACTGTAACAACAGACAGTAACAACAGACTGTAACAACAGACAGTAACAATAGACTAACAACAGACAGTAACAACAGACAGTAACAACAGACTGTAACAACAGACAGTAACAATAGACTAACAACAGACAGTAACAACAGACTGTAACAATAGACAGTAACAACAGACTAACAACAGACTGTAAAAACAGACTGTAACAACAGACAGTAACAACAGACTTTAAAAACAAACTGTAAGAACAGGCTGTAACGACAGACTGTAACAACAGACTGTAACAACAGACTAACAACAGCCTGTAACAACAGATTGTAACAACAGACAGTAACAACAGACAGTAAAAACAGACTGTAACAATAGACTATAACAACAGACTAACAACAGACAATAACAACAGACTGTAACAATAGACTGTAACAACAGACAGTAACAACAGACTGTAACAACGGACTGTAAAAACAGACTGTAACAACAGACAGTAAAAACAGACAGTTACAACAAACTGTAACAACAGACTGTAAAACAGACAGTAACACAGACTGTAACAACAGACCGTAACAACAGACCGTAAGAACAGACTGTAACAACAGGCAGTAAAAACAGACTGTAAAAACAAACTGTAAAAACAGGCTGTAACAACAGGCTGTAAAAACAGACTGTAAAAACAAACTGTAAAAACAGGCTGTAACAACAGGCTGTAACATCAGCCTGTAACAACAGCCTGTAACAACAGACAGTAACAACAGACTGTAACAACAGACCATAACAACAGACAGTAACAACAGACTGTAAAAACAGACTGTAACAACAGGCTGTAACAACAGGCTGTAACATCAGCCTGTAACAACAGATTGTAACAACAGACTGTGACAACAGACCGTAACAACAGACAGTAACAACAGACTGTAACAACAGACTGTAACAACAGACAGTAAAAACAGACTGTAACAACAGACTGTAACAACAGAGTAAAAACAGACTTTAAAAAAGACTGTAACAACAGACAGTAAAAACAGACAGTAACAACAGACTGTAACAAACAGACAGTAACAACAGTCAGTAACAACAGACTGTAAAAACAGACAGTAACAACAGACTGTAAAAACAGACTGTAACAACAGACTGTAACAACAGAGTAAAAACAGACTGTAAAAAAGACTGTAACAACAGACAGTAAAAACAGACTGTAACAACAGACAGTAAAAACAGACACGTAACGACAGACTGTAAACGACAGACAGTAAAGACAGACTGTGAAAACAGACTGTAAACAGACTATAACAACAGACGTAAAGACAGACAGTAAAGACAGACTGTAACAACAGACTGTAACAACAGACAGTAAAAACAGACTGTAACAACAGACTGTAACAACAGACAGTAAAACAATACAGTAACGACAGACTGTAATGACAGACTGTAACAGACGTAACGACAGACTGTAACAACAGACTGTAACAACAGACAGTAAAAACAGACTGTAACAACAGACTGTAACAACAGACAGTAAAAACAGACTGTAACAACAGACTGTAAAACAGACAGTAAGACAGACTGTAACACAGACAGTAAAACAGACAGTAACAACAGACAGTAAAAACAGACTGTAACAACAGACTGTAACAACAGACAGTAAAACAACTGTAACAACAGACTGTAAAACAGACTGTAAAAACAGACTGTAACAACAGACTGTAAAAACAGACCATAACAACTGACAATAACAACAGACAGTAACAACAGACAGTAAAAACAGACAGTAACAACAGACTGTAACAACAGACAGTAACAACAGACAGTAACGTCAGTTTAAACCATTTTCTCTCTCACACATGCTCGTTAATGTAAAGAGAAAACAATAGATGGATGAATAACAACGTTAGATGATTCATGGTGTAATGTTGTGTTAACAGCAGGGTGCAGAGATCTTTAGAAAATTATAAAAGTTATAAATGACAACTAACAGAAACATTGATCATCCTGATATATGAGCTCAGGTGCTGACGGACAGCAAACCGGATGCTGCTGCTGCTGCTGGACAAAATGCTCTGCTGCTTCACTTCATTTGCTTGTGCAGAGGACGCTAATACTCGGATATAAAGCTGAGAGTGGGACACACCAGCTTTGGTTTGTCAGTGTGTTGATGTAGGAAAGTAAAATCATGTTGTCTGCAGGCTGAGTCAGAATAAACTGACATACAACCACATTCAGCACAGATGTGTGGACGTTAACCTGCAGGGAGATCAGCTGTTGCTGCTGCTTCTGCTAGCAGCACTGCTAATGTTAGCAACACTCTGCAAACCAGCATTGTATGTTCTTATTTTTACACTCGTAAACAAATCTAAAATTAAATTTCCATTTAATCGACCGGGGAAATTATTCACCAGGAACAGAAACATCTCTAACAGTAACAAGAAAAAAAAAGAAAAGGCAAAACATGCCAAATATAAAGAAGAGAAAATAAATTAAATCTGTCACAACAAAAAGGAAATGATACAATCAAAACATCAACATTTTTAATTGAGTGTATTTTTGATGTTCCATGTTGAAGATCTTTTAAGAGCAGTTTATTTTTGTTTATTGATTATTGGCTCAAACAAGCAGACTTTCACTAAAGAGACCAGCGTTCATGTTCCACATGAAACTAAAAGTCAATAATGTTCCAAAATGTTACACAATATAAACTTATTAATCTGTTCCTACACCGAACCAAACTGTGACTATTTCACAATGTTAACCACGACTTTAACATCATGTGACGTATGTAATGTTCTGTACTTCAGGTCCGGTCCGACTGTAACTGCTGTTCTCCACTGTTCTATTGTTCTGTTGTTCATGTATGAGAACGTGTTGGAACATAAACAGAACTGTGGTATTTATTGTTTCACTGTCGTCTATCGTCTGCGTAAAATTAGTTTTCACTGATTCAGTTTCGGTCAGATTCATCTGAAGGTAACTCTGAATTTTCTGACACATGCGACAAAAAAACAAGTCAAAGTAATTAATTATCTTAACAAATTAAAATGTATCTTGAAGACGTTCAGGGTTTTTATTCGCTGAGTAATTTGATGTTTTCATCAGCGATGAGTTTGTGACCTCAGAAACGTCTCTGAGTGAACTGGAGACGAGTCTCCAGCTGTCTGATATAAATCAATATGCTGAAGGCATTTTTACACTGAGAGGTAATTAAAGATAAATTAATATGAGAGTGGAGACTTTGACTGAGCTGCTACAGCACATGAATATTAAATCATGTTGTAGTTGTTATTATAATAACTGACAGTCACAACTTTGCTTTTGGTTTGTCACATTAACAAAAAAACAATAAACACACTTTACAAAATACAAACAACTTCCTGTTTGATGAGATTTTAATAAAATCATAAAATCATTTTATGATCCTTAAAAAGTGAATGTTTGTCTTGTGAAGCCGTAAAAATGTTCTGCCAAAATAAAAGGACAAGGAAGTAATTAGGGATGATTATGATTATTGAATTTGATCGAACACATAAAATATAATCAATCTACTATCAAACAAAGATCTGAAATAAAGGTTCTATAGAGATTATTTCTGAGTACACTAACTGAAGTCGTATGTCTGTGCGCTCCACGTTTACACCTGTTCTTCAAGTCTTTTCTGTAACAATTACTTTCTTTCTTGCTTTCTTTCTTTTTTGATGGAATAAAGAACTAAACATGCAAACTTTAACATGAGGATTTTTTACATCAGAGTCAAATTACATCAAGAAACACCAGCAGAAAGATTTAAAACAGACATAAATGAAGGAGGCCGTATCAGGTACTCTGAGTTAACGAAGGCTCAGACAGCCATTTAACCTCCGTCAGATGATCCGATCACCTCCTGCTCTAACACACACGCACACACACTAACTCGAGCTGATGTCATCGACCACACGCTGTAATCTGGTTAAACATCATCCCCCGACTGTCTCTAACCACGCTGTATTGATTATACGTCACTGTGTGACAGACACGTTGGGATTGTGTGTCTCCTCTGAGGTCTCTGCTGCAGCACTTAATGCAGATAATGAGCTCAGTTTACAACCAAACACATGCTCACACACACACACACACACACACACACACACACACACACAACACAGCCTCTTAAAGCTCAGATTTAGCCTGGGAACATGAATACATACATTATACCACTTTTACACCAAAAATGAATCCACTAAAAATAGATGAATGCTGTTTTCCCAGCACATGCGTTGCTGCAAAGCAGAGACTGAACTGATTTGTGCAGGAGAGCAGAAAGAGAGACGATCTGTAGCTTCTAACTGAATCTCTGTGGTCTGAAGTTTAGCTTCTCTCCTGCGTCGCTGTTTGTACTTTCAGGTATCTGCTTTATTTTATACAAAGTGCGACATGTTTAGTGGTGATGTGCACCAGAAAACAGTGCTCCCCACAAAACCATCGTGTAATTCAAACCTTGTTAAAGAGAAAGTTGATGAAGATTTTCTCTGGTTGACTGCAGCCCTCGTCCACACGGGTCTCATGTTTCCATCCTGTGACTCAGGCTGCACAATTCATCAAAATGTTATCAAAATTGCAATATGGCTTTTTTCAAAATTGATCAGCCCTAGTTGTGACTACTGCAGACTCATGTGACCCTGGACTGAATGCTGATTGGATCTTTTCACACTGAAGACAAAAGCCAGATGTTAGCAGGTTTTTAGAGGTTTTATTTACTTGTACTTGTGTACTTTTACTCCTGACTTTAGCTACACGGAGCTCATTAAACTACGGTAGGATTTTACTTGTAAAGGAGTATTTTTACATTGTTGTTTTGGTACTTTTACTGCATTTTTCTTCCACCACTGACACGTGCAAACACACTGAACACACACAGTCATACAGAGAGTACACACACAGTTACACACTCAGAGTTCAACACACAGTGTGAGGACAAGCTGCAGAGTGATTAATGACATGTTCAGATATAGCTGCTGTGTGTGTGTGTGTGTGTGTGTGTGTGTGTGTGTGTGTGTGTGTGTGTGTGTGTGTGTGGTGGAGAAGCTCCTGCAGAGACAGGGGAGGGAGGGGGAGGAGATTTAAAGACTCAACCTGCAATTGTACCTGTCACCCCCACCCCACAGCCACCATCAGCTGATGCTGATGGAGGAGGAGGAGTGAAGGTGGGGGGTCTGAGGAGGTCAGCAGGAAATAATACACACATCTCATTTTCTTCTTCACTTGTGCTCAACTGAAGGGCGGCCATGTACAGATGTTTACGTGTTTACATTTTTATATGTTTACATGTTTGCATGTTTTGAGGCTCTATGAGTCTGCAGCTGATGATTTAACATCTGCAGCTCTGTTTGTTTGTCCACTCTTTGTTGAGACGGGGACAGATGTTGGACACTGTCTTCTGTTCCTGAATATTTGTGTTTAGTTTAATGACGTGTTGACAGCAGTGGTGGTGTCTCGACTCTATTTGTGGTTCAGCTAAAAATCACATATCTGCCATCATAACATCCTAAAAAATATCCCCATGGTAAGTCATAAATTATGAGATAAAGAGTCAGAGTTATGTAATAATTTCAACTTTTTATCTCATAATAATGACTTTATTTCAGAATTGTGACTATTATGGTTCCTCCTCCTCCTCTGTCCTCCTCTCTCTCTCCTCACCTGTTCTCTCGTTCATCACTTACAGCTCTCTCTCTCTCTCTCTATTCTGCTGCTGTCTCGTCCCACTTAACCTTTCTTCTTCTCCTCCTCCTCCTTTCTCTCCTTATCTCAGTCCTGTCATCCTTTCACCTCCTCTCTTTCTCTCACTATCACTCTCCTCTCACATCTTTCTCTTCTATAATATTTTTATCATCTCTTTCCTGCTGCTCGTAGTTTTCTGTCTGTGTTGAATCTGCTGCTCTCCATCCAACATTACAGTTGTTTTACACATTAACACACGTTTGTCTGCACGAGTTCATTTTATCAAACCTCTTTTCACCACCAAAATGCACCAAAGCAACCAAAATTTGATAAACAAAACATTTTTAAACATACCTCCAAGGGTGAACGTGCACAGAAGCAGCCCAGAGCAGCTGATTTTCAAAAAGAGGTGATCAGTAGAAACAAGACAGTTTCAGGTCAGCATGTCTCCAGCACTGCCGTCACGTCCCACCTGAACCACCTCAGACTCCAGGAGCTCCAGACTCAGATAAAATCGTTTAAATTATGATTATTTTGATGAAGCTGAGCTGTGGGGGAATTCCTTCACTCAGTGAACATAGATCCATTTATAGTCCCAAATGTATTAATTTATTCCACAAATTAACCAAGAAATACTGTTGTTCATGTTTCACAAGAAAAACTTAATAATAAAGATACACATCCATGCACTGAAAAAAATGTTATGTTGAATTTACTTAATTTTATTATCATACATTGTTGCACAAAATACATTTATCTAAATACAGACATATTTTTTAAGTTGAATGTACTCAGTATTGTTTTTATTAATTAGCTTTAGTAGTGGCTTAAATATATTTCTACTTTTAGTGTGACTATTTTGAGTAGAATTTACTGTGTTTTTATGTTAAGTGTGTGCAAACAAATGCACCCTCACAAAACAAATGCAGGAGGAGGATGTGGGCTGATGAAGAAACAAAGTGGGTCGATGACAATGCATCTCTCTCTGGCTCTCTGTCTCAGGTCTAAGCCGGGTTAGCTGAGCTCTTATCCCGGCTCTCTTCCTGTGGTGATCGCGGTCCGGCTGGTCTGGCTGGGTGACCCGTCTCAAGGTCCGCTGCACTAATCGAGTCCCTGCGCTTCCTTCTTCCACATTAATGAGTGTATTTCTGTCATCTATCATGTAGATATACCTGCTGTATTTCACCATCTGACCAATGTTTGCTGAGATGTAAGCTAGCTTTAGCCTCAGTCTGTTAGCATTAATGTTATATCATGTATGCAGCTGTTAGCTAACTTTACATAAACACTTTCACAGGGTTCTTGTTTTAAAACGTGTCAGATGGAAACATTAAAACGTCAGCTGGAGAATTCTCAGCTGATTCAAGTCCAGTTAGCATTAGCATTAGCTTACATCAGACAGCTACACTTATGAAATCTGCTTGTGAGTCAACATTTTAGCGACAAAATCCACCGTCGTCAACAAGAAATGAGAATCTGCTTTTGTTTACGTCTCTGAGGAATCACAGACCTCGTGTTTCAACATTTACTCTCAATTTCGATGTTAAATCTGCTGTTATCACTGTAAACTGCGTGAATGCGGCACAGGAACAGAAAGTTTGGCAGGTGTAGCAACAGTAACTAAGGAGGGCGGGGCTTCGCGAAGGGTCAGTTCAGTAGGATTAATAACACATTAAAATCTATGAAATAAACTACATTAACACATGTAACACAGTACGCATAAAGGTGCACAAAGTAGTAGTCTGTTTGATTTCAGGCTGCTGTGGGAGACGAAACTCAGTCCTGCATCTGTGGGCAGACTGAGTGTTGTCGAGGTCAGAGCTCAGTTGTGGGGAGACTAATGAATGAATTAATTAATTAATTAATTAATTAATTATTAATGACTTTTATAATAATTTTGGAGAATGAACCTTCTTACCGTAGTTTTCCATTTTCACCTGGCTGAAGACACTCTGAAGTTAAAACTTTACTGAGGTCAAACAATGTGTCAAAGTTTGTCCGTAGATTAGCAGGTGGTCTGTAGTGTCCTCGTCCTTCAGATGAACCACAGTCTCCTGATGTCTCGCTGTCCATCGTTAATGCTGAAGGCCAATCACCTGGAGGAGAAGCAATCTTCACACTGCTGGATATTTAGAAGCGTAGCAGTAAATTTCTCAGGTTTTGTGCCGTTTCTGTCTCTGACTGAGTCTCTCCAATGAAACCATCCTGTATTTATTTATTAAAGGTCGTCAAATACTGATGCGTTGGGTGGAGACACAACCAGAAGAAAGAAAGCAGAAGATTATTTCAGTTGTTTTTCTCAGTACTTTGAACACCATCCTTCAGTGACTGAGAGGCTGAAACTGAAGCGATCAGACGGAGGAGGGGGAGGAGACGGGGACGGTCTCTCATTTTCTGAGGGCGGTTTGTTCTGGACTGATGGAGCAAAAGTCAGCTGACTGCTTTAAGTTCAGGGGGACATCCCCTGGACACCAAAACAGCTCTGTCCTCTGGATCCATCTCTGTCCTCTGAAATATAAATTGTCTTTAAAGGTGCAATATGTAAAATCTGAAGCAGGTTACAGGTGATAATAACTTTGTGTTGCCAGTGTGTGAACAGATTATAAAGTAACTTAAAAAATGAGACACTTTCTGTAACAGCAGGTTTATTTTGAAAATCCAAAGGATGTGACGTTTATGTCTCGCCTCTCTTCAGCTCTACAGCATCCACAGTGTCCAGTACTAGCTAACATTAGTTAGTTGTTGATAGTTGGTTGTCTTGTAATGCTAGCTAGCTACCCTTAGCATGCTTTCTTTGCAAGCAAAATCCTATCATAGTGGATGTGTCTGTTAGCTAGCTTGCCAAACGACTTCACCAGCTAACGTGATCCATGATGCTAACTTCTGTATGAAGACAAACTGCTGATTTTAGCAACAATAAATGATGGAACGTCACAAATCAAAGGTGTGTAGTTAGTAACTGATTTCTCGTCTCCTCAGTGTTTCAGTGTTTAGATTTTACAAGATGGATTTCAAGTTGCATTTAGGACAAAGTGCAGGACACTTTGCTTGATGAACGTGTGGGAAATGCATGAGTGGAAAAGGTTCAGTGGACTGGTCCATATATCTCTGAAAGACTTCAGCCAGTCAGAAGGCTGTTTTTTATTTAGTCTTTATTATATTATCAACCAGAAGAATAAAGGAGTGAAGCTGTTCACTGTGAATAAACTAAATACCCGCAGTAAATCTAAACACATTACCCATAATGCTGCTGGTTGACTGAGACAGTACCAGGCCGTGTCCTGAGGGACGGTAATGAGTCATCATTAATCAGCCAGAGGACACTCACATCCTGGGGGGGAGGGGGCAATGAGTGTCTCACAGGGACAGTCTATATATGTCAGTGAGAGCTCATGGGGACAACCTCTGCTCCATGTGTGGCCTTCAGGGACACACTCTCTGCTCCGTGAGACCTTCAGGGACACAGCAGGAGCAGTTACTTCCTGTCAGGGGACACGTTGTCATCCCTCTTTTTACCCATCAGGGACAACACTCAAAGACCACTTAACCATAGCTGCAGGTGGAACCCTGATGGACCATGAGCACGTCGCCCCCTGGTGGTGATGGATTTAAAGCACATGGAAAAATATGTGAAATGTTTTATATGAATTTTTTTAATGAGGCAAAATCAGAACATTTGATACTAAAAAGACAACTTTAATAAAAAAATATATTTTGTTTATATGGTGTTTTTCAAAAGATGTTTACAAAGAACTTTACAGGCCTAAAAATACAAAATATGTACATTTACCTCATGAATAACTGTAATAACTACTGAGGATGCGTGAAAATCATATTTACATAATAACGCAAACAAATAAAAACATTTGTTTATCATATAAACAACAATTTGTAGTCAGAAAACTTTATATTCAGTTTATTGTAAACAATAAATCTTACATTTATTAATGGCATTTCAGCTGATTGGTTGAGCATGTTTTCAATGATTATTGCAGTCATCAAAAGTAATTATTGTATAGAGAATATTAAAGGTAAAGTTTGTCACAAATCTGTTGTTCTTCCTGCATCCAGTGATGTCACAGTGATGTCATTGGTGTTAAATTAAGGAAGAGCTACAGGTTATTTCAGCTTGGATGTCTGGTGTCCTCCTCTGGGCAGTCAGGAGACGTCTAGAAGAGTATTTTTGTCTCTGTAGTGTAGAGATATACATGCTTTTTAATCACCTGTTTGCGTTTGCGTACACACAGCGTTCATTTCTGAAGACGTGCACAACCTGTGCTCTAAACAGATGCAGAAGTTTTAGCCAACAAAGTAACAGCTGCAGGCTGTGATGATACACACCAACATGGGCGTCAGACGCCCACACGCAATGCATCCTGGTACATGAAGGCCCTGCTGGCACTGGACTACATGAGCAGAAGAACTCTTTCAGCGTACGTCTGTGCACTCCACCTGTTTTCACGTTTGGACCTGTTTTTCAATTGACAAGACTGTGACAGGATTCATTTTTCATCATTTTCTGACATTTTATGGACCAAACAACTAATTATACTTCACACACCTCTGAGCTGTCATATGCAGGTTATAACTGTTGCATCTGTGTGTGAAGCATAAAGAGGATTTTGACGTTGTCCTATGTGCAGCAGCTCTCGTCTCCGTCAGTGGACTTGAAGTCCTCAGACAGCGTTGGGACGTTGAAGCTGCAGCCGAGCGTGATTTCATGTTTGATTTTATAGCTCAGTGAGTTCTGCTGCTGCTGAACGCAGCTTTATGGATGTTGGAGTGAATTTACATAAAGAACCTGTGTTCACTGACCTACACACACACACACACACACACACACCCCGCTGTGCTCATGTGTGGGTCAAGGAACATGTGAAATATTAGATTTCACATTCTAACAATATCTTCTGCAATAAATGGAATTTATTCTGAGATGAGCCGAGGCTCTGGCTGCTGAACTACAGCTCCTATAATAATGTACATTAACCCTTTAATGGACTCCTCTGTCATACAGTGGAACTGGATCTTATTGAAAAAACTGTCTGTTTATGAAGTTTTATAAAATTCATATTTCTTTTTTTATGCCCTCCAGCTATCAGCCTCATATTTCTTGCGCACAATCATGACTGTTTGCACAGTTTCACACTTTTTGAAAACCTCTGTTCATTTCCTGTTTTATTCTACCATTTATTCACCATTATCCAGCTGTTTGGGGCTGTAAGTGATCAGCTGTCATAATGTAATAATAATAATAATAATAATAATAATCTTTATTTACAGAGCACCTCACTCTTCCTTTTCCACTGAGCGTATTTCTGTCACAGGTGATACATTTTTCAAGAATAAAGCTGAAAAACAGATTTGACTTTGTGCTTCGACCAGGTTTCAGCTGGCCTAAGGTGCAAGTGGTTTTGATTCCAATGCGGCGAGCACCAGATAACAAATGCACTTGGCCACGCCTTCTTTTTGCCTTCATTTTTAGACCTCCCACCCACGCCTGCACAGACCAGATGTAAGTTCATTTGCTACCTTGCAGTCGTGCCGGTGTGAGATAGCAAAGACACCACCAGTGCAGCGGCTTCGATCAGGTCCACCGTGTCCAGAGAAGTTTGATAATGTTTGGTTGGAACACGCCAGCGTTGTGAATAACAGACCAAACATGACGTCAGTGACTGTTTTAGAGATTCTGTTCGTTCAGTTGTGCCAAGTTGAGTATGTTGATAAAATCTGTTATGTGGCATCATGATAAAATAAGACTGACGTGTCTTCTGTGAATCCTCCAATCACAGCAAGTCACAGCTGTCTCTGTCTCTGTCCTTGTCCTTGTCCTTGTCCTTGTCCCTGTCCTTGTCCCTGTCCCTGTCCCTGTCTCTGTCCCTGTCCTTGTCCTTGTCCTTGTCCTTGTCTCTGTCTGTCTCTGTCCCTGTCTCTGTCTCTGTCCCTGTCCCTGTCCCTGTCCCTGTCTCTGTCCCTGTCCCTGTCCCTGTCTCTGTCTCTGTCCCTGTTCCTGTCCCTGTCCCTGTCCCTGTCTCTGTCTCTGTCTCTGTCCCTGTCTCTGTCCCTGTCCCTGTCCCTGTCTCTGTCCCTGTCCCTGTCTCTGTCTCTGTCTCTGTCTCCTCCTTGTTTCACGTCACCTCTGCTCCTCTGGTTTTCTCGTCCTCAGCAGATATTGTGTTCATATAGTGTTCTTCATCCTTTTCTTGAATGACCCTAACCCTTTTTTCTTTTGTTCCGCTCTTCTTTCTTCTTCCTTTTTAAAGTGATGAATTATATTGATTTTGTGTTTTTTCATGTTTCATGTGACTGAATATTTTGTTCCAGATCAACAGCCCCTCTCTCCCCCGTGAGTCTGGTGCGGCTGCAGGATGAATATTTTCTGTGTTTTTCTTGTTTTATATCTCTGACCTCCAGCTGAGCGAGCGGACTCGTCTCTTCACCTCCTGCTGCTCTCACGTTGTTTTCTTACATAATTGTTGTTACTGTAGTTTGTTTGTCTCCATATGAGGCCCAACGCTGCGTTTCTCCTCCTGCTTTCATTAAATGAAAATATATTCAGCCAACATGGATGTGATCATAATAATAAAATTAATTATAGAATAGTAATAATGACTTAATCTGCTGTATGTTATTATGGTGGAAAAGACAAAAAGCTTTTAGTGTAAAGTTAACAAAAGGCAACACTTATGCACGATATAACGATGTCCAAAATCTAGATGAATCTGGTCTCATATGATGATATAAAATTGATTATAACTGCCCAGAGGTGAAGGTAGTTTGTTGAGGGATTTTTAATTTCTAAATGACTATAAATCTCCAGGTAATCCATCTTTAGAGACTTTAGTGAAGACACAATGTTAAACAAAAGAACAATAAGCTGATAAATCAGAGTCCACTTCAGGAAAACGTCTCTGATCTGATTCCAAACTGCATGTTTTCATTAATAACTGATGTTGAGGTCAGTTTGTTCGTATCTGTCATCTTCACATCGTTTCAGAGCCGTCCTCAGCTCCTCTTTGAAGACTTTGTGTGTCAAATGGTCTCGGCTGGGAGCCGCAGCGTGGGCGCACATAACGTCCATTAATTAGACCTCCCTGGGATCCTGAACAGAGGGGGGGCTGGTGGGGGGGTATCATTACGACCGTGTGACAGATACACCCAGTGTGGGAGGAGAGCACAGCATGCTGGGAAAGTGGGACAAAGTTAATCTTTATCAGAATCATCATCAGCAACATGGAGCTCAGAGACGATCAGAACAAACAGCTCAACATTCACATCATCCAGATTCAGTTCAATCGTCGTAAAAACACAGAATGCTCCTTTACTTTGACCTGTTCACACCTGGGACGATGAATATATTTTATTTTTGAGGAGAAAATATTTTCTGGTTTCTCTCTGTGATTTACAGAGATTTCTGATGAACAGATAGTTTCAATTGTTGCTAAAGTAACTGCTAACTGTAGCTGCCATTCGCTAGTTAGCTCAGTTAGCCCTGCAGCTAACAGTCCCATTGGCTTTACATCAGCTGACAGACAGATGGAGCAGGGACCCCCCTACTGGATGTATTTTTCAGCTCTTCTCTCATTTTATTCGTTTATTCATAGCTGCTAACTGTAGCTACCGTTTGTGAGTTGCATACAGCTCAGTCAGCCCTGCAGCTAGTAGTCCCATTAGCTTTAAGTCAGGTGTCTTCAAGGGAGCAGGGGCCCCCTACTGAATGTACTGCACTGAATATTTTCATCTCTTCTCTCATTTGCGTTTACTCGTAGCTGCTAACTGTAGCTGCCATTCGCTAGTTAGCTCAGTTAGCCCTGCAGCTAGTAGTCCCATTAGCTATGAGTCAGGTTTCTTCACTGTGTTTCAGGCAATGGACCCCGCAGCTGACAGACAGACAGAGCAGGGACCCTCTTCTGGATGCATTACATTGAATATTTTCAGCTCCGCTCTCATTAGTGCGCATGCCCCCGAAGGTGCGTGCAGCCTGTTGCAGTCGCTCCTGCCGTTTTCTAGTTTTTTTCAACTTTTTTTTGCTTTATTATTTAACTATTTCGACTTGGTATTTTCCTGACTTACTTTTGAAGCTGCGCCCTCTCTGAATATGCTTTTTGAGAGAGTTTTGTCCTTTTTCCTCACGCTTTATTTACTTTTTTCACTCGGACCCGGCACCGTTGCGCAACAACTACATGGCCGCTTTGTTTACTCCAGAGAACAGCTGATCGCGCTGAGGCCGGCCGGCTTGTCAGCTAGAACATCAGCGGTCCCTGCTGAACTATGGAGGAAAACACACAGAGGACGCAGGGGAGGATTTAAACAACAGATGAAAAAAGCTGGGTCGAGACAACGGAGGTTTATGGAGAAGAGGAGATATAAGCCGTGTCTCCCCTCTCTCATCATGGGCAACGTGAGGTCGCTGGCAAATAAGACGGATGAGCTAACAGCACTCACCAGGAGTCAGAGGGAGTACCGGGAGTGTAGTCTGATGTGCTTTACGGAGACATGGCTGCACCAGGACATACCCGACGACAACGTCTCCATCGATGGCTTTCAGACTGTTCGGGCCGACCGGGATCGCACCGAGAGCGGTAAGCGCAAAGGAGGGGGGCTTGCCGTGTTAGTTAATAACCGCTGGTGTAATCCTGGTCACATTACCATCAAGGAACGTATCTGTTGCCCGGATATTGAGCTGTTGGCTGTTGGACTCAGGCCGTATTATTTGCCCAGGGAGTTTTCACATGCCATTATTGTGACTGTTTACATCCCCCCCTCTGCCAACCCGACGTCGGCATGTGACGTCACTCACTCCGCCATAGCCCGTCTGCAGACTCAACACCCGAGTGCATTCATCGCCATCTCGGGTGACTTCAACCACGTCACCATGGCAACAACCCTGCCCAGCTTTACCCAGTATGTTAACTGTCCTACTAGAGAAGGGAGAACCCTGGACTTGCTGTATGCAAACGCCAAGGATGCATACAGCTGCTCCCCCCCTCCCCCCTCTGGGTAGGTCAGATCACAACCTGGTACACCTCAACCCCCGCTATGTACCTCTAGTGAGGAGCCAACCTGCAACCACCAAGACAGTGAGGAGATGGTCAGAGGAGGCTTATGAGGCACTACAGGGCTGTTTTGAGGTGACGGACTGGCAGGCACTCTGTGAGCCGCATGGAGAGGACATTGATGGGCTCACAGAGTGCATAACAGACTACATCACTTTCTGTGTGGACTCCACTGTCCCAGCCAGGACGGTCCATTGTTATCCAAATAACAAACCGTGGGTAACAAAGGACATCAAAGCCATCCTCAATGCAAAGAAGAGGGCTTTCAGAGCTGGTAACAGGGAGGAGGTGAGAACGATACAGGGGGAACTAAAGGTGAAAATCAGGGAGGCTAAGGAGAAGTACAGGAGGAAGCTGGAGTGGAAGCTCCAGCAGAACAACATGAGAGAGGTCTGGACCATCACTGGCTTCAGGACCAACAACAACAGAGGAGTTGAAGGCAGTATTGACAGGGCCAATGAACTGAATCTGTTCTTTAACAGATTTGATAATGCTGGCCCTGCCCATCCCCCCACTGACTCTTCTGCTGTATGTTTTGGACAACCACTGCCACCACTCATCCCCCCCTCCATCCCTCCTCCTCCTTTTTCACCTTCTTACATCCCCCCACCATGCAGTGTGAGACCTCCTCACACCTCCTCCCCCGCTGGCCCAACTGAATGTACTCTCCATCTTGAGGACTACACCCCTCCCACACCTGCCACCCCCACAGTGTGCCTCACTGCTGAGCAGGTGAGAAGACAGCTGTTGAAGCTCCACTCAAGTAAGGCTGCAGGCCCTGATGGTGTCAGCCCCAGGGTGCTCAAAGCCTGTGCCCCCCAGCTGTGTGGAGTTCTTCAGCATGTCTTCAACTTGAGCCTGAGTCTCCAGAGGGTCCCCGTGCTGTGGAAGACATCCTGCCTCGTTCCTGTACCGAAGACGTCACGTCCCAGTGAACTCAAGGACTACAGACCCGTGGCATTAACCTCCCACATCATGAAGACCCTGGAGAGACTTGTCCTAGAGCAGCTCCGGCCCCTGGTCAAGCCACACCTGGACCCCCTCCAGTTCGCCTATCAGCCCCGACTTGGAGTGGAGGACGCCATCATCTACCTGCTCAACCGCGTCTACACCCACCTGGACAAGCCGGCGAGCACTGTGAGAGTCATGTTTTTTGACTTCTCCAGTGCATTCAACACCATCCGTCCAGCTCTACTGGGTGACAAGCTGACAGCAATGCAGGTGGATGCCCCCCTGGTGTCCTGGATTGTTGACTACCTGACTGGCAGACCACAGTACGTGCGCCTGCAGCACTGTGTGTCGGGCAGTGTGGTTAGCAACACCGGGGCCCCGCAGGGGACTGTCCTCTCTCCATTTCTCTTCACCCTTTACACCACGGACTTCAACTATTGGACAGAGACCTGCCATCTTCAGAAGTTTTCTGATGACTCTGCCATAGTTGGATGTATCAGCAAGGGTGATGAGGACGAGTACAGGGCTACTGTGGACAACTTTGTCACATGGTGTGAGCGGAACCATCTGCAGCTCAACGTGGCAAAGACAAAGGAACTGGTTGTGGATCTGAGGAGGACCAAGGCACCGGTGACCCCTGTTTCCATCCAGGGGGTCAGTGTGGACATTGTGGAGGATTACAAGTATCTGGGAGTACACATTGACAATAAACTGGACTGGGCAAAGAACACCGACGCTCTCTACAGGAAGGGCCAGAGCCGTCTCTATTTCCTGAGGCGACTGAGGTCCTTCAACATCTGCCGAACTATGCTCAGGATCTTCTATGAGTTTGTGGTGGCCAGTGCTATCCTCTATGCTGTTGCATGCTGGGGCAGCAGGCTGAGGGTGGTGGACGCTAACAGACTCAACAAACTGATCCGCAAGGCCAGCGACGTTGTTGGAACTGAGTGTGACTCCCTGATGGTGGTGTCAGAGAGGAGGATGCTGTCCAAGCTACGGACTATCCTGGATAATGACTCACACCCACTCCACCCTCTGCTGACCAGACACAGGAGTACCTTCAGTGGGAGACTCATACCACCAAAATGCACCACTGAGCGCCACAGGAAATCATTCCTGCCTGTGGCCATCAAACTGTACAATTCCTCCCTCTGAGTGGCCCTTGGACTATTCACCCAGTAATTTGTTATATATTCATACAGTTCTCCAGTTCACACAACTTAAATAATTACTCTGTGCAATAATTTAGCTAGTGCAATAACTGTAAACTGTTAAATATGCAATTTTTGTCAATCTCATACCACAATGCACATGTACATAATCCTTAATTTTGCACTACTTTTCCAAATTTGTTCTATTTTTCTTTTCAGAAAGCAATGCACATACCTTACCATCACTGTATATAGTCTGTTTATTATCTATTTTTACCATCTGTGTATATTTGATAGGTTAGATATATATTTTTAAACTTCTCACTATATTTTTATTCTTATTTTATATTTTTATATTTTTTATATTTCACTTCTATTTGCACTATATCTTTCTTGATCTTGTAAGGAGCACCTGTAACATCAACAATTTCCCCTCGGGGATAAATAAAGTATTCTGATTCTGATTCTGATTCTGATTCTGATTTGTGTTTACTCATAAGCTGCTAACTCAGCAGCAGTTGTAGCGTGGCTAATATTAGCTGTGTTAGCTTCACCTTCTGCACTTTAACTGCTGGTTTCTGAGCTGGACAGTCTGTCAGAGTCTCTTGCTCATGAAGCAAAATGATTGGCCGATATGTTGCAACAGTCCATAGCTAAGTACTGTTACGCAGGCTTGGGGAGTAATAGATTACATGTAACAGGATTACATTCAACCTTTTTTTCTCTTGACAAAACAAGACATTTGAGGACGCCATCTTGGACTTTGATCAACATTTTCTGACATTTTATGGACCAAACAACTGATCGATTAATGGAAAAATTATTGTCAGATTGATCACAAGTTGAAAAATAGGGCCAAACATGTGAAAACAGGTGGAGCAGACAGGTGTCTGTGCGCTTCACCTGACGTGAAGGACATGATGGTGACTGTGGTCGTCTCTCTGGATCTTTCATTTACTACACAAACTCTTTTTTCTCCTTTTTTTCAGATGGAGCTGCAGAGCTGTAAGTGATTAATAACAATTAGTTCTGCTTTCATTCTGGACGTTAATGTGAGACGTGCTCCTTGAATTGACTCGACTCAGACGGTCCTCATCAGAGATGTGCTGCCGTCTGCAGCAATAAACAGGTTACATATGGAAAATATTAATGAAATAAACTGAGGCTGCTGCTCTGTGTGTAACACACGTCAGTCACACTCACACTGACTCACTGATCTGTCACAAACAAACTTCAATATTCTATAAATGTGACCAAATGTGAGCTGGTTCCTGTTTGATGAGGTTTGAATGTTGCATTCAGGGACACTGAACTCATTTTTTACTTTTAAAGAGCTGGATCATTTTTATCTCACAGTTTTTTACACAACAGAAAGCAAAGAAAGTTTACTGTTGAACTTTTCAACAACACGGCCTCAAAATGCTTTATGAGACATAAAAGGCATTAAGAGAACATTAAAAACATCTAAATTAGATTTTAAAGAGTAAAAATAAAAAAGAAGATAAAATAACCATTAAAACAAAACAGACACAACAGGAGAACAGAAATTAGTGCAGTGCAGGATATGAATAAATAATCACAAATTTAATTTAATAAAAGGCAAACCGAAAAGTTTTGATTTGAAAGATCTGAGAGCTGGAGAACACAAAGTAAACCCCAACATTAATAAACTGCAAATATAGTGTTTGATAAAGCAGCTGTGAGAGCAGGAGCTCATTTCAATGACTTTATAAACTGCTGGTACCTCAATCCACAATAATACATCAACATTTATTAGTTTATTTATATGTTGTATTAATAATTCAAATCTGCACAATAATTAAATGCATGTAAAAAGGACAACCTTTCCATCTGTAATGTAGTGGCGCAGAAAAGTAGCAGGAGATGGAAATACTCAAGTACAAGTACTTAAAAACAGAATGTAGCTAATGTTAGTGGTTGTAGCAGCTGGTCTTTCCTGTTAATGTTTCTTTAAAGTAAATTAGATGTTGAGATAATAGTGAAATTTCATCATAATTAAAGTCTTTTTTCAAGAGACAGTGAACTGGCGCCTGTTAGATGAGCTGTTTTGGAAATGTTGTAAATGTTTGAACATGTTTCATACATGGTAATGTAATGATCTTTATTTTAAAATACATTGTAATCTTGACAATAATCTCAATTTCAACTGATCAAACTGAATAAATACCACACAGACAGACACTGACCTGCTCTGTGAGTCAGTCTGCTTGTAAAGAAATCATCTTTCCATGGACTCATTTAGCTGCTGCGTCTGTAACTGCATGTCGCAGCTGATGGAGGGGCTGAACAGAGTTTCTGTGTGTGAAACATTTCCAATAACCTGCTGTATAATTTCCCATCATTTTAGATAATTATCACAGACCCGTTGACCTCCTCAGTGTTTTTTTTTTGGATAAATTCGGGACCTGAGAGACTCACAGGAACGATCCAGGTAACCTACCTGATGTGCAGCTCACATTATTTTCTGATAAAAATTTTTTTTAAAAACCCAAGATCCTCCATCGTGCTGCGTCAGGTCTCTCCTGTCAGTCAGGAAGGAGGGAATAATGAGATTCCTGATCAGAGTCTTGTTTTTTCCTCCTGATTTTTCCACTTTGTTGTCTTCTCCTTATCTCTCTCTGATGCTCCTTTGCTCTCACTAATCAATTTAACTTATCTTACTTACATACTGGAAACTTTGATGCTTCTTTAAACAACAGAGACACAAAGACAACACGCGTGCAGAAACAAATGAAATCAGATGTGACGTGATAACAAGAGTCCTTCTGTCTCCTGGTTGTTTCTGTATCTGACAAGTCATCTTATCTCACTGATTCATATCAGACAGAGACAAACAGCCGCTGCCTTCATGTTCATGTTCTGCTGCTGTGGAACTGATGGAGACACACTCTGTGTGTGTGTGTGTGTGTGTGTGTGTGTGTGAGTGGTGTGTGTGTGTGTGTGTGTGTGTCTGCAGCCTGATAATCAGACTGAACTCTCGTTATATTTTCACATCAGTGACTTTGTTTACGTGCACAAAATACTTTGCACTTATTACAAAAAGACAATATTCCTATAAAGCTGTTTACATGGCTGATGAAAATGAATATTACTCTGCTCGACTCTCCTCCTGTTTACAAGCAGCCGTGCAGACTCCATTGACATAATGATGTACGCTCTATGACTACACTCTGCAGAGGATCTGAAAACCTGTTGATATCAAGTCTTTCATCGTGTTTAACAGCAGTGTCAGTGTCTCTGGGCTTTTTCTTCTGCAGCATCTGTACTGCAGCCTGCAAACTGTTGGCTTGTTGCTTTATTTGCAGCACAGAGTGACTGTAAACAGGCAAGAGGATGCAAGAGGTTAACATGTCCATGGAACATCCCACAGTTACATCTTTTAAAAAAAAAGATATGTTAGAGGACTTTGTTTTTGTTTTATTTGCTCTAAAATTCACTTGAGGCATGCACGTCATGTAAACAGATTTTTTATAAAGTGCTACGATTTGTGCACGTACACGATTCACATCATATTCTTCGGATGTGTGATGTGTGCATAAGTTGCTCTACACCAGTGGTTCCCAAACTGGCGGGCACTGAGCCACTGCAGGAGGGGGCTCAGAAGAGCAGGGGAGACATAAAGATATGATCTATGATGGGAAAATAAACAAATAAGATAATTCTGTCCTGCTAACCTTTATTTCACTTAAATTCAACATTTGAACCCTTTCTTTATCAGTTCCTCCACAATTATTGTTAATAATTGATAAAAAAAAAAACATTGTGGAAGGGGGACACACCAGAAAAGGTTTGTGAACCACTGCTGTGCACACAGAGAACAGTAAAGGGAGCTCTGCAGGCAGGTGTTCACAGTTTACAGTTTCATTTAGCAGATGCTTTTATCCAAAGCGAGCTGATGCAACACAAGCAAGGATCTAGTCAGGAGAGAACAACACGAGTCAGTGACATGAAGCATAAGATGCATTGGATTTCTTTTAAAGATCTCTTGTGCAGTCAATCAAGTGTAAAGGTGTTCAGTAAAGAGCTGCTCTTCAGTCTTCTCTTAAAGACTGAGAGGGACTCTGCTGATCAAACATGGTTTGCTAGCTCGCTTCACAGTTGGGGGGCCACAGTCTGGAAGAGTCCAGCTCATGACTTTGGGTCCTGCTGTGGTGGTTGAATCAGACGTCCTTCATCAGCAGAGCACACTGAGCGTGAGTGTAGACCTGGATGAGGGAGTTCAGGTAGGGTTAGGGTTAGCCAGTGGAGCGATGTGACATGTGCTGTTTTGGGCTGATTGAAAACCAGACGTGCTGCTGCGTTCTGGATCATCTGTAGAGGTTTGAACGTGCGTACGGGGAGGCCTGCCTGTAAGGAGCTGCAGGAGTCAGTGTGTGACATTGTGAGAGCCTGAACCAGGTGGAAATGTGTGTTTTTGTAACAGGGATAAAGGAACAGAACAGCATGGTTACCTTTTAACTTAACTTATTTAACCATTCATTTACAGACAGGGAGCTAAAGGGGGCTGAGCTCCCCTGAAGAGGACATGAACTAGATGATGAGGTTGATGCCTGATATGAGGCTGTCTGACAGTCTTTAAAAGTACAAGACATCTCTTTTTTTCTCTGTAGTTAAAAAGCACAAGTTTAACAGATGTTCTTGAAGGTGTGAATATTAGAAGCAGAAAGGCGTCGGTGGTCAGTGGTGTCCCACCACTGACTTCTACTTTGTTCTGTGTTTTATCGGATTAGGTCCATTCTTTGAGTGTGAAACAGCAGCATCTATAAAATGTGACAGACAGTATGAACACTGGAATGTAACCCTGCAATGGTCACTGCTCCACACTTCCATGTATGTGTTGGTATGCAGTGAAGCTCCACTGTGTAATTCAAACCCTGTTTACACATATTTGATCATTTCTTCTGTTTTTTTTTTCTGCTGGCTCCTCTCCTCCTCCTCCTCCTCCTCCTCTTGCTGCTCCTCCTCCTCCTCCTCTTGCTGCTCCTCCTCCTCCTGCTCCTCCTCCTCCTCCTCCTCCTCTCTGCTCCTCCTGCTCCTCCTCCTCCTCCTCTTCCTGCTCCTCCTCCTCCTGCTCCTCCTCCTCCTCCTCCCCTCCTCCTGCCTCCTCCTCCTCCTCCTTCCCTCCTCCTCCTCCTACTCCTACTCATCCTCCTCCTCCTCCTCCTGCTCCTCCTCCACCTCCTCCTCCTCCACCTCCTCCTCCTCCTTCTCCTCCTCCACCTCCTCCCCCTCCTCCTCCTCCTCCTGCTCCTCCTCCTCCTTCTCCTCCTCCTCCTCCTGCTCCTCCTCCTCCTCCTCCATCTCCTCCTCCTCCTCTCCTCTTCCTCCTCCTCCTCCTCTCCTCCTCCTCTGCTCCTCCTCCTCCTCCTCCTCCTCCCCTCCTCTCTCCTCCTCCCTCCTCCTCCTCCTCCTCCTCTCTCCTCCTCCTCTCTCCTCCTCCTCTCCTCCTCTCCTCCTCCTCCTCCTCCTTCTCCTCCTCCTCCTCCTCCTGCTCCTCCTCCTCCTCCTCCTCCTCCTCTCTCCTGCTCCTCCTCCTCCTGCTGCCTTCTCCTCCTCCACCTCCTCCTTCTCCTCCTCCACCTCCTCCTCCTCCTTCTCCTCCTCCACTTCCTCCCCCTCCCCCATCCTCCCCCTCCTCCTCCTCCTCCTCACTGTAACTGGCATACATCAGGCAGTGACAGCAGGGCTATAACACATAAAGACAGTGGGGCTGAACTCTATGAAACCCTCTGTGGAGGCCCATTACAGTGCGGCCGAGCCTCTTTGTGCATTCATGGCGGTCCACATTAGGCTGTATTGGGTTCAGAGGGGCCACGGCTCCGGATGCAGGTGTAATATATACAAAGCATAAAACATTAATGCTGCGGTCCAGCTGTCTGCTGCTGTTCTCTGCTGTAGGTGAGGGTCGACAACATGCCGCATAATAAAAAAACAATCCTTCACCTGCTCATAAAAACTGTCAAGAGTTTCATTCTCTGTGCAGGGCCTTTTACAGTTTCCTGAGTCAGTCAGACGCTTTTATTCAGCCAGAAAACATGACCAAATAACAACAACAAGTCCTTCATGGTGAAATACTGATGCCTGAACTCCTTTTTTCTGCAAAAACTAACTAAACAGTTCAAAATCCATCTGGTTAGAATCACTTGTTTGATTCTATTTTAATTGTTAAAGCAGGACAAACAAAATGGCGGCACTGACTGTGCAGCTGCTGTTTTGGTTCATGTTGGTGCAGCAGCATAAAGTGTTAAAGGGCTGAGTGAGGGTAAATATAGATCAGAGGTTAATAAATACACTCCCAGCCAATAACATCACTGTTCTCATGGCTTTGAAGCAACCAATCACAGTGAAGCATGACAAAAACTGAACCCTGCTCCTTCAGGTTGTCGTCTGGATGTTGCAGAGTAACACAACATGAACACACATCAGCACTGATCTGCACACAGAGGCAGATGGTGTCAGTTTCTTCAGAGTTATTTAGTATAATAATGATGAAAATTATTTGACTATTCTATACCATACTATATGTAGTGATCAGGGCCTTTATTCACCTCAGCTGCAGAAGGAAACAGGTCTTTATTTGAATCAGGCTTGTATTAGAGACAGGCCCTTATTTCTAATTTCCTGTTTTTTAAGTATAATTGGTCATATTTTAATACTTGGCTGAGTTTTGATTCGCTCCCGTTTACCCTGTTAAAGTGAATTACACTGTCAATATAAACCTAACACTTCCTGTATGTTTCAAATTAAAAGCACTCTCATGTTTCAATTCACAGAAACCCTTCATTTCTTAATCATAAGGCTTTTATTATGAAACAGTTGCAGGACTGTGTTGTGGAAATTGACTTTCAAGGTTTCCATGTGGTTCTTCAAATAGAACTACTGACATCCTTTTGTGCATGTGTGTTACTACAAAGACATGAACACACAAACAGATGAGTTGATTAATCCAGAACAAAGTGTTGAAAACAGCACGATTATAATGTTGAATATTTTAAATAAAAGTAATTGAAATAGCCTATACATTATGCGTAGTTGGTGTGCACCAGGAGTTTATCCACTCCTGTATTTTACCCGGCCTGTATTTGAAACCCAGCTTTTAGTTGACTATCAAATTTTATTTGATGAAATATGGAATAGACTTATGTACACATGGCTGCATTAAACAGACATTACAACAGACAGCAATAGTGCCATCTATGCAGATACACATTAGAGGTCCCCAAATGAAGGAGTTCAAGTATCTTGTGGTCTTGTTGTGGTTCTGAAGGAGCTGAGCTGGTGGGAAACGCTCTCAGTTTACCAGCTGATCTACGTTCCAACCGTCACCTGTGGTCATGAGCTTTAGGATGCAACTTAAAGAATGAGATCACAGATACAAGTGGCTGAAAGGAGTTTCCTCTGAGGGCTGTCTAGCTGTCAGCTGAAATTATACTTTCCATGTTTGCGAGTAGATGAAGGGTCCATGTGACATAAATTTCATCCTCAGGCTCCTGGCATCCTGTAGGCTCTGTTCGAACATCCACATACCTTTAATTTTGTCTGTGAGGTTGCTATGCTACATACTACAGAATACCGTCTACACATGAGTGGAGTGTCCGCACATGAAAGATGCTTCACTGGTCATGGTTTTATTTTTTAATAACTGCTCTTTATTCTCCTCCACCTCCTCTCCTCAGCTGTACATCCAGACGACCACACTGACCATCTCCATGAACCTGAGCGCGTCCGTGGCCCTCGGGATGCTCTACATGCCCAAAGTCTACGTCATCATCTTCCACCCGGAGCTCAACGTACAGAAGAGGAAACGTTCCTTCAAGGCTGTCGTCACGGCCGCCACCATGTCGTCCCGACTCTCTCACAAGGCCAGCGACAGACCCAATGGAGAGGCCAAGACGGAGCTGTGCGAGAACGTCGACCCCAACAGTAAGTAGAGACGTCTGTCCGTCAGTCAGAACAATGAAAACTGTGATTTCACTAATGAAAGTATAAAACCCTGAATATATATTAGCTCTGCAGGGTTCCTACAGGAACATATAGACTGCATTAAATGAAGTGTAAAGCTGGACCTGGAATCAATTCAGACGTAATAAAGCATGTTATTATTTTATTCATCCAACCATACATTTATTTCAGCTCCTGGACCAACTGGAGTTTAATGTGGTCGACTGTGTGAAGGATGAGAATTAACATTATAGCAGCACTGCTGCCATTTCAGGACTCTTCAAACTTTTATGAAATAAGAGGAGGCTGAAATGTGATTACCAACAATCAAAACTCATGCTGCAGTCATGGCAGAATATAATCAATCATTATTGATCATCACAGCACTCAAAGATATCCTGTTATTTCTCCATCTCTGTCCTGAAACCGACTCACTGTACCAGCTGATGATGATGATGAGTCTTCCTCTCTGAGAGTCAAGTGGTCAGATAGATTGATCTGCTCTAACATAGGCTGCAAACATTAGCATGTCTGGCTAACTATGCTAGCTTTAACTTTACCTCCAGACAAACTTGTTAGATCCACTGCATCTGCATTTGTTCTGTGGGGGTTTGAGGAGGAGGATGTGGGCTGATGAAGAATCAAAGTGGGTCGATGACGATGCATCTCTCTCTGGCTCGCTGTCTCAGGTCTAAGCTGGGTCAGCTTAGCACTTATCCTGGTTGTCTTCCTGTGGTGATCGTGGTCTGGCTGGTCTGGCTGGGTGACCCGTCTCAAGGTCCGCTGCACTAATCGAGTCCCTGTGCTTCCTTTTCCCACATTAATGAGTGTATTTCTGTCATCTATCATGTAGATATACCTGCTGTATTTCACCATCTGACCAATGTTTGCTGAGATGTAAGCTAGCTTTAGCCTCAGTCTGTTAGCATTAATTTAAATCATTTATGCAGTGTTAGCTAACTTTACTTTAAACACTTTCACAGGGTTTCGTTGTTTTAAACGAGTCAGATGGAAACATTAAAACATCAGCTGACTCAAGTCCAGTTAGCATTAGCATTAGCTTACATCAGCCAGCTACACTTATGAAATCTGCTTGCGAGTCAATATTTTAGCGACAAAATCCACCGTTGTCAGCTAGAAATGAGAATCTGCTCAAAGGAATCACAGACCTCCTATTTCAACAGTTACTCCCAATTTTGATGTTAAATCTGCTGTTATCACTATAAACTGCATAAATGTACTGCAAGTTTGGCAGTACTAGCAACAGTAACTGAGAAGGGCGGGGTTTAACAAAGGGTCAGCTGGTGTTGTTGTTGTTGTTTTGTCTCCTTTTGCCTTGGATTTTTTAAATTCAACAAAGGATAAAGGATTCACTGGATAATAAGGCTTTATATATTTTATACAACACCATGATTGTTCCATATCTGACCTACTGCATTGAAGTATGGGGAAATGCCTGTAAAACATATACTCAGTCAATTTTCATTTTGCAAAAAAGAGCCATAAGAATAATTAGTAGAAAACGATATAGAGATCCAACAAATTCATTATTCCTTCAGTTAAAATTATTGAAATTTCATGAATTAGTAGATTATAGTATTCTACAAATTATGCTGAAAGCTCATAAAACAACTTTGCCAATGAACATTCAGAAAAGATTTGAAAAAAGAGAAAGCAAGTATAACTTAAAAGGAACAGAGATCTTTAAAAAACCAAGATTCAGGACTAAATTGATGGAACGTTGTGTTTCTGTAAAAGGAATCAGTCTATGGAACAATCTGAACAAAGAAACCAAAGAATCCAACTCAAACATTACATTTAAAAGAATAATTAAAGCCAGTATGTTAAAGAAATATAATGAAATATGTTAGTTATATTCGATGGTTATACCATTGTCATTTTGTTGTTGTTCGAATGGCATTAACTGAATTGTAATTTGGGAATCAAAAAGATATGTGACTGTCTGTGATGGCCGGCAGCTATTTTATTTTATTTTATTTTTTTGTTTATGTTGTTGTTGTTTTTTTGTTTTTGTTTTAAATTATGTTTTTTGTAAATTGATTTTTGGGGATAAAGGGGCAGACAAAATAAGATTAGTCTTCTTTCTGCTCCCTTTCATTCTAGATTGGAGAACGTTTGTATTAGATTGTTTTGTTTTTTTTGTCTGTTTATTTTATAAATGAATGAAATAAATAAAGAAAGAAAGAAAGAAAGAAATTGTTTTACATAATGATGAAATGTTTACTCGTGTGGACCCCAGGAAATTTGCTACCTTGGTTGTAGCTAATGGGGATCCAAACAAAACAAAAAAATGATTAAAAAACTAATACTGATGGTAATAATAATAATAATAGTATAAAGACTGCCTCCCCTCATAAGGCAGCAATTTTTTTGTACAGATGAAATAAACAAACTTCAGCTAAGGTGTTAATCAGTGAGCTTCAGAGCTGCTGTGTTTTGTAGGGATGTGCACGATCAGTCAACTTTAGTATTAAACGTAGCCAGTCGCTCGCTAGTTGGCACAAGAGACATAGTCAGTTAAACTATTTATTAATATTTTTATGTACACCGTGAGTTAGCTGTTGCCTCCAAGCTGTTATGTGACCTCCCACCACTAGTCAGTGCTGCAGCCCCAGCAGACAGCAGCCCCTCTCTTCTGTCACTAATGCTCAGATGCCGTTAACAGCAAAGTGGTAAAGATAACATCTCCTGACAGCAGCTTTGGTTTGTCTGTATTTTGATCTAATCAGGCTGCATCAGAATAAATTGATATGTAACTACTCGACTGGAGTGACGAGTGACCACATTTAGCACAGACACATGGACGTTAACCTGCAGGGAGAGCAGGCTGCTGCTGCTGCTAACACTGCTAATGTTAGCCACACTAAGTGGCAGCTCTGTGATCCTACTCAGTCCAAAAATATAATGCATTTAGTGAGTTGTTGTCTTGTTTTGTAGGAGAACATTAAATGTTTATAATGTACAGGTCAAAGCAGCAGACATTTCTAAAATTATCTGGTTATCGATAAATGTGTTTTTGTTTTTTTTTAAATGGGTCAATTTCAACAGTTTCTGAATGTTTTCTTACGTTTAGATGAGTCCATATTCAAATTTCCATGTAATCGACACTGGACTTAGTTTCCAGGAGCATCCCTTCTATTTTGTTACCTGTGGACTGATGAAATGCTCCCCCTTCATTTATAGTTTCTTTAGTTTTTTTAGTATTTATGCTAAGCTAAGCTAACAGACAGTGGAGTGGAATCACTCTGAACATTTGACTCTCAGAATGATGTTTTTCCAAAATGTCAAAGTATTCCTACAAAAAACTATTTTCCATGTTTATTTTTGCACGTGTGACCTCATATTTTATAAATACGTGCGTGCGCTCCACCTGTTTTCACGTGTTTTTCTGTTGCAGCATTTTGTCTTTTATATTTCACATTTTTTTATTACAATATAAATATTAGCAGCTTCAAATGCTCAGAAACATCCCAAAACCATTTAAATTGATTTTAAAAGTTACTTGGAACATCACAAGCATACCGTTATAATGATAATAACAATAATATAAAGAAAAACAGTAATAGGTGCAATTTGGATTTGATCATCATTATTCTGCTTTTTAAAGCTAAAGTGATCAGATAAATGGCAAAAAATGCATTTTGCTTTGTATGTCAATATTTTTGGTATATCCAATATTTTTTGGTATGATCCAATATTTTTTGGTAGAATAGAGGAACTTCCAAATAAGATCAAAGGTCAAATCAGAGGTCAGGATTAATATGTAGAAACAATAACCTGATGTAGAGATATAAAACTGATACATACACAATTATCTGCCTGCGACAAGAAAACTTTAAAGTCATTTTTCTCAGTTCTGCATGTTTTTAACAGGGACTCTATAAACACTGTATGTTTCATTTCTTGTTGGACCATCTCCACTTTATATAGAATTATTATTATACAGAACATAAATCTAATTTTGTCCAAATTTCATGTCATTTTAGTCTCAGTAAACCTTCATATTCAGATCATTTATGCAAAATTTCCAACATCAAGCATGCAAAAACATAATTTTCTTTCCAATGTAAAACTCACAAAAGTTCTGCTCCACAGGAAACCAGAACTTTCATAATAACAAAAGAGAAAAAAAGAACTTGTTCTGAGAAATAAAAACGTGCACAAATTGAAATGACATGGCGGTGTGATGAAATTAGCAGCTCACAGTGGGATTCCCTCTGGGGCTCTGCAGGGACAACTCACCAAATAATGTTTTTCTCCCCCTGACAGGCTAATTTCATAATTTATCGGAGGTAAGAGCAAATTAATCTTCTTCTTCTGCTTGGCTGTCCTGACCTTGATCCATTTTCTTCTGGAGGTTTGAGGAGAGGCAGAGGGGGGAGATAAGAGGGAGAGAGAGTGTGTGAAAGGAATATTAAGTATTATTTCACAGCTCTTTATCGCCATCTTTCAGTTGACTCATAACTTTGACATGAGCAGAGCATAATATGGCTGCTGGAGTGTCAGATTTACACCGTGTCTCTGCATGAATATTTTGGAGGCACTTTTACAAAAGGTTTGACCCCTGAGACCTCTGATTTTACTGCACCGCTCCTGAACTCATCAGGTCATAAACTGCATGTGGCATGCTGGGAAATCCCTCATTCAACGCTGTGAGTGAATGAGAGAGGAACAAACCTGTTGAATTATTCCTCTGTAGGTCCTGCAGGGGGCGCTGTGGTGGGGTTCAAATGTCAAATGATAATCTGATTTGTTTCTCCAGTTTAACCTGGTGTTGCCATAATCACCATAACAACCGTGACATTCATGTTCCTGATGTAACACTGACTGCATTATTTGAGTAAATTTTTGTTTAGTTGGCTTTAATATGCTAACAGCATGCTAAAATACATCATTTCACTGTCAAACAAAGACAAATAAAAATGACAAAGTTAACAGAAAGAGAGAATTGATGGGAGAAAATCTGTGACGGGAACGGGATCTTCGCTGAAGCTGCTTAATCCTGCTGCTAATGATGTTACCCAGCTGTCAGTGATTCTCAGTGTTAGCTGGCTGTTAGTCTTGTTAATAAGCTGTGGAGTCCCTCTGTTGTTCTGGCTGCAGTTTCTCAGTCATTGTGTCAAGCTTTCTGAAGTCGACTCGTGTCTGTTTCTGCATCTTCCCGCCCTCTGTCTTTGCTTGGCTCCTGCCTACCTGTCCTGTCAAAGCGCATTTCTATCCCTCTTCGTATTTGAACATTGGAAAAAAGTCTCTAAAAAGTGATTTCTGTTGTGTGAAGAACTGAAAACATGGTGCGTACAGATGTGTACAGATGTGTACAGATGTGTGTGTGGAGTCAGAAATGTCATACTTCCATCATGTTTTCCATCATTTGCTCCTGAATGATGTCGATATCTTGTTGTGTCTTCTTCTGCAGGGATTTACTGGTACTGACTGGAGAATTAGCTCCACCTGCTGTGTAACTCCACCAATCAGTGAGCTCATATTCTCACAGCAGGAGTGGATGGAAACAAGCGTCCAGTCAGGTTTCATTTGGATGATTTTATGATAATTTGCACTAAATTTGGATGCAAACGTCAAGTTTCTTAATGTTTTTCCTTTACTTTATAAAAATACTGATTGTTATTGTAGTTTTTTGGCAGTGTTGTTGTAGGCTTATTGACATTGACTCTCAGATGGCAGAATTCTGCTCGTAGTCTTGTTTACTTTGGTGTTTAAGTCCTTTAAATAATGAAGAGCTCTCTGGTGCCCCCTGCGGGATCTTGATCATCACGGCTCATCAGTCAGTCCCGTTTGTTGTGGCGCAGTTGAGGGGTTTCCTGCTGTGTTATGAACATTGCAGGGGCTCTGGGCCCCCGGTGTGGAGCTGCGCTGGTAGACTGCAGCAGCTCTGTCATGACTCTCTGAAGACTGCCGGAGCCATCTGTTGGCCCGGGCCCATCCAGTCACTCGACTCCCCCCTCGTTTCTCACCCCATTTCTCTCTCTCTCTCTGCCGCAGGTTTTCAATCTCGCTCTCCTCCTCTCCTCACCTGCTGTCCCCCCTCCTCTCCCCTCCTCTCCCCTCCTGTAATCGCCCTCAGTCACTTCAGATGGCTTCATCTCTTCTTCTCTGCTCTTTCTCCACTCTGCTGCTCCTTCCTCTTTGCAGCTCCGACAGCCGATTCCCCGACAACAAAGACTTCGATCTCTCGTCGTTCCCTCGTCTTCAGTCGCTCTTCAAAGGCCAAATCTCTCTGATTGTGCTCTTATGAGGCCTCTCTGCCTTTCTCCAAAAAGCTGATTCCTCATACAACAAAGACTTCGATATCTCTCTTAAAGCTCATATAACCTCGGCCGCGCTCAGAAAGAAGCCGTACAAGCAGCTCTCCTAAATCTCAGTCTCTGTGTGAGCATGGCCCGGGGTGAAATGCTCCTACTACACTCATCTCTGTGGGGATTAGCCTCTCTGACGCTCTCATGTGACTCACCTTTTAAATCTTATCTGCACGAATGAAGGAGGAAATTCAGCAGAGAGCTGCAGATGTCAACTGATGAATTCACCTCAAACTGTTTCTGTAATCTTCATCACACTTTCAACACAATGCAAAAAAATATATAGTGAAAATCTGGAGGGACATTGGGCCACATTTCAAGGTAAAACAACATATTTGATATTCTGTTACCAGTAGACAACAGCTAACGTTAGCATTCAACCACTTCCTAGCTAACGTTACTGTTTTTTTTGAACTATCAACACACATGGACACATTCATTTAAGTCTGGAAATAAAACACACTGGATGTAATCAAGCTTGTAATGTGGTGGCAACTGTCTTTCTTTTTCTTGTCAGTGTTTGCAAGCAGCTAAACCAGGGTTAGCGATGTAACACTTGTGACACTTTAGTGTTGGCTGTAATCTGTATGAACACGACACAGAAATCTGTGTTCCTGTGAGCATGATGTCACAGAACTATACTGCCTGGACCAGAGCATTTCTGAGGTCGCTGAAGAGACAGCAGGACCACTAATGCTAACATTCTCCTACATTAGCTTGATTACACCCAGCGTGTTTCACTTCCAGGCTTAAATAAATGTGTTCAAAATGT
This sequence comes from Lutjanus argentimaculatus, assembly GCA_034769285.1. Taxonomy (NCBI): domain Eukaryota; kingdom Metazoa; phylum Chordata; class Actinopteri; order Lutjaniformes; family Lutjanidae; genus Lutjanus; species Lutjanus argentimaculatus. Next base: position 2,463,584 of record JAWZSL010000050.1, read on the forward strand.
GTGTTGATATTTCAGAATTCATTTATGTCTTTTCTGTCGCATCACGTAACATTATCAAATGGTGACGTTAGCTAGCAGGTGGCTGAATGCTAACAGTAGCTGTTGTCTAACAGTGCTGGCTTATTAAATGTGTTGTTTTACTTTTAAAGTAAGGCCTGATGTCCCTCCAGATTTTTACATTATGTAGTTTTTTTCCAATTGCTGATCAATCAGGAAGCGGTGAAATTGTAACGAAGAAGAAAATATGAATTTGAATCTCCTGGCTGGATTACCAAAACAATTTTCCTTTAATTAAAGACAAAACTACTGACAAGGAAAAAATTCATCCAGTTTCCTGAAAATAAGCTAACATTCAGAATTACAAAACTGAAGAAAGTCAGATGGACATGAACAAATAACAGCTGTTACTGCGTGTAGACAACACTTCATCTGAACTACCAGAAGAGACTGACTGCAGATCTACTCAAAAACAAACCTGAGACTGCTCCTCATCTTAGGATATAATTGGCTGTCAAACTCCTGTGAAGTGTTATTACTGTCAGTCCAATTGGTTTATAACAGCGTGTTGAAGAATCGAACCCTGTCAGACTGAAAACTGACGTCTTTCTGTATGAAGAGGACACATTATGACAAAGTCAGCCAGGTTCACGATACTTTAATATTCATATTCTGCCATTTTCTCTTTATCTTGCCGACATGATTGATGATGGGCTTTTGGCTCGAAGCCATTTGTCACCTGATGAACACCAAGGGCCAAGTGGTCACCGGTTGAGGGGAGGTGGGGGGTACAGCTGCAGGGTGGAGATAGGGAGGTGGTTATAACTAAAGGGAACAGATGACGCCCTTTTATCTGCTCATTTAACATCCGAGGGCCTTATTTTCATCTCACCATGACGACCAGCACAAGACGTGACCTTGAAATTCTCTTTTCCCGCCTGTGGTTTGTCCAGCGGTGCAGTGCAGAACAGTTGATGGTGTTGAGGTGGAAATCAAGGGTCTTTTCACACCTGAAGGTCTGAACCAAGGATCATGATATTGTTAAACTTCATACATTTGATCCATTTGGTTTTGGTTTCACATTACAGTTAAGCGAGCATTGTTTATTGGTTGTAGATGAGCATGTGACTCTTTTTAAAGTCGTCAGACCAAATATCAGTTCAACATTTGGTTTCCTTGCTGTGCCTCCAGATGTACTATGACTCATTTTGTTTTGTTTTGATTTTTTTCCTTTTACTGATTCTGATGCCAGAACTTCCTGTAACTGGTCCAAAAGTCCAAACTCCCCCCAAAACTGTTTTCACACCAGAAACTAACCAAAGCAAGGTTAAATTTGATCCTGATTGAAACAACCTCTTTCAGTCAGACCAAGGTTCAGCTGTTTGGTCTGAACTGTAGAACTGCACAAGTTTTACACCTGAAATTTTGGTTCCATTCAAACTGGAAAGTCCAAAAGTCTGAATCACAGGAAGTAGCCTGTCAGAACCTCCTGTAAGTGGTCTGAAAGTCCAAACCTATCCATGTTATCTAAGTTTCGATATAGATCATTGCGTGACATACGTGACGTGGTTATTTTAACCCCAACCGTGATCGTTTCTTGTTGATCTGCCCAAGTCATTTTATTGCCTAAATCAAACAAATCTGCGACCGTTGCACAATGTAAACCATGAGAGTTATCTCACATGACTCGAGGATGTGTTGTTCTCTCTGGCACGACTGGGTTTTGAACCTATGGCCTTTGAGTTTGGAGGCTTGATGTGATTGGTTGAGAGTGTATTTACTGATCACCACACCCTCTGATCTATATTCAGCTTCACCCAGCCTTTTTGCACTTTACACTACTGCACCTGTCTGACCCAAAGGAAACCGTCTGTGCTGGTCGTTGCTCTTGAACGATGAAAATGTTTCCCTGAGCAACAGAGAATCTCACCAAAGTTTAATTTCAGTGTCTTATTCTGCAGAAGCTGATGTATTTTTATGGATCGTCTTTGTCTTCGTCTTCTGCTGCAGATGCTTTTGCTTTTGAGTTATGACCTCTCAACACCCAGAAAACATTACATCAGTCTGTCACGCCAAATTATAGAAGAAGAGAGGCTGTGCTGTCAGTCGTCTCACTAAACTGCTCTGTTCTCACTCCTGAGAGTTCATAATTCAAGCTTTATTTCAAAAACTTTGGGGTAATTTCATCCACCTCCATCATTACCTCTCATCTCCCCCTCCATCATCATAACACTTACCATTAACCTTCAGCTGAAATAATAACGGCCACGAGGACCGCAGCTGATTTTTGTCCATTTTCTCCTCCTTTCAGGTCCGGCAGCGAAGAAGAAATATGTCAGCTACAACGACCTCGTGATCTAACGGCATTCCTCCATCAGAGTGACGGACTGAGCAGGAAACATGGACGGTGGCTGGCTCTGCTGCCCTGCCGGCTAAAAACAAGAGAAGAAGAAGAAGGAGAGAAGAATGTTCTTTTTCTTTTCTTATTTGATTTTTTCAGTCTCATGTGCTTCATTGCCCACCACAGACTTTCAGACGCTAAAGCAAAGCATTGTGGGACTTTACTTTGGGCACACACTCGGTCAAAGAGAAGCAAAGACGTGTTAAAAAAATGAGGATGTTGTTCAGAAAATAAAAAATACATATTTCTGTTGGTGATGATGATGATGATGATGATGATGAGGGACGAACATGGCTGATCCGTGGACATCTTGCAGCCTCGGGGGTTGTGGACAGTGGGCGGAGCTCTCGGGGCTCCATGTCGGTCTGTCTGCTGTTGATGTCAAACTACGGCGCCGTCTCGGCCCGACGTGACCTTTGTACGGAGCCCCGCCTCCTCTCGTCTTTTAATGTACTTCCAAACCGCAAGTTTTCCAACCTTCCTGTCCACCGTGTGTAGTTCTTTCTGGCTTATATGTTGGCCTCCTTCGGTTGTTGGGTTGATTTCTGTTTTTTATTTTAGAGATGATGATGATTATGACGTTGATGATGAATCTGTTTTGCTCTTGCTTCTTGGATGCACATTGTTTTTTATTAAAGCCATATTCTTCGCTCTGAGATTTTGAGGGCTTTGATCACGCTGCCGCCTGGAATCTGATATTGCCACTAATAAAAATCCTGATGTTGTTAAAAGCCCCAAAAAGATATTTTTACCACTGGATTTCCAGTGTGATCACATCTCTGATATCCATCCATTCAGAAATCTTACAAAAGACGCAATTTAGCTGTTGTGTTTTTAAGTTTTCTGAAATTTCTTCATCAGCAGCCAAAGCTAAGCTTCTTTCAAGCTAAAGAAAAAGAAAAAGAAAAGTGTTGACATGTAAATTATACACGGCATCACACTTTAAACATTATTCAGTTGTTGCTGTGTTTAAAGACATTCGTGGACATTTAAGGACACTGAAGGACATTTAACGACAATAAAGGACATTTACAGACTTTTAAGGACATTGTAGGACATTTAACGACATTTATGGACATTTACAGGCATTTACTGACATTGTAGGACATTTAAGGACACTGAAGGACATTTAACGACAATAAAGGACATTTACGGACTTTTAAGGACATTGTAGGACATTTAACGACATTTATGGACATTTACAGGTATTTACTGACATTGTAAGACATTTAAGGACACTGAAGGACATTTAACGACAATAAAGGACATTTACGGACTTTTAAGGACATTGTAGGACATTTACAGGCATTTATTGACATTGAAGGACATTTTTAGGACATTGTAGGATATTTGACAACATTTATGGACATTTACAGGCATTTACTGACATTGAAGGACATTTAAGGACATTTCACATGTCATGTCCACACATTTTAAGCTTTATGTGTGTCATTTAACACCATTTTGTCTGGTGCATTAACAGGTTTTGGACGTGGTAACAATAGTCATGTAACCTTTGTCATCATAGCGGCCTTCATTAATTTTACATTTCAATCATAATTCCATTGTTCCTGTGTTAAAGGACATTTAAGAACATTTACTGACATTTAAGGACATTTACGGACATTTTAGGACATTTCCAGGCTTTTATGGACATTGAGGGACATTGAGGGACATTGCAGGACAATGAAGGAACTTGAAAGACATTTAAAGACATTTCACATGTCACCTCTAGTGGCTGTAGTGATTTTGATGGGAGCACAGGAGGAAGTGGGGGACATGGAAGAGTCAAACAAAAGCAAGACCAAAAGTCAATGTTGGCTTCTTTCAAGTTTTTTAAGTTCTGTTATGTACATGACCTTTGACACGTGACTTATGTAACATTATACTTACTTTAACTCAAAATCCAAACCAGTAGTTTATGTGCCTCAACCTGAACAAACCATGACTGTTTCACAACAATAACCATGTGTTAACGTCACATGACTGCAGGTCCTGAACACCTGTTGATGGTACCTTCCAGCAGTCATGTTAGACTCTGAAATCAAATCTGAAATTTGAGGACATTTTACTCTGAATCTTTTACAGAGTTTCTTCCAAGTGACAAAGAAAAGGCACGGATGTGCAGCACGAATCAGGTTTCCTGGTCCTGTAGAACACCTACATGCACCTGAAGCCGTCGCCTCATAGTTTTAAAGAACCTCTGCTACAGAAAAATAATTCAGATTTAAAGCCAGGATTCCAGCAGCTTTACCTATCTAAGATCAAAACTGTTAGCGTTCTCCTGATTATCTGACTGGGAGTGAGATCTGAAGTCTCCTGTTTCCTCTCAAACTTTTCATGGCTGTCCAAAACCAGATGGGACAGCGAGAAAAAAAAAAAAACATCAGAGCTTCGTCTTCTGGTCGTCACTTCAATCACCTGATGTGGTTAAAATCAGATTCCTGAGCCGCCGCGCACACAAAGCCAAAAAATATATATATATTAAAAATAACAAAACAAAAAAAACAGGCGTGTTTTTTAAGGCCTTTTAGTTTGAACTGTTTCAAATGTCTGTGGTCCATCTGACATGTGTGTTCCTCCTCCACACACAACATACATGAAGACTTCTCCAGTATTTTGTAGGTGTATGATGATGATGATGATGATGATGATGATGATGATGATGATGATGATGGTGATGATGACCCTTAACTGTCTTGTAGCTGATTTTAAAAAGAACCTTCTCCAGGTCCAGGATCACCGTGGTGCGTTCACGGACCGCTGAAACAACAAAAGGTGTTGATGTCAAGGTTGTCAATGCATGCCTGATATGTTCGATGTTGAAACAGAATCAGAAAAAAAAAAAGTTTAAAATAATGAAATTGTCTCAGCACAGTTGACTCCACCTGTCTGCTCTGAATTGTACTGTTTTTGATTTTGGTTTTTCCGTTTTCTTTCCCGTTGATCTCCACTGATTCTTTCTCACACAGCAGAATATGGCTTTGATTGGTTTCTTATTTTCCTGGAAACGATGGGAAAAAGATGAATATATATTTAAAAAAACAAAATACTTGTTGAAAAAAAAAGGAAGCATGTATGTTTTCTACTGTTTGTACTAGGTATATTCATGTTGCCCTTGCTGCTTATGTGCCAATGTTGTGGGAGAGATTTACATTTGGCCACTCATGCAACTATTCTGTGGTGTTGTCCAAGAATGTATCAACATGAAATAAAAAACATTTGGTTATTTTTTATATATAATTCCCTGAGGAAACGCAGTTTGGTGCTCGTGTCTTACTCTCTCAAACATCGTCACCGTGGAATCATAAGCTTCTTAAATTGAGTTGATCACATTTTCTTATTCTGTGACCTTTTTGGACTTTTCATCTAGAAAACAAAAAGGTTCTAACTGCAAAGACAAACCAGAAAACTTGGTTCTACAGAGAGGCGAAGTCCTTCCCTTTACAGTGGACCACGATTCACCATATTTACACAGCGGCCATTTTCTTCTGGGTGTGAAGGTCACTGCTGTTTTCCAGGTTACAAGTCCTATAAACGTAGAAAAACTGACAAATTGTTATGATTTCATCACTTCCCAATTCATTAGCAAGTGACAGGACAATAGATAGTGAGAATGTGGAGGGAAATCGGGTCATATTTCAAAGTTAAACAACATTTTTGATAACACATTAGCCACTGTGACACAACGGCTAACGTTAGCATTCAGCCACATCCTCGTTAATGTTACCGTTTGACAGTGTTACACAATACAATAGAAAAGGCGTAAATTAATTCTGAAATATCATCAGAACAATTAATTTACTTCTTTCCTATTGTACCATGCAGCCTATTACTATCAAGTGGTAACGTTAGCTGGGACATGGCTGAATGCTAACATTAGCTTTTGTGGTGGTTTTACCTTGAAAAATGGCCCCATGTCCTACTTAACTTTATTGATTGTGTTTTCAGTTACTGATCAATCAGAACGCGGTGTAACTGTAACAGTTCTGTACATTTAGCTGACGTACAACCTGAAACAGATCTGCAGTACAGTATTATATTTGTGAGAAGGAAAGGACAGGAAAATGGCCGCCTTGTGAATTCAGTAAATCGGACTTTGCTCCTGAAAAAATATGCTGTTTGAAATGCAAAACCTTTGAAGCTGAATATCTCACACAGGGACCGCCGTCACAGATCTTTTGGATTTATAGAATTTCATCATTCAAAAATATGAACAGTAGACTTTGACAAGAGACAACTTTTTTTAAAATTGTGTCACAAATACGATGTTAACTTAAAAGATAATTTTACATGTTAAGAAAGTCTCAGTTTGTCATGAAAATAAAGGAACCAGGAGTCTCTGATAAAACACTTCAGGTAAGATAACATTACAAGGTGGCGGCCATGTTGGCGTTGGTGACGTATGTTGTGAGATGAGAGCTGAAGTTCACTGAGCAGTTTCACACAAAACTAAACTAAATGACCACAAACTGAGACTTTCCTGACTTATAGAATTATGTTTTGAATTGGAAACATCATATGTGACACAATTCAAGGTCCCACAGGGCACACAAGAAGGGGAGGGACTAAGCTTCTAACTGTGAACCAATCAGCACTTTGAAGGAACACAAGAGGACCAATCAGGTTCTGCCTCTTTGTCATGTGGCTGCAGTGTTCAGTGACAGAGAGAGAAAAGGTGCAGATGTCAGACAAGTGTAGTCTTTATCTTGCAGAGGAGTTTTTCAGTTTTTCAGCTAACGCTAGCCTCCTACTGTTAAGTCTGGCAGGCAGGAAGGAACATTTTTAAAATGTGAACATATGTAATATAAATGTTCAAATTCAGCCGCCACTCAAAAGTAAAGCATTATTTTGTCTCTGAAATCTAGAAATTCAGACCAACATTATTAAAATAGCATTAGCTGGTAAATGTAGTAGCTAGCTAACAATGCAGACAGGCTCCTCTGAACGTGTCTGGTATTTATAATGCCGTCCTTAATGACAGCGTCTAAGTTTATAACTGTTAACAGTTGAGTTTTAAAAAATAGATTTATAATTTTGTGTTGTCTGTCTCTTCTTAAAAAGTCTTCAAATATCTTAAACTATAAATATTAAACTGAATTGATCAATGATGTTTAAAACTTTTCTCCCAAAGGAAAACACAGATTTTGGTACATCAGTCAATTTTTCTGATGTAAAAGAAAGCATTAAATTTAAACATAAACTCTCTGTTACAACAACTTTATGGTCGTGTTCCTTGAAAATCATTGCTTCTTTTCATGTTTTACAAGTAGAACCTTTTAACTCTCAGCAGAACCTGAGTTCTTAGAGTTAGAAGATTCTATCTGTATTTGCTCTGTTCCAAAAAACACTATCTAAAACTTTGATTTTATACTTTCAAAATACATTCAGGCTGTCTGTTGCTGTCATGTCTGAAACAGACTTGTTCCACGTTTCATTTTTTGCTGCTTGAAATGCAAAAACTCTCACACAGGGACCTCCGTCACAAATCTTTTGGATTTATAGAATTTCATCATTTGTCTGTGGAAAAAAAAGTCTTGTCTCCATTTTCTCTTTCTTTGCTCTAATTGAGGTTTAAACACGTTTCTTTTTGTGGAGAAAATGAGCTCAGAGGAAGCTGTTTGGGAATAAAAAAGAGAAGATCTGAGCTGCACGGGTGAGATTCAGAAAATCAGCCACTTGAAGCTTGTTTTTCATTGAATATCATCAATAAAACAAAACCTACAGATCCTGAATGCAGCACACAGACACACACAGCTCTACAGCAGTGTGCGATTATAAAAATCGTTCTTGTCCACATTGAGATAAGTTGTCGTTTCATGAGCAGAATAAATGTGCAGAGGTCAGAGGAGTGTATCTGTTCTGCCCTTCACGTCTCCTCACACTGGCCACCAGCCAAACATTTAAAAAGCTTCCAGAGTCACATTTTATCTTCAGCGGTCGGAGACGGAAGAGCAGCAGAATATTTACTCAAAGAAAAGTCAAATTATCTGTGTGAGAAGTTGTTTTTAAAAGAAAAACAGAGGATCAATCAAAATGTCAAATTATTAAATTAAATTAAAATGAGTTCCTCTGCTACTTCTGCAGAATTCAATATTCAGTAAGACTTGAAGTGAAGTGCATTAGACTGTCGTTACACTGTCATAACCACGACATGAAACCTGTTATGAACAAGCAGAAGTCTTTATGAATGTTTATGACAGTTGTTATTAACTGTCATTTGGTCATTTATGTCATTTTCAGTGCAAAGTTGACATTGTTTGAAATGTCTGTTATGACAACTTGACATTAACAAAGACAACATAACCTGTCGTAAAGATGCCACAACAGGCCTAATGATCATACAAGTGGCAGTTCATCCAAACATCAAGACGACATATTTCTACATACACATATACAATTACACACTTTTATAGAAGTGACAAAGTAGTTCCAGTAGATTCACTCCTGATTGTGAGTATAAATGTTGATTATTTAACAGAAAAGAAAAGAAAAGTCTCTTGGCACTCAACATTTTTAAGTTTGTACAACATCTGTATAAAATCTTACTACAAATGACACATTTGGAGTTCAGGTTCAGGAAATATCTACAAAGAAAGAAAGTTCCTTCTCTGAGTCGGCCAATCACCTGTGTCGATTTGTGTCATGTGTTACAGGTAGATAAGTGTTGCATGCTGGGAATCAGGAAGAGAGTGAGAGAGCAGCCATGTGCTGCATTAGCACTGTGAGCTAACAGAAACCAAACATTAAGTCTTTTAAAGACAAAGTGAAGCTTCTTAAACTGTGAAGAACGTCTGACTGTGGGAACATGACGACTTCATCGAGACACAAAAACCTCCACAAACATCCTGATGAAGCTTCCTGCACAGACTGATTACAACTGTCTGGACTGTCTGGACTGTTTGGACAGCAGGACAGTCGTCTGGATTCATGAGCTGCATTCACCTGGACAATAAAAGACAGAGTTGGTCTCCTGAGCGGTGAGTCACATGGTTCAGTTTTACAGGCTGGTTGTTGACTGCAGTGTGTTTGCGTGTTGTCTGTTCCTGTGGGTGTTATTTACACCAGGGGGACACTGGAGACACGTCCTCACCATAAAATGTCTCATTTTTGAAGGGTTCATTTCTTTAAAAATGCTCAGTTCTCATGGGGGCTGAACAATGTTGAAGAAATGTGTAATTGGGATTATTTTGATTATTTTGACTGATATTATAATTGTGATTTATGATGTTGGAGGAGAACATCATTATTCTCATTCTCATTGAAAAACATATTAAAATGTTTATGGTTTGGTTTGTTTTTAGTTTAGTTTGTTTGATTTATAAAAGTGTGCAGTGACAACAAATAAAAACACGTCTGCACCAGATTTAGCGAGATGCTAATTTCCATCTGTAGTCCTGCACATTACGAGCAGACACAAGAAATCATCGTTCCCTCCAGGATCTCACAGCCTTCTCTGGGATTGCTGCAGCTTTAAATGCTTGATTTCTCTGCAGCTTTTCTAAAAAAAAAGATGTGAGCAGAATCTTTTTGGAGCTCAAACTCAAAAACAGCACAAAATTCTAAAATAAAAGTGCACAGAGTGTCGATAAAAATCAATAACAGTGACAACTGTGTTCTTTTCAGTATCTGTGACTAAATTAAAGAAAATAGTGAATAATAAAACAAAACACGTCTGATGTTTGTGTGGCTTTGTCACACAGAATTCACAGTGATTGGTTGAATTTGCATGAACTGTTGCGATCGCAGCTTCCTGGACTGAATAAAGTGTGAAGTGAAGCACAGACTGCAGTAAAGACAGAGACAAGGATGCCTCTGTCTCTCTAACAAATATTACTGATCCTGTGATGTGAAAATTGCAGTAGATCATACTGAGATTTGATCAAATTGTTCAGGCTCGCTGCGTTTGCTGGATTTTTGGAACATTATAAGATGGCTGATGTTGTTTTCTGAAGTCTTTTCAAATGTCTCCTCGCTCTTTCCTGTTGGACATCGTGCAGCCTGAGTTGCTTTAAATGAGATGTGTCATTAGTCACTGTACTTATTGTACTTGTATGTGCGGCTCTCTGGTCCTTTAACTGAGACAGAACAGCTGAAGATTTGACAGGATTTTCCTCCTGGTTGGACTGATTTGAGCAGGTTGAAATGAAACTGGACGAGTGGACAGAATCTGGTCCGCTTTATGATGACCGGGGTCAGTTGTTGTCTGTAGTTGTTGTCTCTTTACACTTGTTGCTGTTGTTCAAGTTAGATCTTCTAATCTTTGAGCTGTCCCTTTATTCTCCGTCCCTTTAGATTTACACATGTGGACTAAAATCAGTTTCAGGGTTTGTAAACCTTTTCTAAAGTCAAATTCAAAGACTTTTCCAGCAGCTTCCAGCTGAATAACATATTTATATACTAAATGATTATTTCTCCTCTTCATCACATTAAATCAGATGTTATTGTTGCATTTTTATCAACCAAAATGATGTTTGGTGACAGAATTCTACAGACGAGAGACAAATTAAAGGAAAACGTGTCACCTGTCTGTCAGTAGACTTTGTGTCCTGTTAGAATTGTACATTTTGTGTTTCCTTATCCAATGAATGACTCCACCAGACGAAACATATGAGGTGACATTAATACCATTTATTGACTATCGATTAATGATCAATTAATACGGCTCTGTTGGGTTCTTCAAAGAAAAACTGTGAAGCTTATTCTAGAACGTTTACCAAAGATAAAGCTTTGACCAATGGAAACAATTTAATTGATATTAGTTTTGACAGTAAAGTTTTAGAATGAATTACTTATTGTGTGTGTGTGTGTGTGTGTGTGTGTGTGTGTGTGTGTGTGTGTGTGTGTGTGTGTGTGTGTGGCGCTCTCGTCTTTTTCTGTCCACTCAGTTCTTTTTTATTTGTGAGTCTTTTTTTCCAAAGCAACAGTGTAACTTTGTCTTTGGAGAATAAATAATAATAAGAATAAATGATTGAGTCTCGGTCACAGATCAGATTTTTTGTTTAATTCATCAGTACCAGGTGGGTTCTGGAGGGTCCAGGTCAGGTTCAGGTCCAGTTCTAGGCTGGTGCAGCTCCGGGGCCACATGAGGCTCTTTAGCTCTTCTCCAGAGGCAAAAAAAATGATAAACATATAAATGAAGAACAGTTATTTCCTTAACATTTTAATTTTCATCTATGATTGTTGTTGGTCTGTGACTCAAAGATTCAAGGCAGCAGACTGCAACAGATTTTTAAGTTTTGAGCTCAACTCAAAGTTTTACCAACTACTGATCTTTTGTTGAGATAATTTACTTTTCTTCTTTAGATAAACTTAAATCTTTGAGGTTTGAAAACTCAGAAACTGAGAGTAGAATAAACTCAAGTGAAAGTGAAGGATGGTTAAAATTTTAATATTTTCACACATGAAGTGTCTTAATCAGTCATCTGTTGGTCATGAAACTCAGTCCCAGCTGTCCTCAGTCTGTCTCTGTCTCGTCTTGACTCTCTGATCTGAAGGTAGCTGCTGTCTGCAGCACCAAACAGACAAACCAGGTGGTTACTTTGGTAACAGATGAAAAAGAAAAACTCTTCAAATAGAGTCACACACACAGGCGATGAGTGAACAGTGAGTCTGTGTTTAATCCACCAACCAGCACTTATTTTAGTGACAAATCTTCTCTTCTCTTTTAAAACAGCTCGTCTCTCAGTCCCTCAGTCTTCTCAGAAAGTTCAGTTCAGAAACAGTTCAGCTCACCACCGGAGGCTGGTGGAGTCGAGGCAGTAAAATCCAAAATATAACGTTTGTTCTTTATCTTTATTGATTACACTGATGCTGAATTGACAAGAAGACTGTCAACATTTGACACCTAATATCTTGTGTGTCTACAGTTTTGTGTTTTTACAGACATTTAAAGAATTGTTAAAATGTCACATTTTTTAAATGGAGTTTGGTGCAGTTTAATTCAAACTGCTGATGTGTTTATTTTTTAACATTTTGTCACGACTACAGAAACACAAGGTGACAGCTAAAGTCTGATCAGGTCGTCAGATGTCGACTGCTGTTAGTTATTGGTTTGATTAATGCTTTAATAATGTATGTATTGATTACTGATGGTGGCTAATCAGTCTAATTATCAGCTGATTGTTTCTAACAGCAATCTGCAGTGAACAGTTGAACTTTGTGTGCATTTCTCTGTCATTCACTGCTGAAAGTACAGAACAATGAAAAACTAGTATTTTTAAATATAATAATGAATATAAACTGATAGCAGCTTTATTGATCATGATTGGAGTCTCAGTATTACAGAAAACAGCACTTTCAGGTGTTTATTAATAATTGCCATAATAATTTTGCATCTCCACTTTTAACCGTTTAACTCGGCGCTCATGGTGACAACACTCACAGTAAAAACACGCTTCAATCAGTCACATTCACTCTAAAGACAAACTCAAGCAGAGAAGAATTTGTAATTTGAATCCTCTGAAATGAATCTGGTGCCCTTAAACATACGCTGGTGTAAAGCAAATATGCTAAATATATTAAATTTAAACATACCGGAGTGTGTTTTCAGTCAAACTAATCATCACTTCAAACGTGTTCATGATTAGTTAACTTAAAGTTTGCTGTTTTGGAACAACTCATTTGGTTCCAAGTATATTTTAGTTGTCATTAAATCATAGAAAAGCACAAGTTTAAGTGTATTTGGTGAACTTTTATGTGCTGATGTGGAACAACTTGAAGTATACTCGATGTGTACGTACTAATATACATGCTTGATTAATGAAATGAAAGTTTACCTTGTTTGTGCTACTTTCTCACCTGCGTAATCTTTGATGAGAGATTAAAAATGACCTTAAACAGAGTTTACACCACAAACAAACAGCAGGTTAATTTGTCAGAACGATGCAGAAACCTCCAGGTTCACATTAATCTCATTCTTGCTTACAGCTGTTGTTTTCAGGATAAAAAATGCATCCAATATTTTCTGCAGATTCTCACACTAATTAATGCCAAAGTTTGCAGTTCTGCTCAAATTTTCTCTGCACAGTATTTTTGTTCTAAGAACAAAAACTTTATTGTGTAATTATTATGCTAACAAAAGAAAGAAAAAAAGAAAAGTGCATTTTCCACTGCAGTGGATAGTGGAGAGCTACGTCAGCATGTTTCCTGCTGCTGGGATATCAGAGGCCTAATGCGACTTCTGGCATCTCATCCTCCCTCCCAGAAACACTAATTGGTTTGGCGGCGACTAATCTAATTGGACACTGAAGGTTAGTTATGTGAATCCACACAGAGCAAAAAAACACTCTTATCTGTGGCTCAGAAAGAGGCTCAGAGACGGGGGACGAACATCCGCTGGAAGGGGGGGGGGGGGGGGGGGTTAAGGAGGAGGGGACAGTGAGAGTAACTGCTCAGTGATGAGAAAGTCCTTAGAAACACAGCGTCCATGAACACAACAGATTTGATGTGTGTAAAGTTTGTCTGAATTCACCCCCTCTGGGATCAGATTCATCACCTGCATTTGTCCTCTTAGAGAGAGAAACCCAACGGTTGTTTGTTTTGTGTTCTACACACAATCACACAGATTCTCGTTGTATCATATTTAAAACGACCCCTCATCGTTTCTAACAGATCTAACATCAGGGTCTGTTGTCAGCAAGTTTAAAGACCTCAGATATTCTACTTATTCACAGCTTTCTGATGCATGTGTCCCCCCTGTATTAATGTAAAGCAGCTGACTCCATACAGAACAGAGCTGCACGCTGGTTTTTAGACGTTCAGATTTCGAATCAGACGAATCAGATTTAAAAACATCCATTTAAAACTGTTTTTCTAAATGAAGGTGAGATCATTTTGTGTTGCAGCAGAAAAGTTTGTTCTTCTTCTTGTCCGTCTCGTTCTTCCTGCAGAACCTCGGCCAGGATCCAAACTGATAAATTCACTGGAAGTTTGCTGAGCTGTTGATCGATACCAACGAGTCTCTGAACGCTTCGTTAACCACCAGCTGAATTTACAAACTCAGAAAAGTGAGAAAAAAGACAGATGGATTCTCTGACAGACTGGACAGAAGAAGACAGACAGAGAGACACAACCAGTCCTCTGTCTGCCTGTCTGTCTGTCTGTCTGTTTGTTTCACACTCCGTGTAGCACGTGAATGATGGGAAGTTTAACAAACTCATTCAACGAACCGACTGTTTGTCCTGCTGCCTCAGTCTGAACCGTCAGCAGGTGGAGGAAGAGGAAGAGGAAGAGGAAGAGGAAGAGGAGAGGAAGAGGAGGAGGAGGAGGAGGAACAAAATGCTGAGGCCTCCTCTCTTTGTTACCTTGAGGTTTTGCTGATGTGGCAAACTGCAGCTCTCTGGTTTCTCTCTCGCTCACACATTCAGTTTGTTTCTCCTCCATCATTCTCTCAGAATTCACTCAAAGTTAAAGAAAAAGAAAACATTTACGGGTCCAATTAACTCAGCAGATGAGCAGTCTTCCATCATAAAGGTCATTCTCACGGCCATCTGCTCTGAGGAGTGACACAGCTCGATCAGGTGATGGTGACTCAGATAACAAAAAAAAACAGAACAAAAACAGATTAAATACAATTAATAATTTTTTTCATTCATTTTTTTATTTAAACACTCATTTTCAAAGATACTTCATGCAAGTTTTTTCAAGTCATCATTTTTCTTTGTTTTTTAATATTGTAATTATATTGTTCATTCCCGTTTTTTTTAATCTTCTATTTATTACAGTTTTTTTTATCATCTATTTATTACTGTCTCATTGTTTGTCCACTACAGAAGAAAAAGGGACTCAGGAGCAGTGTCCATGTTTGGACATTTTTCTGGTTTAAAACCCCAAAACAAAAAAGGAGCAGTTACAGTAAAACCTAGAAGATAAATCGGATAATAAAACATATATAATTATCACCTATCAGACTAAAATGTCCTGCACATTTAACTTTTGTCACAGTTGTTTTGTTTAACTTTTCACTCACCGCAGATGTCGGTTGCCTCTCCTGCTGCCCTGCTCTGGATTATCTTCCCTCTGTGACAAAAAGAAGCCCGGTAATGACAAATATTTCAATATTTGAACGTCTAATTTGAGATAAGCCCGACCTCGTGGCGAGGCAATTAAAAAGCCTGAATGGAAGTGAACAGTTTATCTTAACGAGGCATCGAGGGCGGCTGAACGGTGACGGAGCCGCCGAGCTGAAAGGAGGAACAAAAACTCAGCGATTTGACACGGCAACAATAAAAGCTGCGGCATTTGTAACGGGGTGGAAGTTTCCTGCTGCACGGAGGTTATTCTGCTCGCCACCGTCAGCATCTGTGCACTTGATGAGGTCCTCGCCGCTATCAGCTGAGAGATAGCAGGTGTCAATGGAAACCAATTTAAGGCGTCCACAGCAAAGCAAGTTATTAACCCGCCTGCCAGAGAATCCGTCTCCCCCTCCGTCTGTATTTCAGGAGGAAGAGACGGTGAAGGAGGAGGCAGACTGAGGAGCTCTCACAGCAGTTTAAGACGTAGATTAGTCGTTTGACATTTTGCCTTTTTAAACGCTGGAGTTAAAGACTGAGAGGAACTAAAATCCTCCCAAAGGAGATGGATACAGCAGGAGGGAGGGAGAGAGGAGACACACAGAGGACAGAGACACACACATCTGTCCATCAGGTGGCTTTAACACCAGTGGTAAACTGTGACTATTAGAGCAGGGATGTCAGTTTGGCCAAAACTTAGATGTGAAATTTGGTCAGGTTTAGGAAGATATATTATGTAGGTGAATGAAGAAAATACTTTGCATAACTTGTATATGTTATAAGTTAAAATAATTCAAAGTTGACTTTTGGTTTCTCTCAGGACTTGAACCTTAGAAGTCTCCTGGGTGAAAGTTTCTGCGTTTGTTTAGTCCTTTTCACACAGAGATCCCACAATATTGCCACAAGAGCCGAGAAGTTGAGACGAGAACAGCAGTCTGTGGTGTAGAACAATCTCATGTGTCCGTCATCTCCGCACACAGAAACTGGGGCCGTTTGGTCAGTAACTGTTAAAAACTCAACCTGGCTCAGTCTTCAGACAGAAGGAACACAAAGGATGAGCTAACACACACAGCATCAAATGTAGTTTATGTAGTTTGTCCTAGATATTTATATTTTCTTCTTTAAATGACGTCAGAGTCAGGTGGAGAGCTGAGTTTTTGTTTTCTCTGTTGGACCTCTCAGCATTAAAGACTTCCAGGTGTCTTGTGTTCATATTCAGATGTCAGACGACCTGCTGCTCTGCTGCCTTATTGTCTCAGTTCAACACATTAGTCTCGTCAGGAGCTCAGCAGGATGGGAGGACGCCTGCCGAGGACTCAGGGCTAAAAATCAAATCTGACTAATTATCTCCTGAAGGTCCTTCTGCTCTGACACTGAAGGTCTGACAGAGTATTTATGTGTCCAACAAGACTGAGACAGAGTGAGTCTCTTTGACATTATCACATACTGAAAATTGTAGTTAGTTAAAGTCACATGTTAGTATTTTGTTTTTATTCTGTTTTAGTCAAGATTCATTCAGTTTATTTTAGTGTTTCAGTAATCTTCTCACAGTTTCATTATACCTTTCCCCACATTAATGAGAGTATTTCTGTCATCTATCATGTAGATATACCTGCTGTATTTCACCATCTGACCAATGTTTGTTGAGATGTAAGCTAGCTTTAGCCTCAGTCTGTTAGCATTAATGTTATATCATGTACGCAGCTGTTAGCTAACTTTACATAAACACTTTCACAGGGTTCTTGTTTTAAAACGAGTCAGATGGAAACATTAAAACATCAGCTGGAGACTCTCAGCTGACTCAAGTCCAGTTAGCATTAGCATTAGCTTACATCAGCCAGCTACACTTTATTATTCATTATTCTCACTGACAAAATCCACAGTTGTCAGCTAGAAATGAGAATCTGTTTTTGTGTACTTCTCTAAGAAATCACAGACCTCGAGTTTCAACAATTACTCCCAATTCTGATGTTAAATCTGCCATCGTTATCACCATAAACTGCATAAATGCAATGTGAGAATGGAAAGTTTGGCAGGCGTAGCAACAGTAACTAAGGGGGGTGAAGGGTCAATTGCAATATGACTTTTTTTTTTTTTTTTTTACCAAATTGTGCAGCCCTACTATCCAAACAGAACCTCAAACAAACTCCATTCGTGTCAGGGAAGTGCTCATTACTATTTTTTTTTTTTTACATTAAAAGGCATTTAACATATAGACTTGTTATCAATTCAGTGTTTTCCTGGCAGACTCTGTGAGACAGTGTGTCTTTGGTTCTCTTTTGTGTTTTTCTGCACATCTTTATTCCACAAGTTGCGCCGTCCTCACTGGAAATGATATCCTCTGTCTTTGTTTCAGTTTGAATGTAAGAGAAAAAGTGTCCACAGGTCGTCTCTTTTCTTTCTTCTCACCTGGCAGGCTACAGCTGCCAGCAGCAGCTAAAGGTTTCTTTAAGATTTATTATTTTTTAGTCATTAGTAACACAGATTAGTTAGTAGAGGTGACTGATTACTAGTGTTTCAGATTTTTCCCGAATTTAGCCCATTTTAAATCCCAGGAATTTTTGATACATTTCCCAGGATTCCCGGGAATTCCCGTGAAACCGGAAGTCCTTAATAAAATGCATTTATGGTATGTAGATAAGTAATTTCAACTGAATAATGATAATTTATCATATAAACCATTGTTTACAAAGTCAAATAAAACATTTACAAGGAAAATAGCAACGATATAACCGTGGTATGACGTACTATCCAAATGTGTGAATGGACATTTAAATGGTCATTTAAATGGTCTTTTACGTAGCAGTTATTACATTCAGGGCTGCAATTCAGCTGCTGTAGCGATCATAGAAGTCAAGGGAGGAGCCATCTTACCGTGAATAGACGATCTTTGTGCAGCACACGTGTCTCCTATTGGACACTGGCACACCATGTGACGGTGCACGGTTTTCCTATTGGACACTGAAAATAGAGGAAGCATAACACAGACAGCGGAGGTGCCGTTTGAAAGGCTGAGATGTCCCCTTTTCGCCAAAGAAAAAAGTAAGTTTCTATCTATCGGCATTCCAGAAATATGCGCGATTAAGTAAAAGATATTCCTCAGACATCGCGGGCGATGCCGTTGATTCCAGAGGATTAAACAACTGACGCCATGGTCGCAGAGTGGGCTAACATTAATGTAATAGCTGCTCATGTTGGTTAATTAGTGCCAAATGCCTCCGCTTGCCGGCCCACTATATTAAAATATTTTTTTCTATAGGTGGTTTGCAGGTGACGTCACGCGGAACGTCACGACTGCAGATGGGGGGCAGGAAGTGTTTTGCTGGCAGGATAACAACAGGAAAATGCTCAAGTTTTGCGCTGTCTTACGGCTGTACAAACCAGTCAAACCGGGAAAATCAAAAGAGCTACTTTCGAGTTCCGAAAGTTGTAACCCACAAAGGGGAGAAATTTAAAAAACTGACCGAAAAACGGCGGCAGACCTGGTTAAAAAACCTCCGTCTTAGGTCAGTGGGGGCAGAGTCGGTCAACTGCCCGTGTCTGCAGTGACCACTTCGTTAAAGGTAAGGCTACAGTAATTAAGGTACTTACATAGCTGGCTAAAACAGTCAAAAATACAGAGCAGGGTATTATGATATATTAGAAACACAGCTAACGTTACATCTGTGATTACCCTGTGGTGTTTGTTTCTGCAGTATCCCCAGTGTCTTTGTTTTTAGCATTGCTAGCTAACGTTAGCTATCACGGCCAGTGGTTCTCAAATTGATGTCTTTGATCCAGGAAGGCCACAGCAAACTGATGGTGAATTGTTATACTTCAGCCTTCGTTCATTTACAAGAAGCCAACATAATTACAGAATGTAGAGAAATGACTGATTGCTTCATAGTTTTTCTGTTGTCTGTCTATGTATAATACAGTCTTGGAAGTCTGGACAGAATCATCTAACAATAAAAAATATTGTCACATTTCTGATTGAGATGGCCCTCAATTGACTTAATATGAAAACGGTTGAGAATTATTGTCATAGACTGTAACAACATGATGTAAACTACAGTTATCCCTCTTTACTCTCAGTATAGAGTGTTAATCACATTTATTTTATTTAGGCTGCCCAAGTGCTGTCACAGATGTAAACTCTCCAGACTGGTCTCCTACGCTTCATCTTGGCTACCAGAGAGGTAAACCAGTGACAGAGGCATCACGTCAACGTGAGGAAAGATTGAGGGCCAGAAAAGCTGATGAGACCAACACTGACGCAGAAGAGACCTGCACCGACACCGCAGAGGCATTGCTGGACCTCAGTGAGGGCTCACAGAGCCCAGAATCAGAACACTTAAAAGGTAAATTAAATATAATGCATGGAGGTTTCATGTAGCCATGTTACATTAACTATCTTGATTATCTTGATAACTATGTATAGAATTTATCCTAAATTATTACCACCACTTTGATGAATACAATTTGTAAATTATACAACTAACCTATCTTTCTCCCTCTCATCCCCTTTGCCAAATATATTCTATGTAGATGTAGGATGCCAGACTGACCTGACCATGAATGACCTTCAGAAGATGCAGGATGTTCTCAATCACTCAACAGAGGAGCTGACTGACCTCAGGAAAAAAGCACTGGATGCAGAATTTAATCCAGAGGCTTTTCAGAACAATGAAAAGACAAAATTTTACACAGGATTGCCCAATGTCTTAGTTTTAATGCAGGTGTTTAGATTATGTGAGCCATACATCACCTCTAGTGGTTTGTCTGCACTTTCCAAATTTGAACAGCTCATTTTGGTCTTAATTCGGTTGAGACTTAATCTTCCACTGCAAGATTTGGCTTTCAGATTCAAGATTTCATGTTCCACTGCTTCTCGGATTTGGCACAAGATGATTGACATACTTCATGCGAGAACAGAGTTTCTAATAGAGTGGCCGGAGCGAGAGGTGTTGCAAGCTACCATGCCTATGTCATTTAGGCAAGCATTTGGATGCAAGGTTGCAGTAATTGTGGACTGTTTTGAAGTGTTCATAGGAAGCCCTTCTAATTTACTGGCAAGAGCACAAACCTGGTCCAATTATAAACACCACAACACTGTCAGATTTCTCATTGGCATTGCACCTCAAGGTGTCACATACATCTCTCGTGCTTGGGGAGGGAGAGTGAGTGACAAGCAGTTAACTGAAGAGAGTGGTCTGCTGAAGAATTTGTTGCCTGGGGACATTGTTCTGGCAGACCGTGGCTTTAACATAGGTGAAAGTGTCAGATTTTACTGTGCTTCATTGCATATGCCTGCGTTCACAAAAGGGAAGAGCCAACTATCTGCGTATGAGGTTGAACAAACAAGAATTCATGTGGAAAGAGTCATAGGATTAGTGCGAAGAAAAGTACCAAATTCTGCAGAGTAGGGCAATGCCCATTGAACATATGGCTGCAAAAGCAGAAGATTCACTGGCACTGATTGATAAGATTGGGGTTATTTGCTGTGCATTAACTAACCTTTCTGTCTCTGTTGTCCCACTGGAGTAAGCAATAGATATTTCACTCCTTAAAAAAAAAAAAGAATGATGTATGTATATATGTATTTGTCATCATCAATGACAAGAGTGCTTCTATGAAGCTTGTTTTTGTAGGTTGGTTAATGTTAATGAGTGATTTTGTATATATTCTATTAATTAAACTGATGTAGTTATGTTTTAACCCTCCTATTGTCCTCACATCAAGGAAAGGACAGAGGTGAAGAAGTTAGGAAGGACGGAAGGAAAGAAGGATGGAGGAAAGAAGCATTTCTGTCACTTACTATGAAATTCCAAAAAGTTGTTTAATGTTTCACTTTAATACTTTTACTTGAGTAAAGTACTTTTTACACAAGTATCTGTTCTTCTAGTAAAGAATGTGTGTACTTTTGGCACCTCTGTATATTGTACATGTGTTTTTTATATTTATGTCTACTTATATATAGCCATTAAAAATATTTCATACTTTGTTTAAAATGTGTCATAAGTGTCATAATATCCCCAAAACATCCTGATATGCTTCCAGTGAAAGATGATAGACAATGCTGAATTACCACCTGCCATACTTGTAATTCATAACAGTTATTTAAATGACATCACAAGGTGGCCTTGGTATATTTCAGAAACTCATTTATTTTATTTGTGATAGGTAAGATTTTCACCTGTTACAGTCACATTCTATGAAAACCTATGGACATACATGTATAGACATGAGAACATATAAACATTTGATTCATTTTAACAACGTTGGAGGTGATATAGTTAAACTAAACTGAAAACAAAATAATACAGTAATAAATTTAAGATTTAAGATTCCCTTATAAGTCCCACAATGGGGAAATTTTGCACACACACACACAGCTGCAACGATTATTTGATAAATCAATGAATCGATCGACAGAAATTATCACCAATTATTTTGTTACTCGATTAATTGTTTAAGTAAATTTTTCTTAATTAATTAATCGATAATGAAAATAATCGTTAGTTGCAGCCCTACACACGAACACCAAAGTGATTCCTGCTGTTTAACCCATCCCTTTTTACACACCCTGCATAGGAGCAGAGGGCTGCAAATTAGTGCGTCCAGGGAGCAGTGGGAGTTAGGTGCCTTGTTCAGGGGCACCTCAGCCCTTGACCTGTTGGTCCTGAGATTCAAACTAGCAACCCTCCGGTTATGAGGCCACTTCTCTAACCTCTGTGCCACAGCAAACAAACAAATACAAGATTAAAATGTTATTGTCCCTTGTTACCTTAGCTGAACAATGTGTGTTTATGATAGTAGTGTACTCAGAAACCTTCCTGCAGTGCCAAATCGCACAAAAAACAAAAACATTTAAAATATGACCTGATTCTCACTTTGTAAATTGCTGTCCCAGCACTTCAGGAAGGACACAGTATCTGAAGAACTCTTCAACTTTGGGAATGATGCTGTCCCAGAGTTCAGCATCAGGCAAAATCCTCTCCACAAAGATATCATTTTTGTTCCACACTACAAAGTCACAATAATCAGCACCTACAATGTGAAGCTGAGCCTGTACTTGGTAGTAGTAAGCATGGTTCTTGTCCAGTTTTACATCATCCCCATTGTTGACGAGACAGAAACCCTCATCTCCAGCGCACAGGCGTAATTGACCTCGTCCTGTTTGCTGTGTGGACACTAAAAGTTCACAAAAGAAAAGAGTTACTTCATCTGCATGGCATTCCCTGTTCAAATTTCCAGCTCCAAGATATGTTAGTTTCTCTTATGTACATGCACCAAAAAATGCTAGTTTTATGTCTTTACAACATGTATGAGAACTTCACTTTGCATAGCATTAAAGTTACTTTTCTCACAAATCCCAATTCCATTAGTCATAGGTCACAATGCAAATATACCTGCTCTACTGTGTTATTGAGTTCTCACAACATGAATGATAAATGTACAATGGTGTATTAGGGCTTTTTTTATCATGATGAGATTTCATAATATAATTTTTTGTTCATCATGCCTGGCCCTAATACGCCTTTGTATAAATGGGTAGTACATGTTCATACTGAAGAAATAACTGGTACCTTTATCTCACAAATCCCAGGTCCATGACATGCGCACGTTACAACTCCATCTGGTGAGGCTCCCATATATGGCCACGTTGGATTCAGCCTAAGTCCACTGTCCATACAGGAGAAACCCTCATGGTCCACGCTTAACAATCCTTCATATTGTTTTCTGGCTGTTGCCTCATATTTGCATCCATACCTGTAATGCACAACAGTAATAACAGAAAGAGAGAGAATTGTACAGACAAAATTAGTTGCTGATTTTTTTAAAAATTCCAGTGCACTGGTTTACATCATCGTATTCCTGACCTCAAACCTTAAACGTACTTCTAGCCAGCCCTAACATTTGCATCATACTGTCAGTTGTGGATGTCCTTACCTAGCCCTCATATTTCCCTAATAAATACCTTGTTGCAGCTGTAGAGAACTTGTGTGCCTCTGGATAGCGTATAGACTTGACCAAGGACTTTGATGGTTGTGAGAGACTAGTCTGTAGAACCTGCTTCAGTTTAGAGGCTGTTATTCTTCCTGCTCTTTGGCTGAACCAGAGTTTTGATGAGCTTTGGTTTCTGGTCTCCTCCTCTACTGCCTGGACCTGGGCCTGAGTAAGCTCTTCCAGTCTGAAATCATTGCATGCTTTCTGCAACTCTGTTGGAGGTAGCTGCAGTGTTTCTGGGGTCTATATGCAGTTACTGGTTTAGGTAGCTTGCAAACAGACTTTGGGACAAATTCTTTGTAATATGGGGCCCTGGACATGAGCGCTGCACTTCTTGGGGAGTTTGTGTGTAAAGCTTTGAAAAACTGAGTGTAAGTCTCAGATCCTCGCTCCACTCTTGGACACTGGACTATGGGACTCTCTGTTTGTTGCTCACCTGCAGAGGTGGAAAGAGTACTGACAAATTTCACTACTTTAGTGAAAATTATTTAAAGTACAAGTAAAATTACTACTTCAGGAAATTACTCTATTATCTCTAGTTTGTTTTTAAAGTAGTCCATTTAAAGTATCAATCAATCAATCTTTATTTGTATAACGCCAAATCACAATATACATTCTCTCAAGGGACTTTACAGGGTAAGGTAGAGACGTTACAGAAAGAAAGAAACCCAACAGTTTCCCACACTGAGCAAGCACAAGGCGACAATGGAGAGGAAAAACTCCCTTTTAACAGGAAGAAACCTCCAGCAGAGCCAGGCTCAGAGCAGGCGACCATCTGCCTCGACCGGTTGGGGTGAAAAGGCAGCAACAGGGAGAGAAGAGAGAGGGGAGAGAGGGGGAGAGAGAGAGAGAGGAGAAAGGGGGGATGTGGGGGAGAGAGAGAGAGACCAGGGATAACTGGAAACACTGTCTTCAGGCGTTGTCAGGCTCGAGTACTCAAGTAAAAGTACATTTGTCCTACTTCAATAAATGTTTATATAATTATTTATCCAGATTACATTTCACACATCCAGCACATGTTAGCTAAGCTATCCCCTGTCTTTAACTGTCTCATCTTTCATACTGACCAGCTCATTCAGTAATCTACACCTCTGCTCACCTGTCTTCCCTGCAATGGCATCATCTAGTTTTTTTTTTTTGAATTTGCTGATGAAAAGTCTATCTTCACAACTGGAGCAGCATGAATCTGAAAGTGTGAGAGGCAAGGAATAGAAGTGCACTAAATGTATCCTTGAAATCAGCTCACACTGAGAAAAAAACTACATGTCATGTGCATTTGATTACCTTTTTGACATTTGAGGGCATTATCCACTTGCACTTTTCCATAGTACAAGATTCACTCGCTTTCATTTTAACACCTGCTTCAATGGCAAACAGAACTGCCCCAACGTGTGAGCAGGATTCTGACAATCTGTTGGTAAAAAGGACGGAGAAAGGGAATTATGTATTTACAGATAAGATCTGTTTTTCATAGTGACATGCACAATGATACTATTAAGTAACACAAACAGCTGACAGACTGCTTTGTTTATGGGGAGAACCTAATTTTACATACATAAGCTGTGCTTCTCTGCTTTCTGAACTTAACTCTTAAACACCAGGCAGTCCTCTATGATATGATATATCACACATTGCCTGTTTACCACATAAACTAAAGTCAGTATAAGCTAATACCTCACTGGAAAAAAACTAGTATTCTTTAGATTAGATGACTCACGATAGTTCTGCTGTCACATTTTCATGTTCACTACTGAACATTTGACTAAAGCAAGGGGAAAAGTGGCTTAATTTTGAATGTTTACACGTTGATGTGATGTTCATTTATTATGACTTACCCAGCCATGCAATCACAATGTGCTGTGACAACTTCTCCGTTTTCTTTAGCCACGACCCACGTTTTCAAAGGTGTCTCATTAGACCTCTGAGAATGGTTGACCTAGCAACATTAGGTAGAAACTAGTATTTACAATTAGCCAGGTAGCTTGTAGCCTAACACCAGTGGTGCATTCATGTAACGTTACATTAGTGATGAAACAGCAATGTAAAGAGTGAATCACATTTACTCACCCGGGCAAAAACAAGATGGCAGTCATTCAGTGCTGCTTTGGATCCGAGGTCGCTGACCCAACCACACACAAAGTAGTTATACGCCTCCAGACTCTTGTACGCCTTCATTTGGCTAGCGGTGTAGTAGGAGATCTGGAGACGAGGTAATTTGTAATGTCGACGGCCTCCACACCAGGCAAGTCCGACAGCAAGTATGAAAAATCACTTTTCCTCAGTGTGTATGGATCATATCGATATGTTTTTCTAATTTTTGATAATACCTGCTACGTGCAGGCTCAACCAACGCTTTAGAGTACTCACTTTCCATCATTTCCAATCACCGTTCTCCACTTCCTGCCCCCCATCTGAACTTCGCGCGTCATCGGAATCATGTGACTGCAAACCACCTATATGCGCGGAAATATAGGCCTATACGTAAAATGTATTCAACAAGTAACAACATATATTAGAGAAAAAATGAGACATTTTACACAGATTTTGCATCTTTATTTTTTTTTTTTAATCTCATTCTCGTGTAATATTTAGCAAAAAAAAAAAAAAAAAATCAACCTTCGGGAGGACGGGTCCCGCTGGCATTTCCCGGGCGAGAAATGACACGTTCACATCCCGGGATCCCGGGAAACCGGGATCCCGGCCTCTAACCCTACTGATTACTGTGATCTAACTTCACCCAAACTGAGCCAACTGTTTTGTCTCATATTTACTAATCAGGGAAGAATGAATAGTGATTAAAAGGACATCAACAAACACATATTGTCCAAATTTTCACTGACAAAAGGTTATTTATGTTTTGCTTCACAAGAGCATGGAAATGCATTAAAATAAGACATCAAGAGAAAATTATAATTCTATTAAAAATGGCATAAAAACAAAGAAAAGAGTAACATTTGTAAATGCTGCAATAAATTAATGTTTGACCTTCAAACGCCTTCATGTTCATGTTTCTTAATAAATGTTAGTTGTCATTTCAGATTGGAGCATTTATTTGGAGCCAAACAGAATATTTGCCGCTGCATCAGTCTTTAAATGTAGAACCTGAAACAGCAGTAATTCTCAGCAGTCAGCGCCGTCTCTTTCAGTCCCCGCAAACCTCAGAACAAAGCTTCCATCACATTAAAGCACCACGCAGCCCCATTTCACTCCTCACACTCCACTCTTTTTGTTATCAACATTAATATTGACAGATTCTCCCACTGTGCAGTATCAACCGACCAACGCTGCACATTCGCTGAAAAAGCCTTTAAATCCTCCAACAAAACCACAGCATCAGCCAACCCCGTTTCATCCCAAACACTCCATTTTTTCTGTCGTGTTATTAACATGAATATCGACAGATTCTCCCCACGAGGTGCATCCAGCTCGCCGCCGGCCACGGCCCCCCTCATCCATCCTACTATCCTCCCACTGCACACATCATCTGTTTTGGGCTCCTGGGCGATACATCACCGTGGCGGGCCACAGAAAAGCTCTTTAAGTTGCATAAACACAGTGTCGCCCCGGTCGCCCACTGCTGCAGGTGATGGATGGGGACCACACACAGAAAACACAGAGTGGGTTCTTCCAGAAGAACAACCGACTGTCAGTTCTGCACACGATTAGAATGGAGAGGCCGCGTAGGTTGCTGATGTGCATTATGCTACTATATATAACAACAGTATAGAAAAATATCAAAATAAGACCAAACAACTAATCGATGGGTGAAAAAATTATTACCACATTCATCACTAGATGAAAAATAGGTCCAAACATGTGAAAGCAGTTTTCAGTACCACAATATAATAATAAATATTGTAAATAAATAAAGATAATAACAATAATGTAAATAATAACAGTAAAAGGTGTAATTATCATTATAGCTGAGATTGATCATATTTGTCTATCTCATAATGAAAGGACTTTGCTTGGTTACCAATATTTTTTGTCATTTTGTACGCTCTGCTGGCAATCAGAATTCTTCAAAAGCAAACGTCAGAATGGCCGTATAAGTTACTGCCTGCATTTCTTTCACCAGTTTACCCTGTCTTTCCCCACCGGTGAAGAAGTCTTTACCTGAGCAAAAATCAGAGACACTGTGGTATTTCTTCCACCAGAAGCTCTGGTCTGTGACTGGCTCCCCTAAAGCTCCCCATCTCTCTCCCACAAAGTTCCCTGGATCTCTCCCTCAAAGCTTCCCGACTCTCTCCCCCAAAGCTCCTTGGCTCTCTCCTCGAAGGTCCGCGGCTTTCTCCCTCTAAGCTCCCAGGCTCTCTCCCTCAAAGCTCCCCAACTCTGTCCCTCGAAGCTCCCCGACTCTCTTCCTCGAAGCTCCCCGACTTTCTCCCCCGAAGCTCCCCGACTCTCTCCCTCGAAGCTCCCCAACTCGCTCCCTGACTTTATCCCCGAAGCTCCCCGACTTTCTCCCCGAAGCTCCGTGGCTCTCTCCCTCAAAGCTGCCCACCTGTCTCCCGAAAGCTCCCAGGCTCTCTCCCTTAAAGCTTCCCAGCTCTCTCCCCCAAAGATCCCTGGCTCTCAGCAGCTGTGTGTCGGCTCTGTGCCTCAGCTCCACCCTGCCCCCTTCCACACAACACTAAAAGCCCAGTGACTGGCAAATTTTCAACTCGCCCAGATACACGAATGACCCAAATTTTATGTGTTTGCGTTGTCATTCACATCACAAAATTTAGCATTTATTTGTGTCTGTGCATTACCTTTGTATGTAATCTACTGCTGCACAAAATTCTGGTCGTTCACCAGAAAATCAGAGTGGTGAACGGGTAAAATCTTAAAAAATAAAAAAAAAACGTCTTTTCCCCAAAACTTTGTATGTTATAAAAACTGTAGAACATCCAAGGAACACAGTTTTAGTATTTGGATAGTTAAATCACAGTTATAGAATATTTTTACTCACAAAATTTGTCACTAATGAAACACAATAGTAAATATCATAATAAGGTTTATTTTGACTTAATAACATTTTGTTTACATCTACATTGAAAATATTTTTCCAGAGATTAATGAAATTTTCAACCTGACCTTCAAAAACATAGTTTGATTGATCTATTATTGTCGTTTTGTCTCTGTGTATATTTGGTAGACTGTACGTATTTTTATATTTTTATATTTCTTCTTCTTCTAATTGCTCTGTGTAATATATTTTTCTGCTCTTTAAAGGGAGCAGCTGTAACATGATCAGTTTCCTCCCCGGGGGATCAATGAAGTGTTTCTGATTCTGATTCTCAACCTTCACGTCTTCATGTAAACTTTTGACCTCTATCAGCTGATCTTTTTGATCTTTTCTTTTAATACTGTGCACCACATGATATTTTTAATAAATGTGTCTGTATGTTTTCATGTGTGCTGACGAGTGTGTTGAGGCTCTGTGAGGTTCTCTGAGGTTCCTCGCTGTCTGCTGCTAACTGGCTTAGAGCCTGTGATGTGTTCCCTCAGACCGGCTCAGGGGGTTTTACAGAGAATTACTGACTGATTGGTAAATACTCTGAATCCAGGGTTTAGTGCCGGATCACAAAAATGACACAACTCGTATTAAGAGGCAGAGTCGGTGTTCAGGAGAGAGACCACGTCCTCGGGGGGTGTCTGTCCTCGTATGGCTGCTGGAGGACGGACTGCTGACTGCTTTAAATCATATAAGAGCATACAAATATAAACATATAATCAGAATTGATGTGAGGATCAACCAAGGCTCAAAAGTTTGGCTCAGATCAACCTGATGGTCTCAGTTCTGAATAAATCTGAGTTTAAATCCACAGCAGCCTGGAATAAATTCATTTACAGGACACCTTGTCCTTTGATAAATTAAGTGATGATTACATTAAATGAAGACAAAACAGAATCAGTACAGTTAGCTGATTATTAGCCTGATTATCCACCATCAATAATCAATACAAACACACATTATTAGACTGTAACCTGCTGATTAAACCAGCAGCAGCTGATGTGAGACGACCTGATGAGACAAAGTTTCAGTTTCTGTGGTCGTCATAAAACGTTAACATCAACAGAATCAGCAGGCTGAATTATGTAGACGTCCATGAAAAGAGAGAAAGTTTTTATAATGAGAAACTTTATCAAAATAATGACTTGGAGAACTACATTTTTATTTTGTGAAAGTTTCTCATTTTAATGACTCACAGGATCTTTTTTTTTTTTATCACGTTGGAGGAAATTGACTTTCAAAGAAATTAAACTGAAGCTCGCTGTGCTCTCCAGAGAAAATACAACACCAAACTCCCTTTAAAAAATATGTCATTTCAATAATTCCTAACATGTCTGCAAAAACACAAAAGTGTAGAAACACAAGATGAAAAGGCTTCACACGTCAAAGGTCGTCTCATCTATTCAGCATCAGTGTAATCCAGACAGAGAAAAATCCTGCCCTTCACCTGAGGTTTTTTCATGTCTACATATTCTATAGAAACTGTAAAGGTGTCATGTTGCTGATATGATGTATCGACTCACCCTCATGTTGATTGAAGGTCTGGTTTAGTTTTTAAGAACACAAAACACTGCTGACGTTTCACAGGAAAACAGAATCTCACAGACAGGAAGTGAATGGTGACCAGTTTTCAAACATAAAATGCCTCCATACTGCTCGTGTGCTGTAATCCAAGTCTCCTAAAGTCCCAACATTCATTCATTCATTCAACCGTTATTTTAACTCAGTAATACATTGAGGTAGAGACCTCATTTACAATGTAGCTGAGTAACATGCCAAATTGACAAAAAAAAGTTATTTCCACCATGTTTTTATTCTGAATCTTCACTGTAGATCTTTAGCTTGGAGACACAGTCTGAACTGTGTGTGTGTGTGTGTGTGTGTGTGTGTTGTGACGGTGTGCAAACAGCATGTTGGAGCTTTAGGAGAGTTGGATTACAGCAGACGAGCAGCATGGAGGCATTTTATATTTTTATTTTGTTATTTAGGTTTAAAAACTGGTCACCATTCACTTCCACTGCAGTGTTCTAATTAACCTTTTACCAAAAAAGGCTGAGAATTACAAAAATGATAAAAAAAAAATCTCCTTTATTTGTAAATGAAGTTGCACCTGGGGGTGTTCTATGAAGAAGTCAAGTCTTTATGCAGCTCAAATGTCAGCAGCTATGACAAACACGTTCTTTTCAGCATCTGTGACAAAATAAACAAAGTAGAAACACAAAAAAATAAAATAGCAAATAATCAAACAAAACACCATCTATGATGTTTGTGCAGGGGACTGCTGTGATTGGTGGACCTCGTGGGAAGCTACAATGATTGGTCAGATTTGAAGAAAAGTTGCAGAGTTGGGGCAAAATTGCAAGTTCACACAGAAGTGAAGGGGGTTGGTTAAGTTTGCATGAACTGTTGCGATCGTCCCTGCAGGGACTGATTACAGCCACAGTCCAGAGTGTTCACAGGCTGTGCTTTGATCATGATGATCATTAACTAAAGTAGAACCAGTCAGGTTTGTCAGCTGCAATAAATGCACCAGACGGTTTATAGTATTATTGAGTCTCATTCCCAGGATGTCAGATACCGACATTTCTATTTGGTAAAAGGTCCTGAGCAGCAGGTCCGGGCAGAAGGCTGCAGGCTTTCTGCAGATACAGGTGCTGCCACACACGAGTGTGATGATTAACAGGAATTATGTTTATATAGTCTCTATCAATCAATCAATCAGACTTTATAAAACACTTTTCATACAGACAAGATGTAACAAAAAGTGCTTCATACAATAAAACAATAACCTACACACCCAAAGCAATAACATTGTGATCAATAGAATAAAATATACTAAAATGAGAACAGCTCATATTAAAAAGGAACTGAGGAAACATGATCATGAGAGGCAGGATAAAAAACAAATGAAAGGAGCAAAAGGCAAACTATTAAAATACTAAAGAAAAGACAGGATGTGTAGTGAAATGAGTAAATCCAAAATTAAAAGGTTGGGTATTAAAAGGAAAACACAACAAAATAAAGATAAGCAGACTATGGCTACAACCAATCATTATTTTAATTGGTCAGTCATTTTCTCAATTTATCAATTTGTTGTTTGGTCCTTAAAATGTCAGAAAATGGTGAAAATCCTCAATTAATCCTGTCACAATCTTTTCAATTGAAAAATAGGTGAAAACATGTAAAAACACAGATGTACGTCTGTGCGCTCCACCTGTTTTCACATGTTTGGACCTATTTTTCAACAAGTGATCAATCTGCCAATAATTTTCCCACTAACTGATTAGTTGTTTGGTCCATGAAATGTCAGAAAATATCCTCCTCCTCCCTCTGCCTCCCTCCTCTCTGGTCTTATGTAAGTGTTGCAGTGAAATAATGACATTATCTCGGTCCGGACGTGGATCTGAGGATCAGAGACTCCGTGTGTGTTTCTGTGTGTACGGACACATCAGAACGGAGTTTTCCCTCCTCAGGACTCACCCACATTAAACCCGACCACGCTGTCCTGATTTCCCCTCCGTACATCCCCTCTGCTGCTGCTGCTGCTGCTGCTGCTTCACTTTGTTGTTCCTGGAAAAACTTTTGAAGTGACTTCAAAAAACATCCAGAGTCTCTCTCTCAATTTTTTCTGCCAACCTGAGCTCTGATATTTAACACTGATAAGAGCAAATAGGAAAAGAGCCTCAACGGTTTGTGAAGGAGAAAGTTTGGAGATTCAGACCAGCATGAAGAAAAAAGTCAGTTCTACTTTCAAGCAGCCAGTCACTGCAAAGAGAACGTCAGAGTGTATTTACATACAGATACAAGCAGGACAGCTGTTCTACATGCTGATACAGATGATGTTATGATTTTATGTTTATGTGCATTTCACATATGCTTCACTTTTAAACCTTTTACATTTAAGAGCGACTCTAACCCACGTCTGACTGTAAACATCACATCAGCATCACTGAAGTGTTTGTCTGCACATTTCAAAGTGTCAGCAGCAGCTAAACTTTGTCTCATGTGCAGTTTTCTTCTGACATGTGTGAATATTTCTGATATATTTATTTTCCATCAACATAATGCATATAATTGTGGCACAAGAACAGCAGTGATCATGATCGTGGTTCAGAAGAAGAGAGAAAGTGACAGTGGCTGCAGTGAAGTTGTCTTGTGGCAGTAAATGTACAGTTTGTCCATGAATAAATTAACAGTTTCTTCGTCTCCCTCAAATATTTCTCTTTGTAACATGAGAGATCATTGAATCTTGAATCTAATTCATGTGATCAAAGGCTGAGCAATATATCAATATTACATCAATACTGTGACTTGAGACTAGACATGGTGTTTTATTTTGGATGTGGAGATATGATGACATGTAGTAATGTTGACTTTTCCTGGTTGTAAAGGCTGCCTTACAGTGAAGTGATGTCATTTCCTGTTCTGGCTGTTCTGTTATTTGTCTTTACCCACTTTATCATTACAGCCAAATTAATGATGATTACTGATCAAATATCTCATTGTGTTCTTAAGAATGGGTGACGTATTGTTGAGAAAATAGACTTAATGTGTAAATAACACTTGAGGTTACAGTTACACAGCAGAGACTCAAGGCGCAAAGTTGTGATACGCAGTTGAGCCACAACCCGTGAGTGCAGTGGGTTCAGGTTGACTTTCTAGAACCAGGGGTTCAGACAGACAGGTGGAGTGGTCAAAGTAAGTTACTAATAGGAACGCTGCATGCAGTAGTCCACATTTTCCTCCTGTCTGTCGTTCACTTTGTGCGCACAGCAACCAGTGCATCCAGTGCGCTCTGTCCAGTCTGCTGATCGGTGCTCAAACTGCACCTAAACACATAAAATCCTGGAGGAAGGGAAAGGGAGTGAAGGTTTACTGGGTGTGCTGCTATTCAACAATGAAGAACACATTTGGAAAGTGTTGATTTAGTAGCGCAGATCTTTCCGCTACTGTGTGCAGAGGAGTAACAGCGACAGCTGTCTGCTTCCAGCAGCAGGATCAGCATCCTGTGTGGAGCATTGTGTGGGACAATCATGACAATGTGTTATTATAATGCATAAAGTTTGCAATTCACATGTCGAGTTTGGTTCAGATTGTTGATTGACACATACTTTTGTGGGTTGGAGGGTGCAGATTGGCTCTCATAATGAGTCAGGTGTGTGCAGGTCCTAAAAGACCCCGACCCACCCATCACTAGCTTACAGAGCCGGTGCAGTCAGCTGCACACATAAATTTACTTTGCACCAGTGAAGTAAAGTACTGCAGTGTTTCCCTCTGACATGTAGCTGACATTATGGACCTGGAGTTGTAGTAAATGTGGAGTAAGTCCTGCCTGTTACCTGTTGTTGAGTCAGCTGTGCTCGTCCCTGCGTGCAGCTGCAGGGTGTCATGTTCTTCAGCAGCTGGATTGACGGCTTCAGTCTGGTTCTTGTTCTCCCTGCAGACTGAGATTCATCAGACCTGCGAATCATCACAGTTCCTGCTGAAGTCAGTGGAGTCACTCTGTCACTTAAACACTGACTGGAACAGAGCTGATGCTCCCGGCGGGACACTAACACGTCTGTCATGGACACAAACACAACATCACTAACACACCACACACACACAAAAACACACAAGTGGATAAGAAACCTCAAGTTTATAAAATACCCACAAGTAAGAATGTTTATCCAGGACATGACTGCTGTCTGCTGCTGAGGTCACGATGATGATGCACAGAAAACTGAACTAAAAAGAGTCAAAAAAGTTTGTTTTTGGTATTTTACAAAGAGTTTTGTGTAAGAAATACACAGAGCGACGCAGGACTTTTTGTGTTGTGTTTGATGCATATATTCATTTACTTAATCCTAACGAAATCTCCAAAAAATAAATAAATAAATAAATAAACCAGCACTACATCATTAAAAAATATCAATGTTATCAGCGTTTTACATTGAGCACATTAGTCTGTCACTGGTTCAAACAGAACCAGATCAAATGAAGCAGGTGTGTGCCGTCGTGACAAAGTTGGGTTATTATTAATTATTGGACATGAATGAATAAAGTGTTTCATTTATCAAAAGATCTGAGGTGTTCTGCTGCCTGTGTGTGTGTGTGTGTGTGTGTGTGTGTGGTGTGGTGTGTGTATTGAATGACTTGTGTGTCATGTTTTGACAAAGTGAGCCCTGTTTCCAAACTGTAAATGTGAATATTTTCTGGTTTCTTTCCTCCTCTCTCACAGTAAACTGAAGATCTTTGAGTTGTGGACAAAACAAGACATTTGAGGACGTCATCTTGGACTTTGAGAGACATTTTCTGACATTTTCTGTCATTTTATGGACCAAATAACTAATTGATTAATGGGAAAATGATTGCCAGATTGATCACCAGTTAAAAAAATAGGTCCAAACATGAAAACAGGTGGAGCACACAGACGTCCCCTTTAGCTGGGGACCTCCACCTGTTTTCACGTTTGGACCTACAGTATTTTTCAGCTGACAAGATTGTGACGGGATTAATTAATTGATTTCCACTATTTTCTGACACTAGAACCTTAACATAGAACCTTAATCTGTAAACTCTGATTGGTCAGGTACTTAGTGTTTCCCGTCTTTCTTTTGACTGGAGCTTTTAGATGCAGCAGTAGAACCACATGATGTTGATGAATGAATGAACAGAGACACTGAGGATGACTGTCAGCTGATCAAAGAACATCATTTGAATGTGATCTGTTTCCTCCACATTAATATTTAAAGGACTTCCTGTCTGTCACCGTCACGTCTCGTTGGCTGGACGACCCTGATGGATCTGCTGTTGACAGAAAAACACCTTTTTTCTTCCATCCGCTGTCACCCTAAAAGAATCGTTTGTGATTTCCGTCACAGTTTCTCTCAAAATCTACGAGCTGCTGCTGCTGCCACAGCGATTAAACATCCGGAGGAGAAAGAAACATGACACAAACCATTAAAAGTGCTCGAGGTTTCCTGCAGACCAAGGTCACAAGCGTCTCCCTGATCGCACGTTTGTCAGCGTGAGCGGAAAAAAAAACATGGAGTCACATTTGAAATCAGTCACAATGTCAGAACAGGCAGCTGATGGAGGAGGAATCTCACCTGAACGATGTTTCTCAGCTCAGTGCACAAACACTTTAACATTACATTAAAAGAATCACAGTTAATGTCCATATTTCTTTTTCAAACTGTCTTCAACAGACAAACAACAGCAGCATCATTAAAGTGACGTCTGTTAACCTGAGTAATGACGTGACATTGTGTCAGTGGTGGTGAAATGTGTCACGTTCCATTTTAAATGAAGCACTGCGGTTCTGCAGAGACGCCCGGACTACAAATCATTTTCTCCAGACGCAGGAGAACATTTTGTTTGCTACAGACCACAGAAAAAAAATCACATTATCATCATTTTTGTCTCTTTTTTTCAGTAAAGATGGCTCAAATAGCTTGTTTTATTGAGACAACAAAAATATATATACAGTATACATGCAAATGTAAGAATTCAAATTATATTAATGCACATTCACAGATATAAAGCAGATTATATAAATTATTTTCATAGTTGGTTAATCAGTCGATTATTTTCTCCATCAATCAATTGGTTGTCCAAACACGTGAAAACAGCTGTTTTCAGTGTTTGGACCTATTTTTCAAATACTGATCAATTTGGCAAAACTTTTTTCCACTTATTGATTATTTGTTTGGTCCATAAAATGTCAGAAAGTAAAACTACCAAAACTCAAGTAATTTGCATTTTTATCAGAAGACGAAAACTAAATCAGAATCTGGTGCCAATGAAATTTTCCTTCTGTTGTCATCCTTTTGTTCCTTCTGTTCCTTCTGTTTTTCCGCCTGTTCTGACTGTCAGCATGTTCAGCAGCTCAGTCAGAGCTTCAAACTCGGACTCTGTAGGTTCCTCCAACATCATTTCTGCAGGCGTCTCTCTGTGCATATGTCAAACAAATGTTGGACTTTCAGCAGGAGACTCACCAGAGGATCATGTCCCATAAACCAAAAGTAAATTGTGACAGTTACGTTACTTAACTTAAACATGATTTTGACTCCATAGGAACTTCAAGTGTTTTTATCAAACACTATCTGTCACCTATACGTCGAGTATCCTGTATATTTAGTATCTGCCCTGACAAGGACAAAAAGTTTTGCAGAATATGCCTTTATTTTGAAAGTCCAACAGGATACTGCATATTCATTATTGTAAACTTGACTTTAAAACTGATGCTAGAGGAGCCTGTCCATCCTTTTATCCCCTCCTCCTGTCTCCTCAATCTTTCATCCTCAG
Organism: Lutjanus argentimaculatus; assembly: GCA_034769285.1. NCBI lineage: Eukaryota > Metazoa > Chordata > Actinopteri > Lutjaniformes > Lutjanidae > Lutjanus > Lutjanus argentimaculatus. The sequence continues at coordinate 2,500,272 of JAWZSL010000050.1, forward strand.
CTTGTGTCCTCTCAGATAAATTCTGTAACTGAGCTTCACATTCTGGGATTCAGATCCACTTTTTTCTGTTTTAGAGAAACTAAACTCAGGAGGTTTGTCTGTCTGAGCTGCTGAATCTCCTCCGAGTCTGTTTCTCTGTAAATCAGTTTGTAATATCTGAGGAGGAGCAGAGATGGCAGACGACTGCCAGAGTTATTTTGGGGAGCAGATGGCCGAACAGCTCAGACGGTTGATGACACTTTTTGCTCGTAGCTTTACGATCAGCAGGATTTTTTCTTGGCTGCATTAAAAGATGATTTACAGAACAACAGAATCACAGAATAAACCAGCCTATCAGCAATCAGATGTTCTGTCAGGTTCTGGAGTTCGTTATAGAGTTGGGGGTCAGTGTGGACCTCTTGACCTGCACTGATGGTGTCCTACAAACCAACATTAAAGGTGCATGCTGCCATCTTCTGTATCAGAGTGTGCAACATTAAGACTTTGCAATGAACTGATGTTTGTTTTTTCATGTTTCTTTTTCTTTCTGCACTAAACTTTGGGCTGTTTTTCAGATTTCCTCAAGCAGTTTTTTAACTGAACGGGTCATAAACTGTAGGACTACCACACACCATCTTGACCCCATGCCCACTCCTCTGATTAAATCATGCCTCCCCCCTGATGACACATATCATTAATGCATCTATTCTGTCTGGCGGTCCTTCCTTCAAACTGATACTGAGGGACTTTAAGAACTACAGACCAAACTCAAATCTGCCATTTTCACCAAACTCCTCAAGTGTAGCCCGTCAGCTCCAGGTTCATACATCCATCAACAACATACATGAAGAGTTTCAGTCTGGTTTAACTAGTTGGTGTCACCTGGACTCTTTTATCCTGGTTCAGGTCCCACCTCACAGCTCAACAGGAGTTTGTTTACATCAGCAGTTCCACATCTCCTGCATACCTCCTTTCCCATGATGCCCCTCACTGAGGAAACTTTTGACGAGCTTTCCTGGTGCTCTTTTATCTGTATCTGTACTTCATTACTGTTGTCATTGCTCTGTGTGCTCTGTGGTTACGTGCCACAGTCAGGGTCTGGTGCATAAAGCAGGGAGTGTGCAGTAGAACAGGCCCAGCGGGGCTTTCTGCAGACTTCAGTCTGTGTGTCTGCAGCATTGTCCTGTAGTGGCAGGTAAGACTGCTCATGGCTAGCATATAGCTAGGTTTTGTAACTTATGTGTTTTGCTAGCCCCCCTGGTTAGCAATGACACTCTCTTTTGTCTTTAGTGTGTTAATTTGGAATCCACTAGTTGCCTGATTTAGTATTTTAAGTTTGAGTTCATTTGTCATTTTTTAATGTTAACTTAATTTGAACTTAATTTATTAATAAAAAGAACCTATGTTTACACATGTCTATATTATAATTATTATTATTACATCACCTCAGCACATGTTCAACAGTTTCCCCAAATTTCCCTAAATTAGTCCTGTGTGTCACATTCTTAATAAGAAAAAATAACATCTATTTTCCAGCACGTTCCTCTTTTCCTCGTCACTCTAAAGCCATTTTTACACCAGACAAAAACCCCACTAACACCTGACCTTTGCCTGTGGTGTGAAAGGGTCCAATCAGTATTCAGTCCTGGGTCACATGACTCTGCAGTAGACACAGGTATTATCGTCTCCAGCTCTGATTGGCAGTGATGTAAACATGACACCGAGGTGGACACTCTTTTCACTCCTTTTCAGCAAAGGAAATGAAGGCCTGTTGCCTATTTTTCTCCTCTTTAATATCCACATGTGCTGCTTGGTTAGATTTGGTGACTCGGTGCTGCAGCCCTGCACAGCAGAGTTTTCACCTGCTGAAAGGTGGGTATTTAGTAGTATGACTCACTGGATGCACACTGCTGGTATAAGTCCTGCCATTGGTTGCTTGCTCCAAGCGGCATCACAGTATCTGCCTCTACATTTTCAAAGTCTCCAGGAAACGAGAACAACCTCTGAGCTGCAACCTACACACTGAAAACGGCAAATTAGCACCTGGGATGCTAACGATACAAATGTAAACAAGCTAACAGCTATTAGCTTTTCTTTTGCAGTGATGTAGTCATTTTAATGTCAGAGCTCACCTCCAGACATGCAAATGTTCCACCAAAACAAGTTCCCCATCAACAATATTTTGCAGCAGCCCCGTCACTGCATCCTGAGCTTAGCTCAGCCCAAGATATTTGTGATTGATTTAAAGAAATGCAAACAAGACAGGGCGTTTTTTTCCCCCCATAGCAGAATGAGTGCTAGTATTAGTACTAGTATTTAGTAATGAAGCACTCAGATTTAGTCGAGCAGATAGTGAGGATAAACATTTTATTTCCTGTAAATTCTTCTCAATAAAACTCTGTTGTTATTTTGTCATATAAAGGCTTTTATTCTGAGGCAGCAGAATGAGGAGGTGTTGTGTTTCCATCAGCAGTAACTGAACACGACTTCAATCAGCTGAAAGTGAAACAGTAAAAATAAAAGCAGAAATCTGAAAGTACAAACAGCGACGCAGGAGAGAAACTAAACTTCAAACCACAGAGTTTCAGTTAGAAGCTACAAATGAAGAATTGAGCTGAACACACAGAAACTTTTAAAAACCTCTTTGTCTTTGAGAAAAGGATCAGTCACCTATTTTATTTACCTACATTCAGAAAAAACTGCACATACACAGTATATGATAGCTGGTCACAACTATTGTGAATTTGTGCTGTTGTTGTTGAAATGTTTCAGTCTGAACCAAACTGACATGCATTTTCTCAGCATTACTAAAAAAACTAATGTATCAAGATATTTGGAAACTAATTATTTTAATCCCCTGTTTACTGTGTGTCCCTCTGAGCTCTGTTTGTACGTGTCCGTGTGCTGCGGTCGTCCTCCAGCTGTGAGAACACGTGGACTCTGTTTTGTAGTCAGGACATGAGGATGCAGCAGATCAAAGTTCGGACCAAAAGACATCAGCTCTGTCCCCCTGTACAGCGTCTCACTGTGGGGTCTTATCTGAGCCGAGCAGGAAAACTTGTTTCCGCCTCATGAACTGCAGCAGTCGAGCTGTGCAGGAAAATACCAGAATATTTATCTGCAGATGGTCGACAGCTGAGTGATGAAGCCTCGGCAGCAGAAACTCACCGAGGAGGTTCACTGAGAAACTTCTGTACAAACTGTGAGTCTGAATCCAACAACAGAGTCTGGACAGTTAATTCAAACTAAAAGACAGTTACTGTGTGCAGAGGTGGGAAGTAACTAAGTACAAATACTTAGTTACTGTACTCCAGTAGAGTTCTCAGGTATCTGTACTTTACTTGAGTTTTTATTTTTCTGACATCTGATCACAAATATCTGAACTTTCTCCTCCTCACATTTTATAAACAGACTCGTTACTTTAGTTTTAATGACTCTGAGGTGAATTATTGATTATTGTTATTTTGCATCATTGTGCGCCGCCTTCAGACATCAAGACTGATTTCAACCTGAATGAAACAATAAGACACAGAAAAGACGATTCACTGGTGGATCCATCAGAGTTTATCACACAGGACAGACGGGACAAGATGAAAGAGACGCAGCAAGACAAAAAATATTCCACAAAACAAAAACGAAAACAGGATCTAACAAGACAAAAAGTGAGTAACAAGATGAAAAATGATGTAAAAGATGAAAAAACATTACAAGAATAAAACAAAAAAAAGACATAAAAGACGTAACGAGATGAAAAACGACATAAGAGACTTAACAAAATGAAAACAAGATCAAAGATGACATAAAACACAACATAGCAGGCGACGTAAAAGATGAAAACAACTTAAAAGACGACATAAAAGACACAATAAGATGAAAACAATGTAAAAGATGCAACAAGACACAAATGACATAAAGATTAAACAAGACCAAAACAATATAAAACACATAACAGGATGAAAAATGACATAAAGATGTAATGACAAAAACGACAAAACAAGTGTAACAAAACAAAAAGGAAGTAGCACCAAGAAATATGATGTAAAAGATGAAAAATGACATAACAAGACAAAAAAACGCAAAAGATGTAGCAAGACAAAAACAATGTAACAGGATGTAACAACACAAAAATGACATAAAAGATTTAACAAGACAAAAAAGACAAAACAAGACAAAAAAGACAGCAAGATGAAAGACGCCACAAAACAAAAAAGAAAACAAGACATAAGATGAAAAATGACATAAAAGACTTTACGAGATGAGACAGACAGAGACGGAGACTGTGGTGAGGACAAGCTGAGGTTCAGTTGTCTTTACACAGAGACAGTCAGAAATGTCCTTCAGAGGACGACTTTTTATTTTTATACTTTGAGGACATTTCAGAGGCTGAACTTTTCCACTTTTACTGCAGTAAACAGGTTGAATCAGTACTTCTACTTTTACTCGAGTATCTGTACTTGTACTGCAGTAAAGACTGAGAGGACGTCTGTGTCCTCTGGTGTTTATCTGAAAACTTTCATCATGTTTAACAGTTAGTGTGTTTCTTCAGCCGTAAACTGTTGACAGCACAGAGAGCTGATCATGTGTCACAAACTGCAGTAAGAACCTCAGCTGAGACGTATGTCCACACTGTACTGCATATGTCCAATGTCCCTATAACATGAATAATACCAACACAAGTGTTTTAAATGTTTTCTGTATTTGGCTGAAAACTTTGTGAGTCAACAGTAAAAGTTGTGGAGCTTCAGCAGACACTGAGGTCATAAAGTCACACAGACGATTGAAGTCTTCTGGTTTATTAGCTGTTTATCTGAGAATATCGTCTCACTGCTGACAGGTTGTGGTTTTATTTCAGACGTTTTCTCTGCTCCTCTGTGCTTTAATGAGCCCTGAACACAACTGTGATCTGCCTGTTCACTGTTTTCCTCTTTTTTAGTGCATTTTCTTCTTGTATTTCCATATTTTGACATCATTTGCCCATAAATACCCATAAATATTCAACTTCATTTTCTGGTTTTGTGTATTAAACCTGTTAATAAAGGTTTGTTCGTCAGGATTTAGCAGCCACGTGTTGCCTGGAAGCTTCTGATCGTCTCCTCGCTGCTTCATTCAGCTTCGTCTCCCTCAGATATAATTTCATGCTTGAGAAAGTGTTGCATCTTTAATTGAACGTGGTTTTGTTTTGCTGTCGCCGCGAGTGGTTGTATGACTTGTTTATTATATCACAACAGTTTTCTGGTGATATAAAAACCTGTAAGACCTCCAGAGAGGAGCTGAGGAGAAGACAAAGGAATAAAAAGACAAAGTGAAGATGAAACAGTGACTAGTTTCTCATAAATGAAAGGTCAGTTCTGTTCCTTTATAAACCTGGAGGTTCTTTTCACACTTCTTGTACAGAAGCAGCTGATCAGAGGTGTCGAGTCCCTGAACTGAAACAGGAAACAATTTTCCCTCTCAGGTGGAGGTTTTGTTGTGAGGTTACACGAGTCTGCAGTTTTGTTGTAACAGTGAGAAAAAAAGAGGTCAGAGGCCCTCAAATCATTTCTTTCCTTTATTTAATAAATGTTCTCAAACTGGCCAACAGGAACCACAAACTGCTGCTCTGTGACATCCAACTGTTTCTGTTCTTTGAGGAGAAATCAGCAGGTTTATATCGGGGTGTTTGAGGTGGAGCTTCTGAAATGTTTTTTATCATGTCTGTCTTTATCTATACGTCACCTTTACTCCAGTATCTGACCCAACAATGACAGAAAAGTTATTTATATTCTCAGCAATGATATTTCACAGTTTGTCTTTTCCTGGAAAATAATTAAAAGCTGTTGATGACTCATCCTGCACTCAGGGGCGTTACTAAATTTACATCCAATGACGCGCTTTCTTTCTTCAGTGTTTCTGGAGGCATCACAAAACACAAATTTATGAGTTTATTCACTGAACAGGTTTTATGGAAAATATACAACAGGAAGACTGCTAGTTTGAACATGAGTCATGCAACATGACTCATGTTTCAAAATATCTAAAGTTTTAGGCTGAACGTTTATGAAAAACTAAGAACTAACAAATATGTAGTGTCATGAAATGTTTCTGCAGGCTGGAATCTGTAATGTTGTGACTCTCAGTCAAACAGTGTTGAGCTGATAATGTGCTGCAGGAACAACTATCACCAACTAAGTTGGTCCATAACAGGACAAAGAGACAGAGAGTTATACCTTCGATAGTCTGACTCACCAGATGCACACTGCGGGTGTAAGTCCTGCTGTTGGTCGCATGCTTTCAGCAGCATTGCAGCGTCTGTGTCTCATCTTCAAAGTCCCTGGGACAAGAGAACAGCCTCTGAGCTGCAACCTACAGACAGCTCCTGGCATGCTAATAGCACAAACGTAAACAAGCTAACAGCGGTTAGCTTTTCTTTTGCAGTGATAGTCATTTTAATACCAGAGCTCACATCCCGATGTGCAAATGTTCCACCAAAACAAGTTCCCCCTCCACACTATTTTGCAGCAGCACCATTGCTGTATCCTGGGCTTAGCTCCACCCAAAACGATTGTGATTGGTTTAAGGAAATGTGAACAGGGCAGGGTGTTTTCTTCTCTCATAGCACAATGTGTATGTGTGGAGCCAGACTTTTCTCCAGTGCAGAGCGCTGTGGAGAGACATCTGGCTTTACGAGACTATACCATCGACTGTCTCAAAGTTTATACAGAGGAGAGTTAAATCGTCTGTTCTGGACTTCCTGTTCTCTCAAACACTGACGCTGTCAGGACTGTTTGCTGCTGGTCCACTTTTCAAATTATCTTGTCAAAGTTTCACAGGAAGAAAAACACTTTAACAATGATAAGACCTGAGTCTGACTTCATCTGGACTTCAAATATTATGATTCAAAGATGAATATTCTGTCCTCATATCATCACGATCACAGTCCCCACCTCACTGAGAGGTTTCTCAGGTTTTATTTGTGTATTCTGGAAAGTATAGGAGGAGATTTTCCTCTTTCTGACTGTTGTCTCAGCTCTCTGTCCAACCATCCTCTGTTATTAGTAATGTCCAGTTACAGGTACCTCATCCTCTTGTCCCGCTCCATCTCATGAACCACTTTGCTTTTTAGTGTCTACCTTCATGTCACACTAAACTACCTCTTCATGTCTTGAAGCTCTGCAGAGTCAAAGTCTTTTTATTCTCAGGTGATGTTTTCCTGAATGAAGCTTCAGAACTTGTGTCCTCTCAGTGCGTCCATTTCTCTCAGACACAGGGCGTCAGACATCACAGCTGAGCTGATGGCACTCCAGCTCAACAAGTTGGAAAATTTGTGCTTGATAAGAATGGCATTATGTGATATTTTGCACATACAAACATCTTTGCATTTTGAGGTCGGGGCTGGTCAGGAAACCCTCAAGTTCCAGTTAAAATTTTCCATCTTGGAACACTGAAATTCCGACGTCCCAGGAGGGATTTGTTGAGTTTGCTGAATCCCAAAGGAGGATATAAAATGTTATCAGATGGTTCTCGTTGTGTTGCGATGAGGCGAACTGAATGTAAACATCTCAGTTTGTTTACACTGAAGCTCCACGGGGTCCCTTCACACCTGCTGAGCCTCAGACTGTCAGACTGACACCTGTTGCTTCATCTGCGCTCTGATGTCATCGAACTCACAAGCGTGATCATCAGGACATCTAAGGAGCAGACTGAGGACGGAGGACGGTCCTGTGGTGTCTCAACAGGACAGTCTGTCTGTCTGTGGATCATGTGACCCACAGACACCATCAGGCTACAGGAGCTGACCTGTTTCAGGACTGTGAGGAGGATCACAACACAGAGACTCAGTCTGCCGTCATTACAGAGAGACACAAGTCTAAACTCACGAGTTTAGCAGAGTGTTTATTGGTCACATCAGGGCTCAGTGACCTTTTACTCTTAAAAGAGACATTTTCAGCCAAAAATGTCTGCAGCTAAATGATCTGTCTTCCTTGGAGACTTTTTGAGTTTTGTCCGTGTGCTCCACCTGTTTTCACATGTTCAAACCTATTTTTCAATGGACAAGTTGTGACAGGATTCATTTTTCACAATTTTCTGATATTTTATGAACCAAACAGCTGATCAATTAGTGGAAAAATGATTGCCAGATTGATCCCTAGGTCCAAACAAGTACACAGGTCCGTGTGCTCCACCTGTTTTCAAATGTTTTCTGTTGCAGTATATTGTCTTTTATATTTAAATTTCATTTTATTAGAACATATATATTATCAGCTTCAAATGCTCAGAAATATCCAAAAACCATTCAAATAATTCGATTGTAAAAGTTACTTGGAACATCACAATCATTCTGTAATATAATAATAAATGTTGTAAATAAATAATAACAATAAATGTAAATAATAACAGTAAAAGGTGTCATTTGATTTGACATCATCATGAGACTGAGGATTTGATCATATTTGTCATTATTCTGCTTTTTAAAGCTAAAGTCTTTCGCTTTGGTATTTTGAACCAATTTTGGTATGACCCAATATTTTTTGGTATGAGCCAATATTTTTTTGGTATGAGCCAACATTTTTTGGTATGACCCAACATTTTTTGGTATGACCCAACATTTTTTGGTATGACCCAACATTTTTTGGTATGAGCCAATATTTTTTTGGTGTGACCCAATATTTTTTGGTACGCTCTGCAAAGGTAGAATACAGGAACTTCCAGATAAGGTCAAAGGTCAAATCAGGATTAATATGTAGAAACAATGACCTGATATAAAACTGACACAATTATCTGCCTGCAGTTATTCTGCCTTGACAACAAGACAACTTTAAATTCATTTCTCTCAGTTCTGTGATGAATGTGTGATGATGTGTGTCTTCATCAGTTCTGTGATGAAACTCCTCCTGCTGCAGCGTCTCTCCGTCAGCTGATGTGAACTGAACTTTAATTATGATGAGGTCAGATGAGTCGGCAGGATTTAACCTGTAAAATGCTGAGTCAGCACTTTTCACTTCTTCAGAGATTTACCACAAATTCTCCAGTCAACTCCTGCAATATTAATGAGTGACATACTGATCACATGATCATAAACACTAATTGATTAAAGTCAGATCAATACTTTTTAACATATTAAACTCCTCAATCATCAACTTCAAACTTCAACAGAAGAGTGAGAGCAGCAGAAGAAAATAAAGCACATAAATGTTTGAACTTTATCAAATAATTACTGAATATATAAAAGTTTAATCACCACAGAATTTATATATTGAATATTTTACTTTGAATACCATTTATGGAAATTTCTGTGGTTTGCTGTAGTTTAACAGTGTAGTTAAGCCCAGTTTGTGAAATAGTCACTAAATAAAATCCATAAATTTGTGTAGATGGACACTGTTTCAAAGTAATGAGGATGAAAGTAGTTTGAAGAGCGAGAAAGTTCAAAGACCTTTATTTTGAAAGTCTAACAGTACATTGCATATGGTGCAGCGTGTCACCAATAATGGAAAATTTGTGTCCATGTAAATAAATCTAACAGACTTTGTGCTAAACTTTGTTATGTTCCACACTGCAGTATTTGACCCATATGTCTGTAGAGACGCTGCTGTCCCTCATCTCGTCCCCTCGTGGACGACATGCAGCAGGTGTCAGAGTCTGCAGGACCTCAGCAGGGACCCGAGCTCAGCCTCACGGCTGCGACGGCACCAGAAATCATTAAAAAGAGATTATGAACACAACGAACAGCAGCAGCCGTCTGAAAACCGGTGAGGAGTGAAATCATCTTCGTCTGCTTCCTCTCTGCTTTGTTAGGCGGCTAAATGAGCTGCGAGTCCAACATGTTCACTCACAAACTAAAACCAGTGAGGTAGGCAGAGTGCAGTCAGGTCATCTCCACAGCAAAAAATAATCAATAAAAGTAACTCAATCAGATCAGATTTACAAATACTCAAAATATAAATTCATAAATTCAAATTGGAAATAATAATTAACAAAGTGCATTTTTAACTCCGTTACACAAGCGTTTCATTGGACACAAAGTTAGTAACGTCCCCGAGTGCAGGATGAGTCATCAACAGAAATATCATCCATCCATCCATTTTCTGTAACCGCTTATCCGTGAGGGTCGTGGGGGGCTGGAGCCTATCCCAGCTGACACTGGGCGAGAGGCGGGGTACACCCTGGACAAGTCGCCAGTTCATCGCAGGACTGACACACAGAGACACACAACCACTCACTCTCCACACCTACGGCAATTTAGAGTCACCAATTAACCTGCTGCATGTCTTTGAACTGCGGGAGGAAGCCGGAGTACCCGGAGAGAACCCACGCAGACACAAGGAGAACATGCAACCTCCACACAGAAAGGCCCTGCTGGCTCAAGGATTCAAACCCAGGACCTTCTTGCTGTGCGGCGGCAGCGCTAACCACTGTGCCACCGTGCCGCCCAGAAATATCATTAAAATACTCATTACTGGGTCGATATGTGATAAAAACACTTCATGGGAACTTTAAGACATCAGCGTGTTCTTCAGATGCAGTTTGATGAGACCAGATGGAAATCGTCGCACCCATTGGCCATATTGTTTTTAATTTTAATTCATTTTACTTTATTTGGCACATATTAAAAAAACATAAAGAAAACAATATGAAAAATAAGAAGAATTTGCAAGAGAGACTAAAAGCCTACGAGGCTTATCATCATGGGTCTCCTCCTGTTTTAATCTGAAGATAATTAAAATTCAATTACAATTAAAGCTGCAAGCAGCATTGGACTCTCTGCACTTTTATTTTGTGCTGTTTTGACAGTTCAGGCTCCAAAAAGACTCCCGGTACTCTTCTTGGTTTACAAATAAAGCAGATTTTTATCATTTTTGTAATTCTGAGCCTTTTTGGAGCGTGGTTTTGTTCTCTCTGGAACAAGTTACCTTGATTTTTAAGGAATTATCCAAAAAAAACGCAACTTTCTTTTACAATTTTTTCTTGGTCCTGCAATTCCATTGCAAAAATCTCAACATGCTGCCATTAATCACATATTTTAGGCTGCAACAATCCCCAAAAAGGCTGCAAAACCCTGGAGGGACTGAATAATAACAGTAACAGACACATTCAACTGTTTTACACATAAAGTCTTTAAAAATGTGCAGCAGCGAGTCGTCCCCCTGCTGATCTACTGAACACTCACTCTGACTGATTGGAAACATTATGTGGACAACATGTTGAAACTCTCTCTGTCTCTGTGACGTCTTAATGAAGCTCTGTGTCACAGCAGCTGTCTGTGTCTGCTGTCTCATGTTGGACACAAACCCGTCCCTTGTCTACAAACCTTTTCACACTTCTGTCAAACATCATCAATCAGTGGCTGATTGGACGAATGGAGCAGTGCCTGGGCCCCGACAGGAGCCCCAACAACGTCCATCTGTGTCTCCGACCTTCACCACGACCAGCCTGACTCAATCATCCTCAGCCTCCAGCTGATCACCGGGGATGTCCCCATGAGGGACAGAAGGAGAGACGGGGGGACACGTGAGAAGAAATAGAAACCTGAAGACAGAGACACAGATGCACACAGCTGATCGGCTGTCAGTCTGCTGTGAAGGTCACCATCAGTGTTTCTTCTTCTTGGTGGTACCAGGTTGTTCCAAAGTCGAGGGTCCTGATGGAGAAAGCATGACACCTTTAGATTTAAGCCTGGACTTTGGAACAGCCAGGAGGGCCCCGTCCCCGAGGATCTGAGGCTGCGTACTGGATCACGAGGGGTCAACATTTCAACTATGTAACCTGGGGCCAGACCCAGATGGGCTTTAAAAGTGATCAGTAAAATCTTTTACAGTAAAATCAATTCTAAAATGCACAGGGAGTCAGAGGATGGAAGCCAGGACTGTGGTGATGTGATGTCATCTGCTAAAACCAGTCCGAAGCTTCACTGCTGCGTTTTGAACCAGCTGAAGGTGTGAGAGTGATTTTTGGTTGATGCCAGAGAGGAGTGAGTTACAGTAATGGAGTCTGGAGAATATGAAAGTGTGGATGACTTTCTCTAGGCCTGAATGTGGCAGCACGGGTTTAATTTTGGAGATGGAGGAAACAGGACTGGTCGACTTTAGTGATGTGAGGGTGGAAGCTGAGGTCTGAATCGAAGGTTACTCCATGTTTTCTTTTTCATTTAAATATTAACGGACAGGAACCAAGGCTGATTTGAATGTGACTGTAGGATCTGGTGGACTGAACAGTAAGATTTCTGATTTTAAGTTGAGGCAGTCTGACACAGCAGCGAGGCTTCTCGGTCCACCTGGTCTCAGGGGCAAGTATATCTGTGAAAGACACACTGTGTCGCTGTGTTGCTGGATAATCTGACCGAGTGGAAGCATATAAATAGAAAATAAAATTGGACCTAAAACCAAACCTTGCGGTACACCACAGGCAATCTGAGTTTTAGAAGATGTGTGATTGCTTGTGGTGACTGCAAAGGTTCTATCTAAATGGTAGGAATAAAACCAACTAAGTGCAGTGTCCCTGATGCCAACTCAGGTTCTGAGACGGTCAATTAAAATGGCATGATCTACAGTGTGAAAGGCTGCACTTAGGTCCAAAAGAATTAAACTCTTGCACTCTCTCCCCTGTCGGCTGCTAAAAGAAGGTCACTGGTGACCTCGAGAAGGGAAGTTTGTGTACTGTGTAAAACTCTAAAACATGGTTGAAATTTCTCAAAGAGATTGTTATGACATATAAAAGCTAAAAGCTGAGCTGAAACCACTTTTTCTAAAACTTTTGATTAAAAACAGAAGTTCAGAAATTGGTCTAAAATTGTTAAAAACAGAAGGATCAAGACTTGGTTTCTTTAAAAGAGGTTGGACCACAGCATGTTTAAAAGAAGAGGGAAAAATACCTTGAAGTAAAGAGTTGGTAATAATCAATAAAATACTGGGTCCAACTGTGTCGATAACCTCCTTAAGAAATGTTGTTGACTGCACATAGTTGATTTCATGTAGGAAATGATTTCAGATAAAATTAACAGTGAAAATGGTTCAGAATTGCTTGAATAACTCTGTATTTCCCTGCTGGCATGTAAAACACAGTCTGGGGGTGTGATTTGTTGTTTATAATCTTGATCTTATTAGTAAAAAAATGTAAAAAATCTTCATGTAACTGCTGTGAGGCCAGTGAGGGCGAAGGTGCAGGTGCATTATTTAACAGTTAAATAATCGAATGTCTCAAAGAAAAAATCTATAGTAACTAATAGTAAACTTTAAGTATTTAACAATTTTCTTAACAATGTTGCAAAGTGTTTTAGAAAAAAAATAAAAGAAATAAAATCCAAGAGGGACTAAAACCAATAAAAGCGACAACAGAGCTGCATTAAATAAAATAACTAACTTTGTCTCTATAAGACACTGTAGGAGCTGCAGAAGCTCCTCTGGAGGCTCCAGCAGGAGGTGAGAAGCCGTAAAATGTTATAAAGTCTGCAGCCGTCGACTGTTTCTGTCTCCGCTCACAGATAAATAAGAAAAAGTCCTGCTGAGTAAGAAGAAAAAAAACAAAGAAATGAAGACAGAGGGAGAAAATCCTCCATAATTTATACTGCAGCTGAACTCTGGTGGTTAATGCAGGAACTTTAATAATTTATTTATTTGTTCTGCACAAAGTTTCTCTCCTCAACTTTAATTTAAGACCTGTTGTGCAGCCGCTGAGCTCCTGGAGGAAAACTTCAGTAACTTCCAGCTCATTTGTTAACAGAAGTGAAAAGACTCAGAGATTATTAACGAACACTTCAGCTGAAGATTTAAGGAAACAGGGTTCAGAGTTTGGCAGCGGGAGTTTCTGCTGAGTCTGAGTTAGAGACGAGTTTAAAGAGCTGCAGGAGGCTGTGAAGGAGGAGATCTGTATGAAATATTTACTGAATATATATTTGTGTGTGTGTGTGTTTTCTCTGAGAACATCAGGGAGACGGCAGCAGGAAACACACAAAATACTTTTTTTAATGTCAGTAAATATTTAGAGACAAAATGGTGACGTGACATGATGGAAAAAAAACCTCAGGAGGAAAAACAGAAATGTATCTGGGGATAAACCTGCTGAGAGTTTGTAAATTTATGATGGCAAAAAGTTATTTTAGTTTAAGTTTTTTTTTAGAAGACTTAATTCAAGCAAATCAAAACATCAGAAGAGGACCGAAGAAACCAAATATTCAAACTACATTCACAAAACCTCTGACTCTTCTGACAAAATCACAGTCAGGATATACACACTATGAGCAGGAAACAGGAAAACATTTTAATGTGCATTTTCAGTTCAATCTATGTAAAAATGCTGTCTCTTGCCTAAACAGTAGATGCAGCTGTCTGGTCCTTTTTGGGGAAAAAGAGATAATCCCTGATAGTGTTGTTGTGTGAGATGTGTTTGTCTCAACATATCCTCCAAATCATACGCACAGTTAGGTTGTACGTAGACATACGACCCAGTAGAGCGTTTCTGGTTGCGTTTCAAGCTGCATTAAGAAAAGCAAATTTCAATAGAACAGTGGCGTGGTGCATCAAGGGGGGCGCCAGCCCCTGAAACAGAAGACCTGAGTACGAATCCCGGCAAGGCTGAGCCCGACGGCGCTTCTGTTTTTGGGGGTTAGGGTTAGGGTAAACGTACGTATAGGTCGTATAAAGCTGCTGTCAAAAACGACCTCTCTGCTCGTTTTCTGTTGGAGGACAGGCTCGTTTGTCTTGTCTCGCTGAAGCAGACGTAACTGTAATCAGGGACTGGATATCACTGACCCTGAGGAACAGGAGCAGAGGGTGCTGAGCTGTGTCCTCAGACCTTCTTCATTCATACTTTCCTTGTTTTGGATTTGCAGATCAATAGACTAATTCTATCTGCTGTACATGTGTTGGGTCTGACCATATTTGGCCACAGATTATTTATGGCAGTATTAGTGGATGTTTAAAGACAATCCCCAGAGGACTGATACTCCAGGAACATCAGGACAAAGTGTGTATTGATTATTCTTTCATTCTTCTTGGTCATGTTTGAGCGTCAGACATGTTGGGCCCATGTGTACTTTCTCCTTTTGATGTTTGAGCAACAAATAAGAATCTACAACATAAACAAGTGTGGAAAACTGCAAATCGCATCCTTAGAAACAAGTGTGAATTATGATGACAGTTGTGTTGTGGTTGTGTTCAGTTTCTGCCGCCCGTGTTCAACATTTTGCAGCAGAAGTGAATGACAGAGTTAAATGTGTCTTAGCGAGTAAAAAGGTGTTCAGAGTTTTGATGAATACATTTAGGGCTCTGAGTGTTTGGTTCAGAGAGTGGGGTTTAGTGTTTTAGCAATTGTGAAGAACTGTAACGATGACGGACCAGAACAGTAAATTAACTTTAAATAAAGAGAGTCTCATCATCAGACAGACTTCAGATCAGTCAGTTTTTCTTTTTCTGTCAGTGAACACATGCAGTGAAGTTCTGTCAAACTCGGCAAACACTTTATTTTCTTCCTGCAGGACATTTTATTTTCATTTCAGAGGAAACAGATAAAATCTGCCCCAAAACTTGCAGTCAGACTGCTGAAGAAGCTCTTTTTCCGCCATCGTCCTCCTCCTCCTCTTCTTTGGCTCTTTTGGGTTTTCCATGCTTTTCCTTTGTGTGTGTGTGTGTGTGTGTGTGGGTGAAGAGATGAGTTGTTTGTGCCATGCTCCTTTAAATCAAAGGCGAGGGGAAGGCTGTGCTTTAATCATATTTCACGCCGACCTCACTTATCTTCCTCGCCTGTTGTTTAAAGGCTGTCACTGCAGATATATCGGCCTCTGTATGACTGCTACAGTACGACTGCGCACACACACACACACACACACACACACACTCATATTGTGTATTCATGTACTCACACAGTGGAGAAATTATGTAAAAAACAGCAGGAGTGTGTGACAGGCTGTTTCAGTGTGCTACTGCAGGAACAGAATGTGTGAACATTTTCTGTGAAATGTCGGCGGCTCACATTTCTCAGGTTTGTGCAGAGCCGGAGGTCAGACCTGCGGTTCACAGAGTGTTTCTGTGACACTGAGAGAAATCAGCAGCCTGAAGGTCACAGAGAGGAGCTGCTCACCTGAGAGATGCTGATTCACTTTTCACTCCACTCACCCTCAAATAAAGACAGAGAGAAGGAACGAGAACAAGAAGCTGCAAACCGGATGGAGAGCAGAGAGAGAGACAGCAGTCTGTCTCATTAACAGGTCTCACATTCTTCAGCGTTTGATTCACGTTACGTTACATCACGCTACATGACATTATGTTGCATTAGTTACGTTACGTTTTGTTACATGATACTATGTTACATAACTTTATGTTACGTTACATTATGTTATATTATGTTACAGCTGGGCGCGGCGTGGTGGCGCAGTGGTTAGCGCTGCTGCCGCACAGCAAGAAGGTCCTGAGTTCGACTCCCGGGGCTGGCAGGGCCTTTCTGTGTGGAGTTTGCATGTTCCCCTTGTGTCTGCGTGGGTTCTCTCCGGGTTCTCCGGCTTCCTCCCACAGTCCAAAGACATGCAGCATGATAGGTTAATTGGTGACTCTAAATTGCCCGTAGGTGTGAATGTGAGAGTGAGTGGTTGTGTGTCTCTGTGTGTCAGTCCTGTGATGAACTGGCGACTTGTCCAGGGTGTACCCCGCCTCTCGCCCAGTGTCAGCTGGGATAGGCTCCAGCCCCTCACAGATAAGCAGTTACAGAAAATGGATGGATGGATGTTTCAGCTGATCGCTGCTCTGTTCCATGAACGTCTTAACATCTCTGTGTGATGGTAAAAAGTTTTAACGTTCGTCTCACAAATGCAGTTATTTAGACACTAAATTATGATTTAGTGACATGATTGGTGCCTTTAGAGAGGATGAAGTTCATCTCTGCCTGTTACCTGCTGAGAACTCCAGCGTGTTCTCGCTGTAGACGGTCCAGGTGCTGCGCTGCCCTCACAGCTGAGTTCTGCCTTTTCGCTCTGTCAACTTCATGTTAATTGACATTTAGAAAATCGATTCTTGACATTTATGAATTGATTCAGAATCTTCCACGTCCACATCATGACGTATCTAAGAATCAGGTTTTTCCCTACAAACCTCTGACCTTCACCTGTGAGGTCCGATCATGACAGCAGCATGTTGTGTGTGATTCATCCGACCTGTTCACTGAAGAAACTGGACCAGAACTCTTCAAATCCTCTGAAGCATCGAGGCCTCGTCTGCTCCTTCATGTTTCTGTTTCTGTTCCTCTGTGACTGTCGGTGATCAGCCGACTGCATTTAGACATGAAACTATGAGCATACAACCTGCAGGCCTGTGTGTGTGTGTGTGTATGTGTGCTGGACTCCCAGCTGTGCGGTCCTGTGAAACAGATGGTCCAGTCAGGAAGGATCCTTGAATGTGTCACACAGACACACACAGGCCTGATGTTCCCTCCAGCTGTGGAGTGTCGGGGGTTAATAATCCGACTCTTCAGGGTCAAAGAATCAAAGAACAGTTTTCAGTTTGTCATTTCAGTGACGTCTGCAGTCGTTCTCATGTGATGTCATGTTGTCATGTGACAGTTCAGCCTCCAGGGTCAGCATTTCAAAACTTTTAATCCAGGTTTTTTTTTTTTGTTTTGTTTTGTTTTAGAAATTTCAGATAGAATCATCCTGATCCAGATACCACAGGATTATTATTATTATTATTATTATTATTATTATTATTATTATTATTATTAATAATAATAATAATAATAATTAAATGTCTTGCCAAATTAATGACCTGATTCTGTTTGAACCAGTTAGACACTGCTGAGCTCACACACACACACACACACACTAGCAGTGCTGCACACTGATGAAAATAATTATTATCTCCCCATTGTAAAATCAGTCAGTACATTCATGTGAAAATCAGAACAGAACATTTTCTGAATATCTCATAAACGCAGCAGCATTATTTGTAGAAACAAAAAAAGAAATCTTGAATCACACTCAGGCTCTGAGCTTCATTCTACTGATTTTAGAGAAAAGTTGTTTTTCCACCCGTGATCATGTCTGAATGTCCACATTACTGTTGGAGCAGCAGATCTGTTGATGTTGAGCTGAACTCTGTCCGGTCTCTTTCAGTGTCAACACAAAATTTACAACACGGTCAAACAATGTTGCTCGAATCTCATCTGATCAATTTGGTCTTCGTCTCCTTTGTTGACGTCCTCGGTTTGTGTTGAAGACAGGTACACTCACCTGTGGCCTTCTTATGGTGCTCAGGCCTGATTGTTGAGTTCACAGTTCAGCAGCTGAGTGTCTGAACACCTGACGGCTGCCTTTGATCGATTGTTTGAATTGTGTTTTATTTTGAAGGGCAGTGATTTGAGGGGGCAAAGAAAGTGACATCATGTTAGATTTCTGTCTAATGTAGAGAAGTGTGTTTAGTGTTTGTCAAAAAGTGTGAGTCTGAGAATGTGCTGATAGTCGTGCAGATGTGGCCTGAGTGTCAAGTTTCACTGACTTTGTGTTATTTTGAATTTTAGTGTGCAAGCAATCATCCAGATCAGAAAGTTTGTGTATTTCAAAACCAGGATATGTGATCCTGACCATTTTCATGAAGTTGCTGGTGATTACAAAGTTACAAATGTTTTCATACAGATGATCACATACTACTTGAAATCTGGGGGTAATCTGCAGGTAAATTCAGAAACATTTCACATATGTTACTTTGTAATTATCAGCAACTTCATGAAAATAGTATTACTAATTATCACATAAGTCATCAGTTAGCAGCGCACTCTGAGTCAGAATGATAAATAATAAACTCAAATTATCTTCACGCCATGATCGTGGTGACGTCACCATGGTAACCATCTTGTCATCTTTCTGTGTGCTGTGGCCTGCAGTCGTAACAGGCGGCCATCTTGCCTTCGTGACTTGTCGAACAGGTTCGCTCTCTGGTGTTTCCTGTGTCGCTGCTGATGGTGGAGGAAGTCATTTGTCACAACAAGTTCACTGAAGGAAAAAAAAGGGATGTGAGGAAATAAATGATTGCCAGTGTGACTC
The DNA here is from genome assembly GCA_034769285.1 of Lutjanus argentimaculatus. Classification (NCBI taxonomy): domain Eukaryota; kingdom Metazoa; phylum Chordata; class Actinopteri; order Lutjaniformes; family Lutjanidae; genus Lutjanus; species Lutjanus argentimaculatus. The sequence goes on from JAWZSL010000050.1 coordinate 2,519,248, forward strand.
CAGCAGGCCACCAATCTTTTGTGCAACACGCCACACATTTCAAATCAAACCGTCGTTGTTCTGTGGGATTAATCCGTCCTGCCGGCAGGAACACAGGAGAGCTCCGTGTTCCTGTCAGAGAAATAAACGACACAGAAAAGAAACACAAGTTTGAAAATTATCTTTGAGAGCAGGGAAACTGTTGAAGTGCCTCTGGGCCTGATCCGGAGCAAAATTAATCCTGTTCGGTGTTTACAGCTCCGCTCCGCACAAAATACCTGCACACAGGAGTTCAGCTGTGGACTGTGAGAGAATTTAAACTGTTTCTGTGATAAAGATGTTTGAGTGCAGCTGCAGAAAATATTATCATCATACAGCAGCAGCAGCTGACACAAGTTATTAAAACCTGCAGAAAAACTGATCAGGTCACCTCAGATACTCAGAATCTATATCACAGATCAGATCAGATACAAACTATAATCTCTGAAACACAGAAACCAAACAGCAGTCAGATACTGAAGATCCCGTCATGCTTGACAAATACTAATATAAGTTTGTAATACTTAAACCTAATCAACCCAACCAACGAAGGAGTACCAGCCAATCAGAGGCAGTGTAGACCATGACTCAACACAACAACAACAACAGAGAATGTTCAGATCAAACAAACTCTGTGGTCAAACCTGATGAACCAGGATCAAAGTTTATATTTTTTACAAAAAGAGTCATACAGACAGAAGTGGAACATTAAAACTACCCCCCCGCACCCCCCCCCCCCCCACACACACACACACACACACACACGCACACACACACACACACACACACAGCTATATGAGGATAACATGCCATATACACTTCGTGTTGTCTTAAGAACACTTGAGGAGCACCTGAAGAACACCTGAGGAACACCTGAAGAGCACTTGAGGAGTACCTGAAGAACACCTGAGGAACAGCTGAAGAACACTTGAGGAGCACCTGAAGAACACCTGAGGAACACTTGAAGAACACTTGAAGAAAATCTGAAGAACACCTGAGGAACACTTGAAGAACACTTGAGGAACACCTGAGGAACACCGGCAAAACATCTGAAGAACATCTGAAGAAAACCTGAGGAACACTTGAAGAACACTTGATGAACACCTGAAGAACATCTGAAGAACACTTGAGGAGCACCTGAGGAACACCGGCAGAACATGTGAAGAACATGTGAAGAACACCTGAAGAACACCTGAGGAACAGCTGAAGAACACTTGAGGAGCACCTGAAGAACACCTGAGGAACACTTGAAGAACACTTGAAGAAAATCTGAAGAACACCTGAGGAACACTTGAAGAACACTTGATGAACACCTGAAGAACATCTGAAGAACACTTGAGGAACACCTGAGGAACACCGGCAGAACATCTGAAGAACATCTGAAGAAAACCTGAGGAACACTTGAAGAACACTAGATGAACACCTGAAGAACATCTGAAGAACACTTGAGGAACACCTGAGGAACACCGGCAGAACATCTGAAGAACATCTGAAGAAAACCTGAGGAACACTTGAAGAACACTTGATGAACACCTGAAGAACATCTGAAGAACACTTGAGGAACACCTGAGGAACACCGGCAGAACATGTGAAGAACATCTGAAGAACACCTGAAGAACACCTGAGGAACATCTGAAGAGCACTTGAGGAGCACCTGAGGAACATGTTAGGTTGTGTTCGTTTTTTTGCAGAAAGTCCAGGAGATGCTTTAGTTCCAGTTAAAGAATTTATTTGACATTGGCAGAATAGAAATGCATGTACATGGATCTTTCTTTGGTCAGAAACCACAGTCCACTTGCAGCCAGCTGCAAGCAGTTAGCTGTAGCCACTTCCCAAAGAAAGAGAGCGTCTGACTTATCGTTACACAGTGTTATAAATGGAAATGTGCTTCTATCTGATTGGTCTAAACTGATGGGGAGAAACTGTGGTTTAGACTTAGCTCTCCCTTCGTTGGTGCACAGGCTGGTCCCAGCCCCTTGGCACATGTCCCATCCAATCCAGGATGACAGCACCCTGAAATGTAAAACAGCTAAGTGCTTTTTAATGTTTTTACCTAAAATGGTGTTTTCGATAAGTTATTGTGTACGTGACAACCTTTAAAGTTGATAAGATGGCCTAATGTGGTACATGAGATGACCTATTGCCAAATGTTTGTTTTTCTTTAGAATTAGAGGAAGTTGCCCTAGGTGTCTTCCTGTCTGCGTTGCACCAGATGGTTAATCAACTGTCTCTATCTTTGAATTGCATGAGTCATCTGCCAACCGTCATGAACTATGTGAAATGAAAAGTTCAGCACTGTGTTGTAACTATTAGTTGTAAGCTAGCCGTGCATTTATAAGACAAGGTATAAAATTTTTAATCCTGAAGAACACCTGAGGAACACTTGAGGAACACCTGAAGAACACCTGAGGAACACTTAAGGAACACCTGAAGAACATCTGAAGAACACTTGAGAAACATCTGAGGAACACCTGAAGAACACCTGAGGAACACTTAAGGAACACCTGAAGAACATCTGAAGAACACTTGAGAAACATCTGAAGAACATCTGAGGAACACCCGAAGAACACCTGAGGAACACCTGAGGAACACCTGAAGAACACCTGAGGAACACCTGAAGAACACCTGAGGAACACTTGAAGAACACCTGAGGAACACCTGAAGAACACTTGAGGAACACTTAAGGAACACCTGAAGAACATGAGGAACACTTGAAAAACACCTGAAGAACATCTGAGGAACACCTGAAGAGCACTTGAGGAGTACCTGAAGAACACCTGAGGAACAGCTGAAAAACACTTGAGGAGCACCTGAAGAACACCTGAGGAACACTTGAAGAACACTTGATGAACACCTGAAGAACATCTGAAAAACACTTGAGGAACACCTGAGGAACACCTGAAGAACACTTGAGGAACACTTAAGGAACACCTGAAGAACATCTGAAGAACACTTGAGAAACATCATAAGAACATCTGAGGAACACCTGAGGAACACTTGAAAAACACCTGAAGAACATCTGAGGAGCACCTGAAGAACACCTGAGGAACACTTGAGGAACACCTCAAGAACATCTGAGAGCACCTGAAGAGCACTTGAGGAGCACCTGAAAAACACCTGAGGAACACCTGAAGAACATTTGAGGAACATCTGAAGAACATCTGAGGAACACCTGAAGAACACCTGAGGAACACTTAAGGAACACCTGAAGAACATCTGAAGAACACTTGAGAAACATCTGAAGAACATCTGAGGAACACCCGAAGAACACCTGAGGAACACCTGAAGAACACCTGAAGAACACTTGAGGAACACTTAAGGAACACCTGAAGAACATCTGAAGAACACTTGAGAAACATCATAAGAACATCTGAGGAACACTTGAAAAACACCTGAAGAACATCTGAGGAACACCTGAGGAACATCTGAAGAGCACTTGAGGAGCACCTGAAGAACACCTGAGGAACACCTGAAGAGCACTTGAGGAGCACCTGAAGAACACCTGAGGATCACCTGAAGAGCACTTGAGGAGTACCTGAAGAACACCTGAGGAACAGCTGAAGAACATTTGAGGAGCACCTGAAGAACACCCGAGGAACACTTGAAGAACACTTGATGAACACCTGAAAAACATCTGAAAAACACTTGAGGAACACCTGAGGAACACCTGAAGAACACTTGAGGAACACTTAAGGAACACCTGAAGAACATCTGAAGAACACTTGAGAAACATCATAAGAACATCTGAGGAACACCTGAGGAACACTTGAAAGACACCTGAAGAACATCTGAGGAGCACCTGAAGAACACCTGAAGAACATCTGAAGAGCACTTAAGGAGCACCTGAGGAACACCTGATGAACACTTGAGGAACACCTGAAGGACACCTGAGGATCACTTGAGGAACACCTGAAGAACACCTGAGGAACATTTAAGGAACACCTGAAGAACATCTGAAGAACACTTGAGAAACATCTGAAGAACATCTGAGGAACACCTGAAGAACATCTGAGGAACACTTGAGGAACACCTGAAGAACATCTGAGGAGCACCTGAAGAGCACTTGAGGAGCACCTGAAAAACACCTGAGGAACACCTGAAGAACATTTGAGGAACATCTGAAGAACATCTGAGGAACACCTGAAGAACACCTGAGGAACACTTAAGGAACACCTGAAGAACATCTGAAGAACACTTGAGAAACATCTGAAGAACATCTGAGGAACACCCGAAGAACACCTGAGGAACACCTGAAGAACACCTGAAGAACACCTGAGGAACACTTGAAGAACACCTGAGGAACACCTGAAGAACACTTGAGGAACAATTAAGGAACACCTGAAGAACATCTGAAGAACACCTGAGGAACACTTGAAAAACACCTGAAGAACACCTGAGGAACATCTGAAGAGCACTTGAGGAGCACCTGAAGAACACCTGAAGAACACCTGAAGAGCACTTGAGGAGCACCTGAAGAACACCTGAAGAACACCTGAAGAGCACTTGAGGAGTCCCTGAAGAACACCTGAGGAACACTTGAAGAACACTTGATGAACACCTGAAGAACATCTGAAAAATACTTGAGGAACACCTGAGGAACACCTGAAGAACACTTGAGGAACACTTAAGGAACACCTGAAGAACATCTGAAGAACACTTGAGAAACATCATGAGAACATCTGAAGAACACTTGAGAAACATCATGAGAACATCTGAGGAACACCTGAGGAACACTTGAAAAACACCTGAAGAACATCTGAGGAGCACCTGAAGAACACCTGAGGAACACCTGAAGAGCACTTGAGGAGAACCTGAAGAACACCTGAGGAACACCTGAAGAGCACTTGAGGAGTACCTGAAGAACACCTGAGGAACAGCTGAAGAACACTTGAATAACATCTGAAGAACACCTGAGGAACATCTGAGGAACACCTGAGGAACACCTGAGGAACACTTGAAGAACATCTGAAGAACACCTGAGGAACACCTGAGGAACACCTGAAGAACACTTGAGGAACACCATAAGAACATCTGAAGAACACCTAAGGAACACCTGAAGAACATCTGAGGAACATCTGAAGAACACTTGAGGAGCACCTGAGGAACACCTGAGGAACACCTGAAGAGCACTTGAGGAGCACCTGAAGAACACCTGAGGATCACCTGAAGAGCACTTGAGGAGTACCTGAAGAACACCTGAGGAACAGCTGAAGAACATTTGAGGAGCACCTGAAGAACACCCGAGGAACACTTGAAGAACACTTGATGAACACCTGAAAAACATCTGAAAAACACTTGAGGAACACCTGAGGAACACCTGAAGAACACTTGAGGAACACTTAAGGAACACTTGAAGAACATCTGAAGAACACTTGAGAAACATCATAAGAACATCTGAGGAACACCTGAGGAACACTTGAAAGACACCTGAAGAACATCTGAGGAGCACCTGAAGAACACCTGAGGAACATCTGAAGAGCACTTAAGGAGCACCTGAGGAACACCTGATGAACACTTGAGGAGCACCTGAAGGACACCTGAGGAACACTTGAGGAACACCTGAAGAACACCTGAGGAACATTTAAGGAACACCTGAAGAACATCTGAAGAACACTTGAGAAACATCTGAAGAACATCTGAGGAACACCTGAAGAACATCTGAGGAACACTTGAGGAACACCTGAAGAACATCTGAGGAGCACCTGAAGAGCACTTGAGGAGCACCTGAAAAACACCTGAGGAACACCTGAAGAACATTTGAGGAACATCTGAAGAACATCTGAGGAACACCTGAAGAACACCTCAGGAACACTTAAGGAACACCTGAAGAACATCTGAAGAACACTTGAGAAACATCATAAGAACATCTGAGGAACACCCGAAGAACACCTGAGGAACACCTGAAGAACACCTGAGGAACACCTGAAGAACACCTGAAGAACACCTGAGGAACACTTGAAGAACACCTGAGGAACACCTGAAGAGCACTTGAGGAACACTTAAGGAACACCTGAAGAACATCTGAAGAACACTTGAGAAACATCATAAGAACATCTGAGGAACACCTGAGGAACACTTGAAAAACACCTGAAGAACACCTGAGGAACATCTGAAGAGCACTTGAGGAGCACCTGAAGAACACCTGAAGAACACCTGAAGAGCACTTGAGGAGTCCCTGAAGAACACCTGAGGAACAGCTGAAGAACACTTGAGGAGCACCTGAAGAACACCTGAGGAACACTTGAAGAACACTTGATGAACACCTGAAGAACATCTGAAAAATACTTGAGGAACACCTGAGGAACACCTGAAGAACACTTGAGGAACACTTAAGGAACACCTGAAGAACATCTGAAGAACACTTGAGAAACATCATGAGAACATCTGAAGAACACTTGAGAAACATCATGAGAACATCTGAGGAACACCTGAGGAACACCTGAGGAACACCTGAAGAACACTTGAGGAACACCATAAGAACATCTGAAGAACACCTAAGGAACACCTGAAGAACATCTGAGGAACATCTGAAGAACACTTGAGGAGCACCTGAGGAACACCTGATGAACACCTGAAGAACACCTGATGAACACCTGAAGAACACCTGAAGAACACTTGAGGAGCAACTGAAGAACACTTGAGGAACACCTGAAGAACATCTGAAGAACACCTGAGGAACACCTGAGAAACACCGGCAGAACATCTGAAGAACACCTGAGGAACACCTGAAGAACCTTAGGAGCACCTGAAGAATACCTAAGGAACACCCTTTTAAGCTAGCTAGCAAACAATATAATCTGTTGTTTTGTTGTTTGTTTTTCTCTGGTGACCCAGTTTTGGAGTTAAATCTGTTGACTGTGAACAAGTGACTGAACCTTAAAGTTCTAATTGATGCACTTTGATTGATTGATTGATTGATTGATTGATACTTTTTTATTGTCAGAACTGTCTGAAATTTGTCTTGCGTCACATTAGCTCCACTTGCAACATCATGAAAAACAAACATCAAGACAAAAAACAAAATACATACATCCAACATGACAAGGCCCTTTAATGTACATCTGATCTGGGATTGAGCTCCATATTTAATTTTAAGATTGACTGATGTACAAAAGAGTTTTTCAGTCTGACTTTATTGAATCGTAGGACCCTGTATCTCCAGTTTGATGGTAACAATCTGTGTTCACTGTTCAGGACACGACTGAGATTAGAAACAATGCTGTCAACCAATAATGACAATATTAATATGTTATTATGGCTGGCTGATTCATAGAGTTTCTCCAAAGGTTGACCTACAATCTTTGAGCAGATTTTCAGTTTTAACTTCAGAGCAGTGGGCAAACACTTGTACCATGAAGTATTACAGAACTGTAGAACACTCAGAATCACAGGTAAAAAAAACAAAACAAGAATTCTTTTACTCGCCCCAAAAGACCTGAGGCGGCAGACAAAATAAATTCTTTGTTTTTTCTTTTTGCAGACAAGTTCAATGTGATCTTTCCATGATAACTGATGGTCAATCATGACACCCAAATATTTATATGAAAACACCTGCTTCATTTTGTCATTATGGATGAGAATAGGAACTTTTTGAGAGTCAGATGTTGAGACAAATACAATCTCTTCTGTTTTCTTTGTGTTTATCTTAAGAGCGTTATTGTCACTCTGTTCAACCACTTTGTTCATGTCAGTCTGGTGACTGGGCTGGCTGAGTCACTGAACAAAGATATTAAAACTGTATCATCGGAATACTTTAGAATGTATTGATTAAGTGAATCTGTTTGAAGATCATCAGTGTAAAAAGTAAAAAGAAGAACTGAACTCATGCAGTCCAGGGGGGCCCAATGCTGGTTTTAATGGCAGATGAAAGAGTTTTAGTCACTTTAACAACCTGGACTCTGTTCATGAGGAGAGCGTCAGACCAGTGAATCAAATAAGGATTTAATCCCCACTGAACCATTTTTGATACCAAAAAGTCGGCTTGTATCGTATTGAAGGTGGATGAAGCGCTCGAGCACTGGATGAAAACTCAGGTAATATAGGTGAGGTCCAGGTGATGAGCAGCAGGTGTGTGAAGGGGGGGAAGTTAACAGTTCTTTTAAATGTGTCAGTGGGGCAGCGTGAATGTTTTAGCTGCGTGTTGCACCTGAAACTGTTAAATAGAAACTTACCTGTGATGGACACTGAAGTTGTGAATGGAAACTTACCTGAGATGAATTATGGACATATGATGTTTTACCTGTGCTGAGGTGAGCATGTGTGCAAATAAATGGGTTACCGCACTCAAAGAAACACAGCACATTGGACACCGGTTTATTGTTGTTGTCCAGAACACATGTTCAAACCAGTTCTCCCTGTTCGCCCCTCAGTGTAACATTTTTGATCAAAAGACTCTAAAATGATCTTCCTGTCAGTGTTTTCACGTCACAACCTTTTTAGGATTATTGGCTTTGAAAGCATCTTCCAGAAACTCTCTGTGTGCCAAGTTTGCTTGTCTTGTTTTTTGTCTCTTCAAGTGCTCAAAAATCTTTATTTTTGAAAGGCACTTTCTTTGTATTTATGACTTTCTGTATATCCTTAGTCACATAAGATTCATTATTAGGATAGATTTTATTCTCCTGTAGTCTGTAGTCATTTCATCCACTGAACACTCCTGAAAAATTTTCCAATTTGTCCAATCAAAACAGGCTTTCAGATGTTTCTTACTTTCATTTGTCCATGTCCTTAACTCTTTCTTTTGTGGTTTACGTCTCTTGAGCTTGGTTTTGTACACTGGGTTCATGTGCACAATCTGAATTCAGTATAGGTGGCCTGCACTCAGACACATAAGCACCTTTTACATTTACAAAACATTTGTCCAGGATATTGTCTTTTCTCGTCTGGTCTTTCACATACTGTTGGAACCCAGGTAACACATTCTCCAGGTGACACTGATTTAAATCCCTAATCAGTATTTCTGGTGCATCAGGATAGCTGAGTTGTAGCTCATGCACACAGTCAGCTATAGTGCTGGCCACCAGTGACACTTTGCCGTTGAGGGCAACAACAAATAGTAAAATACACCCAAAGTCTATCAGCTTATGAAATGGTCTTATACAGAGAATTCTTACATTGGGATCACAGATCTTGCGTTTTATCGAGAGCTGTTGGCACCAAAGATTGTTTATGTACACACAAATGCTTCTTCCCCTTGTTTTCCTTGAGTCAGTGTTTCTGTCTGCTCACACAACTTTAAATGCTGGGATTTCAGAGAATCAAGTATTGTAGATTGTAACCAGCCTTCCATGAAGCATAGCAGGGATGCCGAAATTGCATCCACTTTGTTGATCAGTGAGCACAGGTTTGTTTGTGTCATGGATGGAAAGGGTGGCCGATTAAATCTCCTCCACAGGTGGTTGCAAATGCCCCCTCTTCATCCTTGTTTCTTTCTCATGTTAGTTCTAATCAGCTCTTGAGGAATGTTGTCCAGCAGTGAAATGCAGAAGTGGCTTGACGTAATCCTCGAGTCAGCTTGGGTTGCAGCTCCAGCAGAGCCTCTCGACTGTACGAGCATGCAGGCCCTGATTCCTCGCACACCTGTTCAGGTTGCCTCTCAGGTGTGCTACTGGAAGCTGGACCAACGTACATGGTCAACAGAGTCTGAGAATCTACAGAATCAGAATTATAGTTTTCAGGACAGTCATCTTCACATATAACTTGAAGACTTTCTTTCAGACATAATGAATTCGACAACATTTAGACAACATTAAACATTAATAAGCAAACAGAGCATGCTGAGACACGGTGCACAGCCGAGCAGTGCGCCTGTCTATGACCTGCAGATGCAGGAAGACATCAAACATTAATGGGACTTCAGGATGTGAGTTGACACACACTTCAGCTGCTGTCCAACAGACACACACAGTCAGACAGGTGAGTGGACACACCTGAGGAGGGACAATATGCAGAAATGTGACAGATCAGCAGGTCTGTTGGTGATTTAACATTATTTTCTGTCCCTTCAGGACATCACTGGTTGTTTCTGGGACTAAAATGTTTGATTTCACAGCAGCTTTTCTAAAACATTCAGATGTTTTTACAGTGAAACTGTGGCAGCAGGTGGAAAAATAAAGTTTTATAACTGAGGAGGTTTTAAAAGAAAAGTTCTGATTTGTGGTGATAAAAACTGGATCAACAGGTGTGAAACAGAAACACGCAGTGTCAGGTGATAGTTTATCTCTCTGTGTCTGCCCTCACAACTTGACTGAAGTCTTTGTTTGGCTTGGAGCAGGTCCAGCACCCTGTGCCCTGATGAACTCACATACTTGGACACAAAGAGTCCTCAAAGATTCTGATCTGTTCTTGTTAGTATCAGAATAAAACATCATTTGGTATGTCAGTGGTGTTCTAGATGTTCTAGGAGAGTTTTTATTAGAAACATTGTGATGTTTTGACCTGTGTGTCAGCAGGTTTTCACCACACAGTAAATCTGTGTCTGTGATTGGACAGAGGAGAGAGTCAGTGTTGCAGGAATATAAGAACCATGTTGATGAGACATTCTGAGTCTTAGTGATGTCAAAAATATGTATTGATGCTACAAAACTCATCATATTCATCACTTCTCTTCTTCTATTTGTAGTGTGGACTTAAATTTGGATATGAATTGTTTGAGGTGTGATTAATTGCAAATAAAATCAACCAGTATACTTAACAAAGTAGTGAGGTGAGTGTGTGAACAATATTACCCACACTTCAGAACTCTTGCTGGAACTGTGAGAGAGGTAGTCAGCTGTGAGGTTGTCCTTGCCTGGGATGTGCTGAATGCCAAAGCAGAATGACTGACGTGCCAGGCACCACTGGGTGATCCTTCCATTGGTGTCCTTCATCCTTTCCATCCACTGAAGAGCTTTGTGGTCTGTCTCCAGGATGAATTCTCTCCCCAAAAGGTAGTACCTGAAGAAGTCAAGGGCCCACTTGATAGCCAGTGCTTACTTTTCCACCGCTGAATATCGAACCTCTTGGGAAACAGTTTCTGGCTGATATAGGCAACTGGATGGTGATCTCCTGGTGGTCCCTGGAGAAGCAAACCCCAAGGCCCCTGTTGGATGCATTGGTTTGCAGAATAAAATATTCATCAAAGTTTGGACTGTATAGAGCAGATCCTTTACTTAATGATTGCTGGATTGTATGGAAAGCTGCCACTGCCTCTTATGTCCACTGGATCTGATTGGGACACTGAGATCCAGTCAGGTCCGTGATTAGAGCTGCCCTGGCAGAGAACTGTGGTATATAGTGATGATAGAGGTCTGCCATGCGCAGAAATGATCGGAGTTACTTCCTTGTCTGTGGCAAAGGACATGACTCCGTGGCCTGTATCTTGTTGACCTGTGGCTGTATCACCCCATTACTGATGACATGGCCCAAGTATTCTCTCTGTGGCAGCAAAGACACACTTTGACGGGTTGACAGTCAGGCCACCAGTGTGGAGATAATCCAAGACAGCATGCAGATGTTCCAGGTGCTCCTCCAAGGTGGTACTGTAAATGACAATGTCATCCTAATATGCTGCAGCAAAATCAGTGAAATCACACAGTACCTGGTCCATGAGCCTCTGGAAGATCGCTGGAGCGCCATGCAGGCCAAATGGCAGGACCGTGAACTGGAAGAGCTCCCATGGTGTCCCGAAGGCTGTCAGCCTTGAAGGGTTGAAAGATCTCTGCCGGGCTGACTGATCATACCAGGATTTATGCTGCTGGGCCTCCGCCATGTGTGACTGGGCAAGCTCACTCATTTTCTCCAATCGATCTCTCATCTGGACAACAGAGGATATGATGTTAACAGATCCTCCCCTCGCCTCCTTTCCAAATCGCTCTCAGTAGTGAAAGAGGTCCTCTGACTTCAGAGGCTTGGGGTACTTCCCAGTATGCAAAAAGGAGGTATGGCAGCCACTGGTCCCAGTCCGTGCCACTGTTGTTGGCAAATTTCCAAATCATCTACTTTAGGGTTTGGTTGATGTGCTCCTTTAGTCCATCAGTTTAGGGGTGATACAGTGTGATCCTCCGACTCCTTATACCAAGTAAATGGTACACCTGTGTCAGCAGAGTGGACATGAAGCTAATTACCTGATCAGTCAGTATTTCACAAGGGAAGCCTACTTTGGAAAAGAACTGCACCAGGTACTTTGTGGCATAGTCTGTTAGAACCAGCATAGAATAGTTTCCAGCCTTGCTCCTTTCAACTGGACCAACAATGTCCATCCCCAGACACTCAAATGTGGTGCCAATGATGGGTAGTGGTTGGAGTGGAGCTCTGAAGGGAGTTTTAGCAGATGTTATTTGGCCCAGAGGGCAACTTCTACAGAACTGAGTGACATCTCTGTGCAGGCCAGGCCAGTGGAAGTCATGTTTGATGCGTGCTGTGGTTTTGTGCTTACCTATGTGGCCAGCCCAGGGAACAGAGTGCCCCAAGGCAAGTATGATGTCTCTAGCTGCTTGGGGAACCGCTAGCTGCAACAGTGACCCCTGTTGATGATAGAGTATGCCATGCCAAAGAGAGACACTAAAGATGGATCAGTTTTTTGTATCTCACTGACATTGTCTGGCATTTTAAATCCTAAAGGTAACTCTGGCTCATTGTTGGTTGGTGGCTTCACAACTGTATGTTGGAATTTCTCCTGCTGTCTCTGCTGCAAGTTTTCTGAGACTTCCCTAGTGTGGTGTCCAACTTGTCACTGTTGAAGGGTAGGGCACTGAGAGTCTCAGAGAGGCCACTGAATTCTTTTGCCTACACTCTGGTGACAGCAACATTACATTCTGCCACTGCATGCTACAGAAATGCTTTCAAATGTAATAAGAAAATGTTCGGTGTCATCATTATCAGTTAATTTTTCCAATCTGGGCTCATGGTGTGAGCAAGACTGACCTGCAAGGGCCATAGTTAGGTTGGTGGGCTCAGCTAGGGCCTGAGGAGGGTGCATGGTGGATGACAAAGAGAAGAGATTACAAATCAAATAAACTGTGTAGTGTAGACTTAAATTTGGATATGAATTGTTTGGGGTGTGGTTAGGGTTAGGGGTAGGTAGCAACAGAGTCTTTGGTTGTCTTTTAAAGATGATTTTAAATGTATTTTAAATGAATGACATGTGTCACAGTTTCAGATGAGTATTGGCAGACTGTTCCATGTGAGAGCTGCTCCCTCATCCTTATGTCCCCTGTGTTTGTCTACTACAGCAGCCATGAAGTACCAAAACATACAAATGGTGATAAGACAACTCTGTTGGTGACAGATTTAGTCTGTGCAACAGCAGCATTTTAGCAGTTAGCTCAGCAGCCACATCAATCTGTCACAATCATGTTTGTGTGAAAGCTGCTCAGCTTGTTTCTCTACATTCCAACAGCTGCTTCACTGGAACCAGTTTCAAGTGAAACTCCAGTTTAGTCCCAGTGTCAGTCTGATCAGGAGGCTGTGAACTGACGTCCTCACAGTGTTTGTGGAGTGTTTGTTTAGTGACTTTGTGGTTGTTGTAGTTTTTACAGGAAGATGAAGATGTTGGTGGTGTTTGTGATCCTCGTGCACGGTAAGATGACCTTCCTCCCTCTGATCTGATCATCACCTCAGTCCATCCTCATGTCTTTAATCTGTATTTCTGTCATCTTAACTCCACCAGTCTGTTGAAGCTCCATGACCATGTTTTCTTCACATACAAACATGAAGAAACATATTTTCACTGTTTCTGTAAATCATGATGACTGTAGAAGACTGTCCAGTCAGACTGTCCTCAGTTCTGCTCTTCAGGGGCTGTATTACACACATTTATCATCTCAAGTCTTACAGCTACAATATGGAACATTTACACATTCAGATGGTTCAAAATGTCTCACCTATGTTATTTACACTCTACAAAAATATCAACTCTTTTGTTTTTGCTCCCATTTTTCATGAGTTCAAGTCAAAGATCTCAGACTTCTTCTGTTTATTTCTGTCAAATGTGTTCAGATCTGTGTTAGTGAGCACTTCTCCTTTGCCAAAATGCTCCGCCCACCTGACAGGTGTGGCCTATAGAGACGCTGATTAAACAGCAGGATTATTGATCAGGTGTGTTTGGACTGATCACAATAAAAGGACACTCTAAAATGTGACCTTTGATCTGGAAAAAATCCTTGAAAACCTGTTTTATCTCCTGCTCTCTTTTATAGTGACTCCTCGCTCCTCTTAACCAGCCAGTCAGGACCATATATCCTCAACAACTGCTAGGCTAAAACAAGGCGTAGTTCATCTGTTGCAGGACACATTTTGGTCTTTGTTGTGGCTTAAAAACATCCATAGAAAGGTTTGTCCTCATCTTAAAGCAGAGCATCTGCAGATTAATTCCATATCTGATATGCTGTGATCCACTAAAGTTGGACACCAGAGCAGATCAATAAATCCCTGTTTTGCTCTCTTCACCACGACCTCTATGTGTCTGTGCAGTCGCCATATTAGAGCCTTCAAGGTCTGCTAGGAAACAAATGAGAGATGCAGACTTCACTACAAAATCAACTGTAACTCACTTCACTCTCAACTGATTTTCATCACATTTGGTTTGTTATGAACTGAACATGAGCACCAAGCACCTCCGATGCAAGGACCCTATTGTAATTGCTCAGATTTCCCAAAAATTGATTTCCATTTTGGGGGGTTAAACATACTCAAAAACTCACCAAAGTTGGCACATGTATCAGTCTTGGTGAAAATTTACATGTGATATGGTTTTTGTTGATGGGCGTGGCCAAGCACCAACATGTACGAAAAGCAGTACACACATAGATCAAGCCCAGATGCACAAAAAAGTCTGTGGGAACCCATAGCCTAAACCCAACAGGAAGTCGGCCAATTTCAAAGTCAATTTTGGTGTTTCCCACGTGTCACATTTTAGCTCCTCTTCCAGAAATAAACCAATTGACAAAACAAGTGTGTGCCATATAGACTACTTTGTGGTCAAAAGTTATTAAAACATTTGGTCAGCAATGAACGGTGTGGCTGTGGTGTGGTGTCGAATTTTGATGTCTCGCCATGAAACACAAAATTGCTATAACTTTGGGATAAATGATCTGATCTGCACCAAACTTCACATTTGATAATAGTCGCACCCTGAACACATCAGCACAACACTCAGTAGACATAGTCATAGTGCCACCTAGTGGTGACAGGAAGTGACATTGAATTCCTTCCTATGGTGTCTAATGCATGTGAAAATTCAGCACCTCGTAGAACAGTTGGCATCTTGTGACATAGTCGCGGGCGCCACAGGCCCCGAGTGGTGCAGCGGTGCAAAGGCCTGTTCAATGTTGCTTGCAGCTTTAATTGGAATTAAATTCAGCAACAACTTCCACTGTGACATGAAGGCTCCAACCCACTAATAGTCATCATGGAGTGTAAAATATTTGCATGCAAGAATTTAGCTTTGGTCACTTCCTATATTGTTGTGAACCTGCCTGAGTGCTTGTAAACTTCTAAATGAATAAAAATAGAATAATAAAATGTCCACAATAAATTTGAAATGTTGCACATAAATAAAATGTTTAAATTAAAATGTTGTAAACAATAAAAATGCTCTAAATAACAGTATGTTCCAATAAAATTACAAAATATTGCAAATAAATAACAATATGTTGTAAATAAAAGGCAAAATGTTCTTATAATTTCCTGATCCAAAGTGATGAAATAAGGCTGCTGTGACTGAACCCCTCTGTCTGTGTGACCTCACAGTTTTCCCAGCATGCCTCATCTGTGGAGGTGTATGAGGGGGAGGAGTTTGTCCTGCTGCCCTGTGAGTTTCACACTTTGAACATGGACGACACCACAGTGGTGTGGAGACGAGACGATCTCCGTCCTTCAACCGTCCACCAGCGTCAGCAGGAAGGTGATGAACTTAAAGACCAAAACCAGCTTTACAGCGGCCGAACATCCATGATGACTGACGCTCTGGAAACTGGAGACCTCAGCCTCAATCTGACAAAACTCTGCCTCTCTGACAGCGGCAACTACACCTGCACCGTCAGAACATCTAGGAGGGGAGAAGACAGAGTGAAAGATGTACAGCTGCAGGTCAAAGGTCAGAAACAAACATGGAAACCTACTGTAGATACAGGCCAAAGGTCAGAGGTCAGAGGTCATGCTCTTTGTGTTTCTGTTCCCACAGAACAATTTCCGTCCTGGGCCAAAGTTCTCCTTGTTCTCCTGCTTGTTGTTCTTGTTGTTTCTGGGGGTCTTTTGGTTCATTTTCGTCAGTATTTCATGTCAGGTATGTCACTACTACTACACTACCCATCATGCCAATGGTTATCATCTTTAATCAGGACAGTGAGGTCTGGATTATAAGAGAAGGACAGTGAGGTCTGGATTATTAGAGAAGGACGGTGAGGTCTGGATTATAAGAGGACAGTGAGGTCTGGATTATTAGAGAAGGACGGTGAGGTCTGGATTATAAGAGAAGGACAGTGAGGTCTGGATCATAAGAGAAGGACAGTGAGGTCTGGATCATAAGAGAAGGACGGTGAGGTCTGGATTATTAGAGAAGGACGGTGAGGTCTGGATCATAAGAGAAGGACAGTGAGGTCTGGATCATAAGAGAAGGACAGTGAGGTCTGGATTATTAGAGAAGGACGGTGAGGTCTGGATTATAAGAGGACAGTGAGGTCTGGATTATAAGAGAAGGACAGTGAGGTCTGGATTATAAGAGAAGGACAGTGAGGTCTGGATCATAAGAGAAGGACAGTGAGGTCTGGATTATAAGAGAAGGACGGTGAGGTCTGGATTATTAGAGAAGGACAGTGAGGTCTGGATCATAAGAGAAGGACGGTGAGGTCTGGATTATAAGAGAAGGACGGTGAGGTCTGGATTATTAGAGAAGGACAGTGAGGTCTGGATCATAAGAGAAGGACGGTGAGGTCTGGATTATAAGAGAAGGACAGTGAGGTCTGGATCATAAGACAAGGACGGTGAGGTCTGGATTATAAGAGAAGGACGGTGAGGTCTGGATCATAAGAGAAGGACGGTGAGGTCTGGATTATAAGAGAAGGACAGTGAGGTCTGGGACAATAAGAGAAGGACGGTGAGGTCTGGATCATAAGAGAAGGACAGTGAGGTCTGGATCATAAGAGAAGGACGGTGAGGTCTGGATCATAAGAGAAGGACAGTGAGGTCTGGACAATAAGAGAAGGACGGTGAGGTCTGGATCATAAGAGAAGGACAGTGAGGTCTGGATCATAAGAGAAGGACGGTGAGGTCTGGATTATAAGAGAAGGACAGTGAGGTCTGGGACAATAAGAGAAGGACGGTGAGGTCTGGATCATAAGAGAAGGACGGTGAGGTCTGGATCATAAGAGAAGGACGGTGAGGTCTGGATTATTAGAGAAGGACGGTGAGGTCTGGATTATAAGAGAAGGACAGTGAGGTCTGGATTATAAGAGAAGGACAGTGAGGTCTGGATTATAAGAGAAGGACAGTGAGGTCTGGATCATAAGAGAAGGACAGTGAGGTCTGGATCATAAGAGAAGGACAGTGAGGTCTGGATTATAAGAGAAGGACAGTGAGGTCTGGATTATTAGAGAGGGACAGTGAGGTCTGGATTATTAGAGAAGAACAGTGAGGTCTGGATTATTAGAGAAGGTCAGTGAGGTCTGGGATTATAAGAGAAGGACAGTGAGGTCTGGGATTATAAGAGAAGGACGGTGAGGTCTGGGATTATAAGAGAAGGACAGTGAGGTCTGGGATTATAAGAGAAGGACAGTGAGATCTGGATTATTAGACAAGGACAGTGAGGTCTGGATTATTAGAGAAGGACAGTGAGGTCTGGATTATTAGAGAAGAACAGTGAGGTCTGGATTATAAGAGAAGGACAGTGAGGTCTGGATTATAAGAGAAGGAGAGTGAGGTCTGGATTATAAGAGAAGGACAGTGAGGTCTGGATTATTAGAGAAGGACAGTGAGGTCTGGGATTATAAGAGAAGGACAGTGAGGTCTGGGATTATAAGAGAAGGACAGTGAGGTCTGGGACAATAAGAGAAGGACAGTGAGGTCTGGATTATTAGAGAAGGACAGTGAGGTCTGGATTATTAGAGAAGGACAGTGAGGTCTGGGATTATTAGACAAGGACAGTGAGGTCTGGATTATAAGAGAAGGAGAGTGAGGTCTGGATTATAAGAGAAGGACGGTGAGGTCTGGGACAATAAGAGAAGGACAGTGAGGTCTGGATTATAAGAGAAGGACGGTGAGGTCTGGGATTATAAGAGAAGGACAGTGAGGTCTGGATTATAAGAGAAGGACAGTGAGGTCTGGATTATTAGTGAAGGACAGTGAGGTCTGGATTATTAGAGAAGGACAGTGAGGTCTGGATTATTAGAGAAGGACAGTGAGGTCTGGATTATTAGAGAAGGACAGTGAGGTCTTGTGTCCATCAGAGTTGCTGCTGCTGTCTGTCCAGCTGATGTTGTGGTTTGTTGTCCTCTCAGTCTACAGGGTGGAGGTGCATTCTGGGGTGGAGTCTGTCCAGCTGCCCTGCAAAACCACAGTTCACCTGCCTGAGGACGTCTCTGTGGAGTGGACAGACAGAGACAACAAGAGGGTCCAAGTGTATCAGAACAGTTCTGACCAGCCTGAAGAACAGTTCGGGTCTTACAGAGGTCGGACAGAGATGAAGAGAAACCTGAAAGCTGGAGACCTCAGTCTGACCCTGAAATACCCCACAGACACAGACAGAGACACCTACACCTGCACCGTCTACAGCAGGGAGGGACAGACACTGATGAAGAAACAAGTGGAGCTCTGGGTCAAAGGTCAGTGCTGTAGATGAAGAGATGAAGTTTATTTGTCCAACAGATCAACGTTGACAGAAATGTAGAAGTGAGTGGAGTGAATCCTGTGGATTCAGGGATGTTGCTACAGAAACAATGAGACATTTGTTTGATGAATGTTTGTGTGTCAAAGTGTTGAGGACTGATGTTGGACATGTGTTTGAAATGCTGTGTGGAGCTGAGATTCATTTACAGAACAGAGATGAAAACAAACATGTTTTCATGTCAAATCTTCTTCTCTTCAATCTTCAACTCTACATCCAGAAATGTCAAAGAGACAAAGAAAAGCAACACACAGCAGTTCAACACTGACATGAGACATTACTGTGAAGCAGCACATGGACAAAAACATCACAGCTCCATCAACACTCTCATCATGTCCAACACCTGGACAACCTGCTTTACTTCCTGTACTTCTGTCCCCTGTTACCTGCTGCTCTCATCTGCTTCTGTCCCTCACCTTTCTCTACAACTTTGGAACAATAAAGTTATTCAAAACTGCTGCTGCTGTCTGTCCAGCTGATGCTGTGGTTTGTTGTCCTCTCAGACTGTCAGGTGGAGGTGGAGGAGGGGGCAGAGTCTGTCCAGCTGCCCTTCAAGACTGCAGGTGACCTGCCTGAAGACACTGTAGTGGTGTGGGGACGCTTTGAACCCAAACCCCAAATGAATGTCCACATATATAAGAACGGCTCTGACAGTTTTGAAGAACAGGACGTCTTTTACAGAGACCGAACAGGGATAAAAGAAGACCTGCGGAGAATTGGAGACGTCAGTCTGACCCTGAAATCCCTCAAACACACAGACACTGGAGAGTACAAGTGCACCATCTACAGCAGGAGGGGAAATATCAGGAGACAGAAACCAGTGAAGCTCGAAGTAAAAAGTCAGTTTGAAAATATAGGTTTTTTGTGTTTGTCTCTGATTGGTTGGTTGCTTGTCTCTGATTGGTTGGTTGTCTCTGACCAGTTGCTTGTCTCTGATTGGTTGGTTGTCTCTGACCAGTTGCTTGTCTCTGATTGGTTGGTTGTCTCTGACCAGTTGCTTGTCTCTGATTGGTTGGTTGCTTGTCTCTGACTCGTCTTTTGTCTCTGATTGGTTGTCTCTGTCTGTCTGTCCTCTGTCTCCTCTGCAGAGAGAACTCAGATCAAAGATGAAACAGTTGACATCAGGAACAGAAGCAGCTCCACTGATCCAACTCCTCTGATGGCTGATCAATCAGTCTGATTGGTCTGTTGGTCAGTCTTTGATTACTGATCTCAAAAGAGCTGATGGAGGACAGATGAAGACAGGAGGACACTTTGTCAGCTTCTTCTTCACTCTGACTCCTCCTGCAGACTCTCACACACAGTCTACACACTCACTATTGATCACTATTGATTCCATTCGATCATTCTGCTTCCTCCCGTCGTCGCTCCTCCGTCGTCCAGCCGCTGACCCAGAGATCAGCCGAGCTCCTCCATCCTCCAGGATGTTCCACCCACTTTAATAGGTGGAGGAGAGGAGCCACAGCTGGATCCTCTGAGGACACAAACAGCTGTTCAGTCACAGTCTGTGTGTAACAGGCAGGACACTGAGCTTCATGTCTCCCTCACAATCTGTAACTCATCTTCATATTACTAACAAATCATCACACTTACAATCTGATCTGACTCTAAATTATTCTCTACTTTTTAATCCTTCTGACGAGACACTCTCACCTCCAACTCCCCCGTCACTAATTTCACCCATATTCTCATCTGGTCACCTGATTGGAGAAAAACGTGGTGGAGCGGTAACGTTGGAGCTTATCAATACTACGCTCTTAAACAAATTAGCCCCGGGGCCCATCTAATACCTGGTTTTGTTGTCTGTCCCTCACCATCACTTCAGTACACAAACCCTCAGCTAAAATAAACAAGCGTCCCTGTCTCACTCTGTCAAACCAAACTGTCTCTAATTTCATGAACAATCATAAATAAATCCCTCCTTGAGTTACATTAACACTTGTTTTGTGTTTTATTAATTCAAGTAAGGATCAAACTGAGCAGACTAACCACCGTTTTTAACCAAACAGGTTCCTGCAGCAGCTAACACATTGTTAGACAATTAATTAGCTAACTTTATCTCGCTAGCATTATGTGGCTATCTGTCTGGTTGCCTTTCTAATAGTTTGAAAACAGAACTACTTCAGTGATTAACAAGAAACAATAATATTCAAAAGCTCTGTGATAATTCACTATTATCTTAATATTAATGTAACATAACTTACCTTTTCATAAACACCTATTTCAGACATCTGCAGACACGACACACTGAAGTGAAGTGATTCTCTCCTTGCTAGCTGCTCACAGCGATTGGAGTCAAGGAGCGCTTGTTTTGTGTAGTGAGTACCTGACATGTCACTATATATATGTCCATGCAACCCAATCTGTCATCTATTATAAACATTATATATTCAAACTATTTATTCACAAATAGACTCTTATCATTTTTTACTTTATTAATATAGGTTAACAAAATATTCTGTAATGCATTTTAATTTTTACTGTTAGTATAAATAAATATAAAAAGTGGGTTAGATGATGTATTATTGATCTACTCTAAAGTTTAGGTTCTTAAAAATCACTTATTTTATGTATGAATGTTATAAATATTGTTACTGCATTTATAACCATTATTCAGTGCTGATCATAAGCTGTCTTTACAGTTAATTAATTGGTTCAGTTACCTTAAAATTACCCCTGTGTATGTGAAAAGTGCATGTTTGTGTAATACCAGTCCCACCACTGGGGGTCAGTACTGAGTTACTTCTGCTTAACACACTCTGTTTGTGAATGTGCATTGTGGGGTTCACCCTGAAAACTTCACAGGACATTATTTTGACCTTCTTTTCATTGAAATAGACATTGTTTTTTGTGGGGTCCAGGATTTGGGACTTTTTCAGGCACCAAAATAAAGACGAATCCCTTGGCCCTTGGACTATTCACCCAGTAATTTGTTATATATTCATACAGTTCTCCAGTTCACACAACTTAAATAATTACTCTGTGCAATAATTTAGCTAGTGCAATAACTGTAAACTGTTAAATATGCAATTTTTGTCAATCTCATACCACAATGCACATGTACATAATCCTTAATTTTGCACTACTTTTCCAAATTTGTTCTATTTTTCTTTTCAGAAAGCAATGCACATACCTTACCATCACTGTATATAGTCTGTTTATTATCTATTTTTACCATCTGTGTATATTTGATAGGTTAGATATATATTTTTAAACTTCTCACTATATTTTTATTCTTATTTTATATTTTTATATTTTTTATATTTCACTTCTATTTGCACTATATCTTTCTTGATCTTGTAAGGAGCACCTGTAACATCAACAATTTCCCCTCGGGGATAAATAAAGTATTCTGATTCTGATTCTGATTCAGGTTCACAGCTCACTGTGGCAGAACATTTAACCTCCAACTAATAACCCGCTCTGTTCCCTGATACTCGTCTTCTGCTTCATAATGAGATATTATTTTTATTAACTTTCATGTTAATACCAGGGTTGGAACAACAGATCACATGATGGATGAAGGTGTTGGTGAGGTCACATTAAACAGAAACAATGTTTTTAAACACACATATTTCAAAGTTTAGTCTGTGGGGGATTTGAAAAATGTCTCAGCTGCTGCAGAGACGACCTGGACAGGATTTAATGTCCATTTGTGTCCAGGTAAAGGAAACTCTACCTGTGACCTCTTTATTATTTTCTTCTCATTTTATGAATATTGTAGCCAACGCGTCCTTGTGATGAATTCTGGTGCCACAACTCCTGTAAGAAAACAGAGAAGCTTTTAATTGTGTGTCTATGACTGATTCTAATCCAACTCTCCTCCTGATCAGGTACAAATATTTAGATTGATCAGGAACAAAGCAGCACGAGAGACTCCAGACTGTCATATTAGCATCAGTGGGATTTGTCAAATGAATCACCTTCGTTCTGTGTGTCTGTTTGTTCTGGTTGATGAAGGATCTGAGCAGCTGTGTTCTCACAGCAGATCCACACACACAGAACATCATGCGGAGTTTTAATACAACAGTCAGTTCTGTCAGGGAACACATCAGGATTCACTGAAGACGTCAACATGAAGGAGGAGGACGGACCTCACTGAGGAAATATTGTTCCCTTTGTCCAGTTTCTTCTTTTATATTTTATATGAGGAAGAACTTTGAGGAACATTTCCTGTCATGTGGACACATTTTAAGTTTTCATGTGTCATTTACCTCCATTCAGTTGAGTTCTATAAGAGTTTTGGAAGTCTAACAATGGTCTGTTGTCATGGTGACTGTTTAGGATGTCGGTTCCCAACCTGGGGTTCAGGCCCCAAAACTTTGTCTCTTCTGAGCTCCTCAAAATCAGATTTGCACATAAAATAAAATCACAGTTTCAGAGTTCAAATTCAAAGACTTTTCAAGCATTTTCAATCTTTTCCAGCAGCTTCCAGCTGTAGTAAATAACAAATGATTAAATAAAATGATGATTTCTCCTCTTCATCACATTAAATCACATGTTATTGTTATTATCAACCAAATTATGTTTTGTGGCAGAATTCTGCAGACGGGAGACAAATTAAAGGAAAAGACGACAAAGTTTCATGTTTCAAAATGTGTCACGTCTGATTTTGCTTCTGATTTGCAAATTCTGCACATTTTCCTTAACTGATAGTTGAAAATGCTAAAAATTGATTCATCTTTAATAATTAATAATAATTAATAAGATAAAACACAGTTTTTCCTTATTTTAAGTTTCCTTATCCAATGAACGGCTCCACCAGACAAAACAATGTCACAATGATGGCGATTTTAATTCCATAAACTATTGATTAATTATCAGTTGATACATATTTAATCTGTTAAATTCTTATCTAGCAATTCATCAATTAATGATTAATCATCAACTTCCTGAACAATCTGGTTCAGCAAATATCTGACTTATTTCATTTCTTTTTCTAAAAAGTGAACTAACTACACTGTAAAAACAAATAAGTTAACAACAGTCAAAAACACTGAGGCTGCCACATTTTTTTATTTTTTATTTTAGTTGATAAACATAAAAGTTTGAGGTTATCAGAGCTGAAATACAGTTAGTGTTACATTATTACAGTTAAATTCAAATATCTGATTAAGGCAACTCAAATATTTTCAGTAAATGAAACTCAGAATTTTCTATTTGAACACTGTAAAAAGGAAAAAGATGAGAAAAATCAACATAAGGTAAGTTTAAGGTAATTTACTTCAACAGATTTAAAGCTTTGAGCTCAGCCTGAACTCTTAAGTTGTGAAAAAGTTTTACTGACTAAAAAAGTTTTGTTGACATAATTTAATTTTCTTCTTTAGATAAACTTGTAGAGAGAGTTACTCTTTGAAATAACAGTGAATAACAGTTAATAATTTAATATTTTCACTTGTAACTAATTTTCAAGCAACCAAATAAAAACAGTCAGGTTCATACTTCACTGTGAACATTTTTTTTAATACAAACATTCAATTTTATCTAAAGAAGAAAAGTAAATGATCTCAAAAAAAGATTATAGGTTAGAAAAAAACTCAAAAATTCAAAAAACTATTGCAGAATGTTGTCTTGAAATTTTGAAAAGTTTTCTCAACTTTTTTGTCTTTCCAGTGGACCTACAACCCTGATAAATGAAAATGAAAATGTTAAAAACAAACATTTGTTTCAATCTAATCTTTTTTTGCCAAAACCACAGGAAGCTGCTGGAGAGGAACTGAAGAGTCACGTGTGGCTCCGGAGCCGCAGAGCCCTGATCTAAACTAATTTAAGTTTTCATTACTTCACTACAAATGATTCATATAAAACACATAGTTTTATAGCATACAAACACTGCAATTTACACAAAAGTCTGAATACAAAACTATTTAAAACGAGACATTTCTTTGTCCTCATTTAAAAATAATCGTCCACAACTGTGTGATAAAGACTCATTATTGATCTGTTGGTCAGGATGAGAGTGGATCAGCTGATCTGTTGGGTTGTTCAAGAAAAAATGTTAAATTTATACCAGAACAGAGACATTTACCAAAAAGTTTAGATTAAGTTTAAAATAAGGTGGTTCAATCTGCACTGCATGGGTCTCTGTGTGGACAGGCCGAGGTCCAGTCCTGTCTGTGTGTCTTTTGCAAACTAAATGTAGAAAATAACTTTAACCATATATTTCTCTCCTCTGGTGAACATGTGTCAGGATCCCAGTTGGTTCCAGTTCTCCCAGTTGGTTCTAGTCCTCCCAGTTGGTTCCAGTTCTCCCAGTTGGTTCCAGTCCTCCCAGTTTGTTCCAGTCCTCCCAGTTGGTTCCAGTTCTCCCAGTTTGTTCCAGTCCTCCCATTTGGTTCCAGTTCTCCCAGTTGGTTACAGTTCACCCAGTTGGTTCCAGATCTCCCAGTTTGTTCCAGTCCTCCCAGTTGGTTCCAGTTCTCCCAGCTGGTTCCAGTTCTCCCAGTTGGTTCCAGTCCTCCCAGTTTGTTCCAGTCCTCCAGTTGCTTCCAGTTCTCCCAGTTGGTTCCAGTCCTCCCAGTTTGTTCCAGTCCTCCCAGTTGGTTCCAGTTCTCCCAGTTTGTTCCAGTCCTCCCATTTGGTTCCAGTTCTCCCAGTTGGTTACAGTTCTCCCAGTTGGTTCCAGATCTCCCAGTTTGTTCCAGTCCTCCCATTTGGTTACAGTTCTCCCAGTTGGTTCCAGTCCTCCCAGTTGGTTCCAGTTTCTCCCAGTTGGTTACAGTCCTCCCAGTTTGTTCCAGTCCTCCCAGTTGGTTACAGTTCTCCCAGTTGGTTCCAGTCCTCCCACTTTGTCCAGTCCTCCCATTTGGTTCCAGTTCTCCCAGTTGGTTCCAGATCTCCCAGTTTGTTCCAGTCCTCCCAGTTGGTTCCAGTTCTCCCAGTTTGTTCCAATCCTCCCATTTGGTTCCAGTTCTCCCAGTTGGTTCCAGTTCTCCCAGTTGGTTCCAGTCCTCCCAGTTGGTTCGAGTTCTCCCAGTTGGTTCCAGTCCTCCCAGTTGGTTCCAGTTCTCCCAGTTTGTTCCAGTCCTCCCAGTTGGTTCCAGTTCTCCCAGTTGGTTCCAAACCTCCCATTTGGTTCCAGTTCTTCCAGTTTGTTCCAGTCCTCCCAGTTGGTTCCAGTTCTCCCATTTTTGTTCCAGTCCTCCCATTTGGTTCCAGTTCTCCCTGTTTGTTCCAGTTCTCCCAGTTTGTTCTAGTCCTCCCATTTGGTTCCAGTTCTCCCAGTTGGTTCCAGTTCTCCCACTTTGTTCCAGTCCTCCCAGTTGGTTCCAGTCCTCCCAGTTGGTTCCAGTTCTCCCAGTTGGTTCCAGTTCTCCCCACTTTGTTCCAGTCCTCCCATTTGGTTCCAGTTCTCCCAGTTTGTTCCAGTCCTCCCAGTTTGTTCCAGTCCTCCCAGTTGGTTCCAGTTCTCCCAGTTGGTTCCAGTTCTCCCAGCGAGCAGCTCCAGTTTTTGTAAAGTTCCTCTTTATTGTTTAAAAGCTGGTGAGCAGACTCATTAATTGGTTCCAGTTCTACCCACTTTGTTCCAGTCCTCCCATTTGGTTCCAGTTCTCCCAGTTTGTCCCAGTTCTCCCAGTTTGTTCCAGTCCTCCCAGTTTGTTCCAGTCCTCCCAGTTGGTTCCAGTTCTCCCAGTTTGTTCCAGTTCTCCCAGTTTGTTCCAGTCCTCCCAGTTTGTTCCAGTCCTCCCAGTTGGTTCCAGTTCTCCCAGTTGGTTCCAGTCCTCCCAGTTGGTTCCAGTTCTCCCAGTTGGTTCCAGTTCTCCCAGTTGATTCCAGTTCTCCCATTTGGTTCCAGTTCTTCCAGTTTGTTCCAGTCCTCCCAGTTGGTTCCAGTTCTCCCAGTTTGTTCCAGTCCTCCCATTTGGTTCCAGTTCTCCCTGTTTGTTCCAGTTCTCCCAGTTTGTTCTAGTCCTCCCATTTGGTTCCAGTTCTCCCAGTTGGTTCCAGTTCTCCCACTTTGTTCCAGTCCTCCCAGTTGGTTCCAGTTCTCCCAGTTGGTTCCAGTTCTCCCACTTTGTTCCAGTCCTCCCATTTGGTTCCAGTTCTCCCAGTTTGTTCCAGTCCTCCCAGTTTGTTCCAGTCCTCCCAGTTGGTTCCAGTTCTCCCAGTTGGTTCCAGTTCTCCCAGTTGGTTCCAGTTCTCCCAGCGAGCAGCTCCAGTTTTTGTAAAGTTCCTCTTTATTGTTTAAAAGCTGGTGAGCAGACTCATTAATTGGTTCCAGTTCTCCCACTTTGTTCCAGTCCTCCCATTTGGTTCCAGTTCTCCCAGTTTGTTCCAGTTCTCCCAGTTTGTTCCAGTCCTCCCAGTTTGTTCCAGTCCTCCCAGTTGGTTCCAGTTCTCCCAGTTTGTTCCAGTTCTCCCAGTTTGTTCCAGTCCTCCCAGTTTGTTCCAGTCCTCCCAGTTGGTTCCAGTTCTCCCAGTTGGTTCCAGTCCTCCCAGTTGGTTTCCAGTTCTCCAGTTGGTTCCAGTCCTCCCAGTTGATTCCAGTTCTCCCAGTTGGTTCCAGTTCTCCCAGTTAGTTCCAGTTCTCCCAGCGAGCAGCTCCAGTTTTTGTAAAGTTCCTCTTTATTGTTTAAAAGCTGGTGAGCAGACTCATTAATTGGTTGCTGCAGCTTCACCTCTTTTCTTTGTGATTCTCTGAAGTCTCGTGGACACGACCGTCACCACAAAGTTGTTTCCTATTATTGGAATCAAAGTTCTTCTCATTCCGGGCACGGCGCTCTGTTTGGATAATTTGCACATAACTTCAGAGAAATTGATTTCATGGGTGTGTAATGAGGCTGAACACAGAGAGCAGAACAGTAAGAAGAAAAGTCTGTGGATCCCGCAGAAGAGTTTGACTATAAAATATAAAATAACTCACAATATGTCAGATTCAACCTCGCAGACGTCACAGGAAATGCTTCAGTTAACTGGTCCCATCAGACTTTAGATTTAAACTGAAGCTGAAGATGGCTACCTTCACACCACAGTGAGTGTGAGTGTGTGTTTATCTGTGAGCAGGGTGAGGATGGCTGCGTCGTCTGAGTATTTGAGGTAAGTGGTGATGGATGACAGACTGGTGCAGTCACTGGTGTACAGGTGCACAGGAACGGGCTCAGTACACAACCAACCACACCCTGTGGGGCTCCTGTATTAGTGATGACATGGTTGTGCCACCTGCACAACTTGCAGTCTGTCACTTAGGAAGCTGTGAATGAGACAGATCAGAGTGTTGAGATGGTGAAGTTTTTGTATCATCAGATGCCTTTGGGTGGTGTTAAACTCAGAACTGAAGTCCACAAAGAGGATCCTGACAACAGAGTCTAAGGAATCCAGGTGCTGGAGGAGGAGGTGCAGCAGGCAGACCACAGCATCCTCGGTGCCCCTTGTAGGCAAATCAGAGGGGGTCCAGTTGTGGGGTGACAGCTGGCAGAATGATGTCTAGCAGCAGATTCTCCAGGTACTTCATTATTATGGATGTGAGGCCAACAGGACGGTAGTGACTGAGTTCTGTGGGCCGGGGTTGTTCCAGTACGGGATTATGGTGGCAGTTTTCCAGGTACTGTAGCAGTTCTGTAGGATTCAGAGACGAGAGAGTGAAGGACAGGTCAGAGTTCCAGGACGAAGGTTTTCAGCACCTTTGGTGGGACGCCGTCAGGCCCGGGAACCTCGCCCAGTTTACATCAGCTGAGCTGACGCTGTACCTCCTCCTCTGTGAAATAATGACATAATAGTAAATAATAAGTCATATATTTGAAATTTCTGAGAAATTACCCCCAAATTTCATGTTAAACGTGATCATCTACAAGTGTTGTTTTAATGTGAATTATCTTGTTCTCACTGTACCATGAAATCTGGGGAAAAGTCAGAGAAATTTCAAAAATGTTGCTTCATAATTATCACCAACTACATAAAAATGGTACTTCCTAATTACCACATAATTAACCATGAAATTTTTGGGGAAATTGTTGGTAATTATTAAGATATTTCAAATATGTTACTTAATAATTACTCACCTATCTACAATGAAATCATGTGACCTGGAAAACTCAAGCGTTACCAAATGCTTCACTTCAGTTAGTTTGTGATATATTTAAAAAACTTTATCTGAAAATCTGAAAATTGACCAAATTATTAATATTTTCTGGTTTCTTTACTCCTCTCTGACAGTAAACTGAAGATCTTTGAGTCGTGGACAAAATGAGACATTTGAGGACGTCATCTTGGACTTTGAGAGACATTTTTCACCATTTGTCACCATTTTATAGAGCAGCTAATTGATTAATTGAGAAACTAATCAACAGATTAATCTACAATAAGTAATTATTATTTGCAGTCAGTGCAAACATAAACACATATTAAATACTTCATTAAATGCATTTAGGCTGAATTACCAGGATGTCTCATTGTTTGTTCCTCACATTAGATGTAGGACATTTTATTCTTCCTCATAAATGAGACTAAATAAATTCATTTAGGCAGAATTAATCTCTCCTCGAATTATTAAAACAATACACACATTTTAAATGCTTTTTAAAAAAATAAAATCTGACCCAGTCTCTGGGTTTGACTGAGTTAACACATTAAAAGTTCACTAAATACATTTCAGTGCTTTTCTGAACGTTAATGACACCTCAGTCCAAAATCAGTTCTTACAAAATAACTCATTTAAAGTTAACTAATCAGTTTACCTTACATATTTATTTTTCACCAGGCTTTCAGACAGCGAGCAGCCACCACCATGACAGGAACATTTTCATTTAGTTTAAGCTGAACATTTATTTACTAATTCATGAAGGTGAAACTTATTTTCTAGATGAACTGGTTCATTAATCCTGTCACAAGCCTGTCAAAGGTGAAAAATAGGTGCAAACATGTCCGTGCGCTCCACATTTTCACTCAGGTCTCTTCTATTACTCCGTCTCCTGCTCTTTATTTCTCCACCTTCTTCTCTTATTTCTCCTCCTCTTCCTCCTCCTCCTCCTCTCAGTGTGCTCCAGTAATGGGACAGTCTCAGCAGATCGATGACTCACAGAGAAGCAGAGGACAGACAGACACAGAGACACAGGAGGTTTTGTTTCTGTCTTTAACAGCAGACTTAAAAACTTCCTGGTTTGGTTCACTAATGTTTTTAAAGGTGCTTTTTCCAGTTTCACATGTGGAGTCCTGCGTGTCATCAGGTCTGAAAAAGATGTTTTCAGTCAAATGTAAACTTTTGTGTTGACTTTTTCAATATTCAACAATCATTTAATAACTTTAACCAGGTGCTGCAAGTGTCTAAACAAGGAACACATGAAATATTGGCTCATTTCTCAGACTTCTCACCTGTAAATAGATTCAGTTAAGTACCTTAACTTACCTTAACTTACCTTAATTCATTAGGCTATAAAAATGTTCATTCAGCCCAGCAAATATAAATAAATTCATATATTAAAATACGCTGGTGTGATACCTGAAGACATTCTACACACAATAATCCCAAAAAAAAGGCCCATGAAATCCTGGAGGGACTGAAAACAAAGACAGGAAATTAAGTCAAGACACATGAGGGAGGACCAGGACTACAAAATAAAACAGGAAATAAAACCCAACCATGAACACAGTGTCTGCTGATGAGAAAAGAGAAAATAAACCTTCAGACGTCTGCATGATGCATGGACATTATTTCAGTGTTGTTATAATACGTCTCCTGGAGGACAGACACTTCTGAAACGCCTCCGGTGGACACTGATAGAGTGACCGAGGATAAACTCTCACCTGTAAATTGACTCAGACATGAACACCGCAGGTTTTATGTTCATATGTGACAAGGAGAAGGAGAGGAGGGAGATAAAGAGAGAAAGTGATGATGAAGAGGAGAGAGGATGAAGATCTGAGGAGGAGGAGGAGGAGGAGGAGGGAAACACTGAGGAGAAAAGAGAGAAAATCTGTGTGATGGTGCAGATGGATGTTTGAGTCGACGGTCTGCAGAGGCTCACAGCAGCTCCTCTACAACAGTCCTCCATAATGGGCACCAGAGGGACACACACACACACACACATATGGGCACCAATCAGCAGCTCCCTCAGCAGACAGACAGTTATCAGCTCCTCCTCTATTGATTCCTCCTACAGACGAGTTTACGGTGAGAAGAGAAATGCAGTTATTGTCCTCAGGGCAGCCGGAGTATTATCTCCTCTAACCGTCAAGCTGTCCTCTTTAACCCCCTCAGTGCTGGACGGACAGACGGATGGACGGACAGACAGACGGATGGACAGATGGACAGACGGATGGACGGACGGCGGCAGAGTCCTGAGAGAGCTCAGAGAGACAGTTAATGGTCTGTCAGCTGACAGGAGGCTGAACTCAGAGAACCAATCAGAGAAGAGAGAGACACTGAGGAATATTCAACTGTTTGTTCATGAGTGTCTGAATATGATCCAACTTACATCCAATTCTGAGATTGATACTGATGTTTTTAGATTTTCTTTTAGATTTTCCTCTAATTGTCAACAAAAAAAAAGAAACATACGACTAAACAATTATTATCCTGTTTATACAATAATTTTTTACACTGTACACTGATCGCTCTCACACAAGACTGTTTGGATCTATTTTTCAAGCAGCGATAAATCGGCAATATTTTTTCCTTTAAATCAATTAGTGATTTGGTCCATAAAATGTCTCTCAAAGTCCAAGATGACATCCTTCAGTTTCCTGTCAGAGAGGAGTAAAAAAAAGCAGAAAATATTCAAACAAAAACAAAAAATCCAAAGTGATTAATAAATTAAAACAGTTGGCAAGTAATTTAATGGTTAACAACAATCGATTAATTGATTAATCAACAAATGATTGCAGTTCTCCCATGGTTATGATACAAATTGTTTTGCAAAAATCAATGAAAATGAGGATAATGATGTAAGTTGCAGTTGCAATATCAGTAAAAATTATTAATGTTTTACAAAATCGTTCAGCCATATTTTTATGACCTGTGTGCAATAATATTCATCAAAATACATCATTTTAATTCTGGTGGCACTGAATGTGTTAATTATATGCACAGGTGAACATAAAGGTGCATTGTTTATAAAAATATACAGTCGAGGCGATGAAGATTGCAAACAGGGCTTTGTTTAACAGTGCCCACGGCTGACATACAGAGGTCATGAAATATGTATGACATGAAACCCCAGCAACAGATGAACCAGACATGTTGAAGAATAACAGTTTGGAGGTCAACACTGAGCAGCACAGCAATGTCTGCAGCAGCTCTCACAGGGAAACAAAACAGAAACAAATTTATCCTGTGAGCAGACAGCAGCAGCCTCCTCTCTGTCTGTGCCGGGAAGCATCGTGCAGCCAGATGGCAACAACACAACTTCACTGTTTTTTACTACAGAGTCTTCTTCTACTACAGGACACGACAGCAGAGAGCAGAGAGCACGTGGGAAACCAGAGGAAGATCTGCTGCGCCTGTTAATGACTTACAGGACTGATGTAGCTCAGCTTGAGTCCCAACCAGGGTTAGCCTGGTGCTAAGGGGCAGGCTAGTGGGGGAAGATTGTTGAGAGGCTCGATTTATTTGAAAAAACATTTGTGTTTTGTTTTTTGTTTGTTTAACTGAGTAGTTAACTAGAAGTCATTCGTAAACAGCTGGAATAATTAGTTCAAATTCCTGGAGAGACAGTTGAGATAGTTAGATTACAAGTAATAGATTAATGCTAAATAATGGCTGGATTAGCTAGCTAAAAGTCATAAACAGTTGGAATAATTACTAAAAGTCGTGGATAAACAGTCAAATAGTGACGTAGATGTCATGGAATAGTTTGCTTTAAAAGTCATAAACTGTTGGAACAGTTAGCTCAAATTCTAGATAGATGGACATTGGATAGTTACTAAAAGTAATGTCTGGAATATTAGCTTAAAGTCATAAACTGCTGCAAAAGTCTGTAAAAGTAATGAGTTGGCATTTTTTAGCTAAAAGTGATGCTAAAGGCATAAAGAGTTGAGCAGTTAGCTAAAGGGTCAGGATAAAGATTTGAACAGTAATGCTAAAAACTGACAGATGGACAGTTGCCCTTTTAGCTAACTATTGAACAAGTGTTTTGGATAAATTTGGAATAACGACTCAAAGTAAAAGATAAGCAGTTAGTGAGTGTCAGATTAAACGCAGTGAAAACATCAGTCAGCTAACAAGATTCACTTTAGTAACCTGAGAGATTTAAAAGTGACACAGAGATGATCTGAGGGGACTGTGAACACGGTTCTGAACAGCTGCTGTAGAACATCTTTAAAAACTGTGTGTTCATCGTTGTTCCTCTGTGACTGTGAGAACCACTCAGGTTCTTTAAGATACACGGGGGGACACTGCCTCCTTTGATTTTGTTTGAGCCGTTTCCTCTGCGGGGGATCAATAAAGTATTGTGACTGTAAATGATTTGTTTGTTTCGGGCCCTTTATACACCACTATAGATGGACTTTTATTTCCAATCAAACAGCACATGTAGACACATCAGCACCTGCATCAGGACTTTCACTTTAATTATTGATCAATTATAATTAATCTCTCACAAATCCAAACGTGACTGACAGAGATCTTGTTTTTGTGAGGTCACATTCCCCCAAAAACTCCAGATGATAAGCGGGACGGAGTCACGGATCACTGCAGCCAATCAATGAGCTGATCCACGAAAAGAAACCACGTCTGCTTACAGAAACTAATCTGCACCGTCGGCCTTTTCCTCCTCCTCCTCCTCCTCCTCCTCCTCCTCCTCCCATTCCTCCTCCTCATCCTCCTCGTCCTCCTCGTCCTCCTCCTCCCTCGTCCTCCCGTCCTCCCCTCTTCCTCCTCCTCCCCCCCCGCCTCCTCCTCCTCCTCCTCTTCCTCCTCCTTCTCCGCCTCCCCCCTCCTCCTCCTCCTCTTCCTCCTCCTCGTCCCCTCTTCCTCCTCCTCCTCCCCTCCTCCTCTTCCTCCTCCTCCTCCGCCTCCTCCTCCTCCCCTCCTCTTCCCCTCCTCCTCCGCCTCCTCCTCGTCCTCCTCCTCCCCCCTCCTCCTCCTCGTACCTCCTCGTCCTCCTCCTCCTCGCCCCTCCTCCTCCTCCTCCTCCTCCTCTTCCCCCTCCTCGTCCTCCTCCTCCTCCTCCTCCACCTCCTCCTCCTCCTCCCTCCTCCTCTCCTCCTCCTCCTCCTCCTCCTCCGCCTCCTCCTCCTCCTCCTCCTCGTCCTCCTCCTCCTCCTCCTCCGCCTCCTCCTCCTCCTCGTCCTCCTCCTCCTCCTCCTCCTCCTCCACCTCCTCCTCCTCTTCCTCCTCCTCCTCCTCCTCTCCTCCTCCTCGTCCTCCTCCTCCCTTCCTCCTCCTCATCCTCCTCGTCCTCCCTCGTCCTCCTCCTCTTCCTCCTCCTCCTCCGCCTCCTCCTCCTCCTCCTCTTCCTCCTCCTCGTCCTCCTCTTCCTCCTCCTCCTCCTCCTCCTCTTCCTCCTCCCCCTCCTCTTCCTCCTCCTCCTCCGCCCCCCTCCTCCTCCTCCTCCTCCTCGTCCTCCTCTTTCCTCCTCCTCCTTGTCCTCCTCCTCCTCCTCCTCCTCCTCCTCCTCCTCTTCCTCCTCCTCGTCCTCCTCCTCCTCCTCCTCCGCCTCCTCCTCCTCCTCCTCCTCGTCCTCCTCCTCCTCCTCGTCCTCTTCCTCCTCCTCCTCACACACACACACACACACACACACACACACACAAAACTGAAGCATCAGTTCCTCTGGACGACTGACTCTGATCAGTTTTGCTGATTCAGAGATCAATAGAATCAAACTGGGGGAAGAAAAAAACACTCGACTTTAAATGGAAGATGCTGCACTCTGAGAAATAAAGGTGCTAACTAGAACCATAAAGGCTTCTTTGGCTCACCCCCCATAGGAGAACCTTTTTGGTTCCTGGTAGAACCTTTTATAAAAGTTCCACTTGGAGCCCTTTCAGAGAGTTCTACCTAGTACACAACATAAAGGGGTTATACCTAGAACCATCTCTGAAAGGTTTCCAAACCCAAACCTCTGGTGAGAGGTTCTACTGAGAACTCTTCTATGGTGTAATGGTTTCCAGCCAGAACCTTCTCTGGGAGTTCTACCCAGAACTGTTCAACATTCTAAGGTTTTAAACAAGAACCCACCCCGGGTTTTTTCTACCTAGAAGGTTTTTCATATTCCAAGGGTTTAATCTAGAACACACCCAAGGCATTCTATTTGAGAACCGTCTTATATTCCAAGGGTTTAATCTAGTTCCCATCCAGGGATTCTATCAGAAACGTTTTCATATTCCAATGTTTTATCTAGAACCCACCTGGAGTTCTACGGGAAAACCTTATATTCCGGGGGTTTTATCTAAAACCCTTTCCCATGAGGTTCTGTCAAGAACCTTTTTATATTCCAAAGCTTTTATCTAGAACCCATCCAGGGGTTTCTTTTGAGGACCTTTTTTATTTTCCCAAAGGGGTTTTTTATTTTGAATACAACTCAGGGATTCTACTCGGAACCTTCTATTATTCCAAGAGGTTTATTTAGAACCTACCCAGGGATTCTATCAAGAACCTTTATATATTCTGGGGTTTTTTTATGTAGAGCCCACCCGGGGGGGTTCCATCGAGAACGTAAGAGGACAAAAAGAAAAACTGACTGACTGCAGACAAAAGTTTTATACAGAAACAGTAAAATGTCCCCAGGGGACGACTTTATACTTTCATACATATGGTTAGTTGTACTGCAGTAAAGACTGAGAGGACTGATGTCTCCTCTGATGTTTTTGACTCTGTCTTTAGACACTGATCCCACTCAGCCTGTCGAGTCTCCAACAACATGAGCTGTGGTTGAAGTGATTCACTTTCCATCCTGTAGGGGGGAGAAACACAAACAGCAGCATCAAATCTGACATTTAAAAAAAAAAAGAAGAAGAGGAAGAGGAGGAAGTGAGCTGAGGAGGAGTCAGGTGGGTTTAGTGTCCATGTGAGGAGCTTCTTCACAACATCCCAA
This sequence comes from Lutjanus argentimaculatus, assembly GCA_034769285.1. Lineage (NCBI taxonomy): Eukaryota > Metazoa > Chordata > Actinopteri > Lutjaniformes > Lutjanidae > Lutjanus > Lutjanus argentimaculatus. The sequence goes on from JAWZSL010000050.1 coordinate 2,555,089, forward strand.
AACCCGGAACAGTTCATTCACGAGAAACAACTGGAACAGAACATATAGCATAGAACCTGCTGCAGACAAAACACCCTGATGGAACAGAACCTGACTCAGAGAGAAGAACCTGCTGCAGACAGAACACATGATGGGAAAAAAACATGATGGAACACAACCTGAGCTCAGGGAGAAGAACCTGCTGCAGAAAAGAACACATGATGGAACAGAACCTGACTCAGAGAGAAAACCTGCTGCAGATAAAAACACATGATGGGAAAGAACATGATGGAACACAAACCTGGGCTCAGGGAGAAAGAACCTGCTGCAGACAGAACACACGATGGAACAGAACCTGAGCTCAGGGAGAAGAACCTGCTGCAGACAGAACACATGATGGAACATAAACTGACTCAGAGAGAAGAACCTGCTGCAGACAGAACACATGATGGAACAGAACATGATGGAACGCAACCTGAGCTCAGGAAAAAGAACCTGCTGCAGACAGAACACATATGGAACAGAACATAGGAACAGAACCTGAGCTTAGGGAGAAGAACCTGCTGCAGACAGAACACATGATGGAACAGAACATGATGGGAAAACAACCTGAGCTCAGGGAGAAGAACCTCTGCAGACAGAACACATGATGGAACAGAACACATGATGGAACAGAACCTGAACTCAGGGAGAAGAACCTCTGCAGACAGAACACATGATGGAACAGAACCTACTCAGAGAGAAAACCTCTGCGGACAGAACACATGAAAGGAACACAACCTGAGCTCAGGGAGAAGAACCTGCTGGGAGACAGAACACATGATGGAACAGAACCCCGACTCAGAGAGAAGAACCTGCTGCAGACAGAACACATGATGGAAACAGAACACATGATGGAACAGAACTTGGGGCTCAGGGAGAAGAACCTGCCGCAACAAACACATGATTTAACAGAACATGAGCTCAGGAAGAAGAACCTCCGCAGACAGAACACATGATGGAACAGAACATAAGCTCAGGGAGAAAACCTGCTGCAGACAGAACACATGATGGAACAGAACCTGAGCTCAAGGAGAAGAACCTGCTGCAGATAGAACACATGATGGAACAGAACCTGAATTCAGGGGGAAGAGCTGCTGCAGACAGAACACATGAAGGAACAGAACCTGACTCAGAGAGAAGAACCTGCTGCAGACAGAACACATGATGGAACAGAACATGATGGAACACAACCTGAGCTCAGGAGAAGAACCTGCTGCAGACAGAACACATGATGGAACAGAACCTGAGCTCAGAGAGAAGAACCTGCTGCAGACAGAACACATGATGGAACAGAACCCTGATGGGAAAAGAACCCCGACTCAGGGGGAAGAACCTGCTGCAGACACGTTTTGACCAGTTTTATGAAAAGCGGCTCAAACAGGTGAAAACTGTTGAAAAACCTGTCCCGAACCTTTTTTCACAATTTTTAAACAGTTTTCCACGTTTGAACATGTTTTCCACCACTTTTGGCATTTTCAAAATTTTTTCACACATTTTCCACCTTTTTCACACGTTTTGACCAGTTTTATGAAAAGCGGCTCAAACAGGTGAAAACTGTTTTAAAACCTGTCCCGAACCTTTTTCCCCAGCCTTTTCACAAGTTTTAAGCAGTTTTCACGTTTGAACATGTTTTCACCACTTTTTGGCATTTTCCCCATTTTTTTTACACATTTTCCCCCTTTTCACACGTTTGACCAGTTTTAAAGAAAAGCGGCTCAAACAGGTGAAAACTGTTTTAAAACCTGTCTGAACCTTTTCCCCAGCCTTTTTCACAAGTTTTAAGCATTTTTCACGTTTTTAAACATGTTTCCCCCATTTTTGGCGTTTTTCACATTTTTTTTACACATTTTCAAAGTTTTCAACACCCTTTTGACCAGTTTTTTTTGAAAAGCGGCTCAAACAGGTGAAAACTGTTGAAAACCTGTCTGAACCTTTTTCACAAGTTTTAAGCAGTTTCCACTTTTAACATGTTTTCAAAACCCCTTTTTGGTGTTTTCCACATTTTTTCACACATTTTCCCCCTTTTCACAAAGTTTTTGGGCCAGTTTTAAAGAAAACGGCTCAAACAGGTGAAAACTGTTGAAAACCTGTCTGAACCTTTTTTCACAAGTTTTAAGCAGTTTTCACGTTTTAACATGTTTTCACAAATTTTTGGCGTTTTCACATTTTTCACACATTTTTCAAACCCTTTTCACACGTTTTGACCAGTTTTTTTGAAAAGCCGGCTCAAACAAAGGGGAAAACTGTTGAAACCTGTCTGAACCTTTTTTCAGCCTTTTTCACAAGTTTTAAGCAGTTTTCACGTTTTAACATTTTTCACCACTTTTTGGCGTTTTCCCCCCATTTTTTCACACAATTTTCACACGTTTTGACCATTTATGAAAAGGCTCAAACAGGTGAAAACTGTTGAAAACCTGTCTGAAACCTTTTTTCACAAGTTTTAAGCAGTTTTTCCACGTTTTTAACATGTTTTCACCACTTTTTCACGTTTTCACATTTTTTCACACATTTTCACGTTTTCACATGTTTTGACCAGTTTTATGAAAACCGGGTCAAACAGGGGAAAACTGTTGAAAACCTGTCTGAACCTTTTTTTTACAAGTTTTTAAGCAGTTTTCCACGTTTTTAAACATGTTTTCACCACTTTTTGGCGTTTTCACATTTTTTCACACATTTTCACCTTTTCACACGTTTTTTGACCAGTTTTTTGAAAACTGTCTGCATGGAACAGAACACATGATGGAACAGAACCTGAGCTCAGGGAAAAACCTGCTGCAGAAAAGAACACATGATGGAACAGAACCTGAATTCAGGGAGAAGAACCTGCTGCAGACAGAACACATGATGGAACAGAACCTGACTCAGAGAGAAGAACCTGCTGTAGACAGAACACATGATGGAAACAGAACATGATGAACAGAACCTGAGCTCAGGGGGAAGAACCTGCTGCAGACAGAACACAAGAATGGAACAGAACTGAGCTCAGGGGGAAGAACCTGCTGCAGACAGAACACATGATGGAACTGAACATTATGGAACAGAACCTGAGCTTAGGGAGAAGAACCTGCTGCAGACAGAACACATGATGGAACAGAACATGATAGAACAGACCTGAGCTCAGAGAGAAAAACCTGCTGCGGACAGAACACATGATGGAACAGAACCGACTCAGGGAGAAGAACCTGCTGCGGACAGAACACATGATGGAACAGAACCTGAGCTCAGGAAAGAACCTGCTGCGGACAGAACACATGATGGAACAGATCCGAGCTTTAGGGAAAGAACCTGCTGCGGACAGAACACATGAAGGAACAGAACCTACTCAGGGGGAAGAACCTGCTGCAGACAGAACACATGATGGAACAGAACCGACTCAGAGAGAAGAAACCTGCTGCAGACAGAACACATTTATGGGAAAAGAACACATGATTGAACAGAACATGAGCTCAGGGAGAAGAACCTGCTGCAGACAGAACACATGATGGAACAGAACCTGACTCAGAGAGAAGAACCTGCTGCGGACAGAACACATGATGGAACAGAACCAGAGCTCAGGGAGAAGAACCTGCTGCAGACAGAACACATGAGGAACAGAACCAGAGCTCAGGGAGAAGAACCGGGTGCAGACAGAATACATGATGGAACAGAACCTGACTCAGGGAGAAGAACCTGCTGCAGACAGAATACATGATGGAACAGAACCTGAACTCAGGGGGAAGAACCCCGCTGCGACAGAACACATGATGGAACAGAACCTGACTCAGGAGAAAAAACCTGCTGCAACAGAACACATGATGGAACAAACACATGATTGAACAGAACATAGCTCAGGGAGAAGAACCTGCTCAGACAGAACACATGATGGAACAGAACCTGAGCTCAGGGGGAAGAACCTGCTGCATACAGAACATATGATGGAACAGAACCTGAGCTCAGGGGGAAGAACCTGCTGCAGACAGAACACATGATGGGAAAAGAACCTGACTCAGAGAGAAGAACCTGCTGCAGACAGAACACAATGATGGAACAGAATATGATGGAACACAAACCTGAGTTCAGGGGGAAGAACCTCTGCAGACAGAACACGTGATGGAACAGAACACATGATGGAACAGAACCTGAGCTCAGGGAGAAGAACCTGCTGCAGACAGAACACATGATGGAACAGAACCTGAGCTCAGGGAGAAGAACCTGCTGCAGACAGAACACATGATGGAACAGAACACATGATTGAACAGAACATGAGCTCAGGAGAAGAACCTGCTGCAGACAGAACACATGATGGAACAGAACCTGACTCAGAGAGAAGAACCTGCTGCGGACAGAACACATGATGGAACAGAACCAGAGCTCAGGAGAAGAACCTGCTGCAACAGAACACATGATTTGGGAAAAGAACCAGAGCTCAGGGAGAAGAACCGGCTGCAGACAGAATACTGATGGAACAGAACCTACTCAGGGAGAAGAACCTTGCTGCAGACAGAATACATGATGGAACAGAACCTGAACTCAGGGAGAAAACCTGCTGCAACAGAAAACATGATGGAAAAAGAACCTGACTCAGGGAGAAGAACCTGCTGCAGACAGAACACATGATGGAACAGAACACATGAATTGAACAGAACATGAGCCAGGAGAAGAACCTGCTGCAGACAAAAACACATGATGGAACAGAACCTGAAAATCAGGGAGAAGAACCTGCTGCAGACAGAACACAAGATGGAACAGAACCTGACTCAGGGAGAAGAACCTGCTGCAGACAGAACACATGAGGAACAGAACACATGATTGAACAGAACATGAGCTCAGGAGAAGAACCTCTGCAGACAGAACACATGATGGAACAGAACCTGAGCTCAGGGAGAAGAACCTGCTGCATACAAACATATATGGAACAGAACCTGAGCTCAGGGAGAAGAACCTGCTGCAGACAGAACACGTGATGGAACAGAACCTGACTCAGAGAGAAAAACCTGCTGCAGACAGACACATGATGGAACAGAATATGATGGAACACAACCTGAGTTCAGGAGAAGAACCTGCTGCAGACAGAACACGTGATGGGAAAAGAAAAAACATGATGGAACAGAAACCTAGCTCAGGGAGAAGAACCTGCTGCAGACAGAACACATGATTTGGGAAAAGAACCTGAGCCCCAGGGGGAAGAACCTGCTGCAGACAGAACACATGATGGAACAGAACCTGACTCAGAGAGAAGAACCTGCTGCGGACAAACACATGATAAACACAACCTGAGCTCAGGGAGAAGAACCTGCTGCAGACAGAACACATGATGGAACAGAACTTGACTCAGAAGAAGAACCTGCTGCAGACAGAACACATGATGGAACAGAACACATGATGGAACAGAACTTGAGCTCAGGGAGAAGAACCTGCCGCCGACAGAACACATGATTGAACAGAACATAAGCTCAGGGAAAGAACCTGCTGCAGACAGAACACATGATGGAACAGAACCTGAGCTCAAGGAGAAGAACCTGCTGCAGACAGAACACATGATGGAACAGAAACCTGAGCTCAGGGAGAAGAACCTGCTGCAGACAGAACACATGATGGGAAAAGAACACATGATGGAAAAAGAACCTGAGCTCAGGGAGAAGAACTTGCTGCAGACAGAACACATGATGGAACAGAACCTGAATTCAGGGAGAAAACCTGCTGCAGACAGAACACATGATGGAACAGAACCTGACTCAGAGAGAAGAACCTGCTGCAGATAGAACACATGATGGAACAGAACATGATGGGAACACAACCTGAGCTCAGGAGAAGAACCTGCTGCAGACAGAACACATGAGGAACAGAACCTGAGCTCAGGGAGAAGAACCTGCTGCAGACAGAACACATGATGGAAACAGAACATGATGGAACAGAAAACCCGAGCTTAGGAGAAGAACCTGCTGCAGACAGAACACATGATGGAACAGAACATGATAGAACAGAACCTGAAACTCAGGGGGAAGAACCTGCTGCGGACAGAACACATGATGGAACAGAACCTGAGCTCAGGGGGAAGAACCCCGGCTGCGGACAGAACACATGATGGAACAAACCTGACTCAGGGAGAAGAACCTGCTGCGGACAGAACACCCTGATGGAACAGAACCTGAGCTCAGGGGAAGAACCTGCTGCGGACAGAACACATGAATGGAACAGAACCTGAGCTCAGGGGGAAAAAACCTGCTGCGGACAGAACACATGATGGAACAGAACCAAGCCAGGAGAAGAACCTGCTGCAGACAGAACACTGATGGAACAGAACCTGACTTTAGGGGGAAGAACCTGCTGCGGACAGAACACATGATGGAACAGAACCTGAGCTCAGGAGAAGAACCTGCTGCAGACAGAACACATGATGGAACAGAACCTGACTCAGGGAGAAGAACCTGCTGCAGACAGAACACATGATGGAACAGAAAAACATGATTGAACAGAACATGAGCTCAGGGAGAAGAACCTGCTGCAGACAGAAAACTGATGGAACAGAACCTGAGCTTGCTGCAGACAGAACACATGATGGAACAGAACCTGACTCAGGAGAAGAACCTGCTGCAGACAGAACACATGAAGGAACAGAACCTGACTCAGGGAGAAGAACCTGCTGCAGACAGAATACATGATGGAAAAAAACATGATGGAACACAACCTGAGCTCGGGGGAAGAACCTGCTGCAGACAGAACACATGATGGAACGAAACCTGACTCAGGGAGAAGAACCTGCTGCAGACAGATCACATGATGGAACAGACACTTTACTCTTGGTGGAAAACTTCCCAAAACCAGAAGAAATCATGTGACATAAGGAGAGAGTGGAGGTGAGTCACCTGTCCCCTCACCTGTTTCCCCCCCAGCTGTCCCCTCAGCTGTCCCCCCTCACCTGTCCCCACACCTGTCCCTCAGCTGTCCTCTCACCTGTCCCTCCTCACCTGTCCCCTCACCTGTCCTCTCACCTGTCCCCTCACCTGTCCCCCCCAGCTTGTCCTCTCACCTTGTCCTCTCACCTGTCCCATCAGCTGTCCTCTCACCTGTCCTCTCAAACCCGTCCTCTCACCTGTCCCCTCACCTGCCCCCTCAGCTGTCCTCTCACCTGTCCCTCTCACCTGTCCCCTCACCTGTCCTCTCAGCTGTCCCCTCAGCTGTCCCCCTCAGCTGTCCCCTGTCCTCTGGCTGCTGTTTGCTGTGTGTGTTGTTGTGTTATTCTGAGGGCCCGTTGTTTACTCATGTTGTTGTTTGTTTGTTTGTTTTTGTTTATTTGTTTATTTGAATGGGACAGTGCACATTGATGAACATGTTGAATCATGTAAAAATGCCGGATTGTAGCATGACGCTAATTTCCATCCGTAGTCCCAGTAACATAAATAACATGTTGAAGTTGTCAGCTGATCTCTTGTGTTGTTTGTTTGAGCTGACATTTTCCTTCCTGGTTTGAAGTGGAGCTGCAGTGATGAGTTGAAAATGTCTGTAATTATTTCAATCTTTAATCATTTCTGGGTTTTTTTAAAGCAAAATCAGTGAAAAATACAAAACCTTCTGTGGTTCCAGCTTTTCACATGAGAGGATTTTAGACTGTGTGTGTTTTATATCTCAGTGAAGTGAAGAGTTTTGTGTGGTTTTAAACTGTTGGTTTGACAGAAGGAGACATCTGAAGACAGTTAGATTAAGATTTGAGGATTAAGAGAGGTTCAGTTGTCAAGTTTGGAGGAAATAAAAGTGTGAACCTGAAACAAACAGGTTTAAAACAGGTTTATTTAGAACCTACCCAGGGGATTCTATCAAGAACCTTTATATATTCTGAGGGTTTTATGTAGAGCCCACCCAGGGGGGTTCCATCGATGAACATAAGAGGACAAAAGAGACAAACTGACTGACTGCAGACAAAAGTTTTATACAGAAACAGTAAAATGTCCCTCAGAGGACGACTTTATACTTTCATACATATGTGTAGTTGTACTGCAGTAAAGACTGAGAGGACTGATGTCTCCTCTGATGTTTTTGACTCTGTCTTTAGACACTGATCCCACTCAGCCTGTCTGAGTCTCCAACAACATGAGCTGTGGTTGAAGTGATTCACTTTCCATCCTGTAGGGGGCAGAAACACAAACAGCAGCATCAAATCTGACATTTAAAAAAAACAGAGAAGAAGAGGAAGAGGAGGAAGTGAGCTGAGGAGGAGTCAGGTGGATTTAGTGTCCATGTGAGGAGCTTCTTCACAACAGTCAAACCAGGAACAGTTCATTCACAAGAAACAACTGGAACAGAACATGATGGAACAGAACCTGAGCTCAGGGAGAAGAACCTGCTGCAGACAAAACACATGATGGAACAGACACTTTACTCTGTGGTGGAAAACTTCAAATCCAGAAGAAATCATGTGACATGAAGGAGAGTGGAGGTGAGTCACCTGTCCCCTCACCTGTCCCCTCAGCTGTCCCCTCAGCTGTCCCCTCACCTGTCCCCTACCTGTCCTCTCACCTGTCCCCTCACCTGTCCCCTCAGCTGTCCTCTCACCTGTCCCCTCAGCTGTCCCCTCAGCTGTCCCCTCAGCTGTCCTCTCAGCTGTCCTCTCACCTGTCCTCTCACCTGTCCCCTCACCTGTCCCCTCAGCTGTCCTCTCACCTGTCCTCTCACCTGTCCCCTCACCTGTCCTCTCAGCTGTCCCCTCAGCTGTCCCCTCAGCTGTCCCCTCAGCTGTCCCCTCAGCTGTCCCCTGTCCTCTGGCTGCTGTTTGCTGTGTGTGTTGTTGTGTTATTCTGAGGCCTGTTGTTTACTCATGTTGTTGTTTGTTTGTTTGTTTTTGTTTATTTGTTTATTTGAATGGGACAGTGCACATTGATGAACATGTTGAATCATGTAAAAATGCCGGATTGTAGCATAACGCTAATTTCCATCCGTAGTCCCAGTAACATATATAACATGTTGAAGTTGTCAGCTGATCTCTTGTGTTGTTTGTTTGAGCTGACATTTTCCTTCCTGGTTTGAAGTGGAGCTGCAGTGATGAGTTGAAAATGTCTGTAATTATTTCAATCTTTAATCATTTCTGGGGTTTTTTAAAGCAAAATCAGTGAAAAATACAAAACCTTCTGTGGTTCCAGCTTTTCACATGAGAGGATTTTAGACTGTATGTGTTTTATATCTCAGTGAAGTGAAGAGTTTTGTGGTTTTTAAACTGTTGGTTTGACAGAAGGAGACATCTGAAGACAGTTAGATTAAGATTTGAGGATTAAGAGAGGTTCAGTTGTCGAGTTTGGAGGAAATAAAAGTGTGAACCTGAAACAAACAGGACGGTGTAATGATCACAGCTGAGGTCAGTGTTAAAGATGAATCAGAGTTCAGGCTCCGCCCACTTTCTTCATGTTCCTCAGTTTAATCTGCTCAGGTGAGCAGAGTCGTGTTTATCAGACAGACGACAGGACGGTCATGTGACCTGAAGTTAAAGCTCACAGGTGTGATGTTGCCTGAGGAGGAGGAGGAGGAAGATGTGCAGTTTAGTGACATGAACTCTTAACAGTGACTCCTGCTGCAGTTTGAGCTTCACAAACAGCTGATTTGTTACTTAAAAAAGATTTTTCTGAAGCTGTGAATAACCCCGACATGTGATCACCTCACTCACAGACACACAACATTAAATATTCTCAACATGTGCAGGAACAAAAGCATGAAACAACAACAACATGAGACAATTTTATGAAGTTTAGTACAACTTGAATTTTGTTTTAAATCAATTAACACTGAAATTTGAGTTTAAATTACACACAGTATTAAACTGATTCAATCACTAATATGATTATTTTAACATAATAAGTTCATAAATCATGTTCATTGTATATATTTTGTATTTATATATTGTATTTCTCCCCTGGTCGTACATGCCCACCAGTTTGGGAACCACTGACATAAATCACTACATTTGCAATTTTATCTTGGAACCATGCATTTGATGAAGTGGTGGTAAAAGGTCCCAAACTCTGAAGTCTCACAACAACACAAATACACTAACAGATGGAGGCAGCAGCAGACCAACAACTCCTGAGTTCTGTGAGATAAAATGACTGAGTTTCTCAGTGGAGTTTGGTTGATTGGTTTGGTTGGTTTGTAGAGAGTGATACTTGTTTTATATAACGGTGATTTCCTGTCAGAAAGTCTGTCTGACAGAAAGGTAAAGAGGTGATAATATTCTAAATGTAGTGTACAGTTAAACTAGTGTCTAAAGTGTGTGTTGCTGCTGATCCTGTCCACAGCAGCTTCCTACAGCAGAACTCCTGCTGCTTCTAGTGTCAACTGTGGATCAGTGCCTCATACAACCACACTTCAAATACTCTGAACTGTCCCTTTAATGTGTTTTAAGATGGGGCAGACTAGCGCCATCATCAGGTCAACATGTTTCCTGCAGAACTGATGACGTTGACACGTTCAGTCGTGTTTTGTTGTTTATGAAACTCTGTGTGCATCACTCAGCCTTCGATACGACACCATCATAATTATATCCTGTGTGTGTGTGTGTGTGTGTGTGTGTGTGTGTGTGTGTGTGTGTGTGTGTGTCAGCCACCTACAGGCTGTGATTAACCTCTCACTCTGATGAAGGAGGAGCACTCGACACACACTCACACAGGGAGTGAGAGGAGTGAGAGAGCTGCAGCCTTTATGAGTCTGGAGGGGAGTGAAGTGATGCATTGTGGGTCAGCAGGAGGTCAGGGTCAGCAGTGCCCGGTCAGCAGAAAGAGAAAACAGCTTCGTAGTGAAGATCAGGAGGCAGAGACGTCTGAGGCAGAGGAGGGAGCGAGTCACTGTTTGGCGAGTCTCAAGTCTTTGCACTCAAGTTCTGACCATGGGAACCAGATGAATCTGTGCTTCTGTCCAGAAGGGAACCCTAGATCTGTGAAACTCACACACATGAGCGCCTGACAAACAGAGCAGACAGTGCGGCTGCACCTCAACTATTACGGCTGAATCCCACCAGGCAGCCGGAGCTCACCGTGGCCGTTCCACATGATGCTCATTTTCCACCTGCAGCACCTCAGAGTGTCACAGGAGCAGATCTCTGCTTCAAATACACACTGAGTCTGTTTCTGATGGATGGTGCGTCAGTTTGCACAGAGCAGACTGAGCAGGCAGGAAGTCAGAGACAGAAAAACTAAAATATAATCCGGTCAATTTTCAAAATAAAAGACCTTGTGCAGATTTACCATCATAAAGACAGACAGAAAGTATTTAACTCCATGGAGAACTTATCCACGTTAGAAGCACAACAGAAAGAGAACGCCCTGCTGCTGAAATGTTTCTGAAACGACGTGTGGAGGACACATTCAAACTGTGGTGCAGACGTACCGTGCCCAGTAGAATCAACCAGTTAGACTTTGTGGTGCACTTTTGTATCTGCACTTTTTGATCATAGAAGTTTGCTATTTTTGAGGATTTGAGCAACAATAAGAAAAAAAGATCAGAAAATAAAAGAAATCATTCTGCTGTCAGTCGTCTGTAAACACACATGTGATAGATGGCAAATTAATTAGTGTCATGAGTTGGTTTCATGGCAGCTTTTCTTCACAAATTTTGTGTGTTGCAATGTTGAGGAGCAAGTGAAAATAAAAATTTAAAAAAAGTTTAGATTTTTTTCTGTATAATCCATTAAAAATGAAAAGTAATAAGAGAATAAACCTGTTCCATACTTTACCAAAAAGGCTCAGGATTCTAGAAATTCTTATAAATTCTGCTTTATTTGTAAATGAAGAAGGTCACCTGGGAGGTTTTATACAAAGAAGCAAAATCTTTGATCAAGTTCAGTCAAAACAGCACAAAATTACAAAATATAGACGTGCACAGACCACTGATACACATGAGTGACAAACCTTGTGTTCTTTTCAGAGTTGGAACTTGTGGGAAACAACAATGATTAATTGGTCAAATTTGCAGAAAAGTTGTGGTGATTGAAAAAAAATACAAGATCGTGCAGAATTTGTTTGAATTGTTTCACAACATCACAACTTCCTGGAGGGTTTATATTGATGTGAACTGACAAGAAGACTGTCAACATGTAACTCATTTTATTTTTTGATCCTAAAATTAAAAGTTTTTACAGACATGCAAGAAATTCTTAATATGTCATATTTTTAAAGGGAGTTTGGTGTCATATTTTCCCTGCAGAGCTCAGGGAGGTTCAGTTTAATTCAAGCTGCTAATATGTGTGTTTTTTATTTGGTGTTTAGGTGACATACATTATTAGGCTACAGCTGACAAATGTAAAAATTACTTTGCACTGTAAAAAAAAAAAAGTAGAGACGTCTCAACTAGAGAAATAGAGACAAGTTAAAATTTAAAGGCAACATACTGCAAAAGATTTTTGAAAATTAAATGATTTTAATTGAAAATATAAAAATTTTAACCATCATTTACTTTCACTTGAATTGATGTAATCTATATATTTTTTAATTGAATTTTCTCAACTTTTTTGTTTTTACAGTGCAGCACATTGCACAGAGTCACTGCATGATAGAAATGTGACGTATATATAAAATAACAGTATGTGAGGATATAATACACCATATAGTAATGTAACATGTATAAATATTAAAAAATATAACCTGTATATATTATTTATGTTTCTTCTCATAATACAAACTTGATTTTTGTTTTTTAGACATTGTTAAATAAACTTATTAAAGTAACTGAACAAAGATTCTAGAGAATTAGAAACAAGAAAAGTAAAATATCTCAACAAAAGATTAGAGGCCAGAAAAACTTGTTTTAGTTTATTTCAAAATTAAAAGTTTAAGTTTGACATAAAGCTCAAATATTTGGTGTTTTACAGTGTACAGGAAGGGTTAAATTAAGAACCCTTTTTTTAAATCCTTGAAAACTTTGAACCATAAAGAGGCTCTGGGTAGAACATCCTGGGTGGATTCTAGATAAAAACCAAGGTTCCCGATAGAACCCCCTGGGTGGACTCTATATAAAACCCTCAGAATATAAAAAGGTTCTTGATAGAACCCCATGGGTGGGTTCTCAATAATAACCCTCAAAATATAAAAAAGTTCCCAGTAGAACCCCATGATTATGTCCTAGATAAAACCTTGGAATATAAAAGGGTTTACAGTAGAACCCCTTCGGTGGGTTCCTGTTAAAACCCTTGGAATATTAAGGGGTTCTTGGTAGAACCCCCTAATTTTGTTTTAGACAAAACCCCTGGAGTCTGAAAAGGTTCCAGGTGAAAAAAAAAACAAACCCTAATTGTGTCCTAGAGAAAACTGTTGGATCATAAAATCGTTCTTGATAGAACCCCCTGGGTGAGTTCTAGATAAAAATGGTATGGATGTTTTTTCTTCCCATGGTGACCACAGGTCCTTAAACGCAGCAGTCAGTTGTCAGTGTGTCAGTAAATGTACAGTTCAGTTGTTTAAAAGTCTCGTCTGTCGTTTCAAACTGCTGAAACAGGCTGACGCAGAGTTTTTCCCCCTTTTTATTTATAAAATACAGTTCAGTGAGACAAACGATCCAGCTTGTTGGATGTTTTGGATGTGATGTCATCAACAACGTGCAGTTTGATTGGTCAGAAGTGTTCATGCTGGAAATGAAACTTCAGAAAAATCGACTTCGGTCTGAAAAAATAAAAGCAGCAGCGTCACTCAGCGCTGTTGATGTGAGAGCTGCAGCGGAGGTTTGAAAAATCTTATTAGTGAGCAAATGAATCATGAAAAGTCCTGAACAGGAAGTGCACTGTAATCAGCTTCCTCTGCTGAGTTTTCACATCAGAGTGAATCAGGTCATTAAAGGTCTCTGAGCAGTTTGCATCACTGATGCATCAGCGCTTTGTGAAGGTGATTCACTTCATTATCCACTCTGATGTCATTAAACTGTTTTATCAGAGATGTTCTCCGCTGCAGCGTGGAACGTGTTGTGTGATGGTTGAACAGTGATCAGACCGTTTCTTCACCGTCAGAAGACATCCAGATGTTAATGCAGCTGTGCTGACTGATGTTTAACTTCAGTGGGAGAGGACAGAAAGACAGAAAAAAACTGAATTTTAAGACATTTTAACTGGTTTAACTCAAATTTCAGGGATGAATCTGACAGATTATCTGTTGATGGCTTTCAAGGACAAAGAAAAACAAGGAGAGACGACTTGTTGAAGTCTTCAGATGAAGACAGGTACAGAGACAAGGACTGAGACAAAATAGCTGAGGAGAAGAAAAGTTTCTTTATAGATATTTTCTGACATTTTATGGACCAAACAACTAATCAATTAGTGGGAAAATTCTTGCCAGATTGTTCACTAGTTGAAAAATAGGTTCATACGTCTGTGCGCTCCACCTGTTTTTATATGTTCAGACCTATTTTTCAATGGATAAGATTGTGAAAGGATCAGTTTTTCACTATTTTCTGATATTTTATGGACCAAACAACTAATTGATTAATTCAGAAAATAATTCTTACAGAAAAGACTAACATTGCTGTAGCTAGTAAGCTAGCATTAGTTAGCCGTACATGCTAATGTTTGCAGCTTATGTTGGAGCAGATGAAGATGAAGTTTAATCCATTCCTCACGTAGGGTTGCCACCTTTCAGAAATGAAAATAAGAGACGCCCACCACGGGGGTGGGGGTGGGGGTGGGTGGGGGGGGTGATCAAGAAAGATATATCTTTCTTCATACTTCATAAGTCATACTTAAAGCTTGAAATGCTTTATTACCAATGAACACATTCTTTATTGTGCAACATTGTTGCATATAAAGTGCTGTTAATTAGGCTACATAAAGCCGTAATTACTTGCATCCCCATTTAACATATGATGAGGATATGCACACAACTTAGTTACTGCACAATCAGTTAACCTAGTTAATGAGATACTGTATGATCTACCACATGGCAGTAGCACTAGCACCTAAAGGAGATCTGTTTGTGTGGCGTGTGCAACAATGAACTTTTAAAATATAAACTAAATAAATTGAGAACTTAATGTAACTTTTAAAATGCATAACTGTTCTTGCTGTAGGGACTCTCTTTGTGAACCCTGGGGACATTTTTACTTAAAGAGGAAAAAAAAAAAAAAAAAATAAATCCAAACAGTTAAACCACACTAATAAAAGAATTTATGTAATGATCACTGAACACGGTATTCCTCAAAAATGTAAACATTTTGACACAGAATACACAAAAAGCTCTACAAACATTTTTAATCTAGGAAATGTATATTTAAAAAATAAACGTTTTCTCTTAACAATATTTATTTATTTATTTATTAACTGTTAATCCATTAGTATGATTTGTTCTTTAAATGGCCATATATAATATTTATATTGGCTAATACTGCCGTATATTAAATAAATGATCATTCATTCGACTTTAAAAACTCAACATCTTAAACAATCAATCAAACCACAATAGTCTACTAAAATAGGCTCTGCCCATGCACTGACATCTTCTGGCAAAAGCACAACAGATAGGAAACTGAATCAATCATGACATAATGACCCCAACGGAGGACAGGAGATGATTGGAGTATGAAGAACTGTGACACTGACGCTTGGCTCTTCTGCGTTCTTACGTTCTTACGCAGAGGATGCGCCTCTTCTCACTCACGTCTGTACTTTTGTTGTGTTTTCACTTTTGAGGACGTGGTGGAGGTTCGGGTGTAGTGGACATTTTTAAAAGGCTGCGGGTGTTGTGGTGTCTGTCTCTAGGCAACCGTGACAGCAACACACGCAGGCAGCCAGGTACAGACACGGAGCTGGGGGTCCTGCGTAGATCCACGACAGTTTTGCTGGCCTTAGTATTTCCTGTTTTATTTTGTTCATTATTGTTAGATTTAGTGTTGATGTGTGTGTGACAGACTGTGTATTGGACATTTATGAGAATACAGAACAAATCGCGTCCCGTATTGGTTCAATACGGGACGCAACCTTTAATTGTCAATTAAAGGACGATTCCGTATTTTACGGGACGGGTGGCAACCCTATCCTCACGTGTGCTCTTGTGTTTCACATTTTTGAAAGACTACAAAAAAAGACGCCACTGTCCAGACTCATGAGACACAGCGTATCACTCATCTCAAAACCTCCTGCACGCTGCCTCAACATGCAGAGAGATGCAAAGCTTGACAGACCTGTGGTGCCCTCGTCAAGGCGGCTACACTACACAGACCAACTGCTAACGTTAGCTACACAGACCAACTGCTAACGTTAGCTACACAGACACTGCTAACGTTAGCTACACAGACTAATTGCTACATGAGCTACACAGTTGTACTATGTGTTTCTTGCTAATTAGCAGATGTTAGCATGCTACCACTCTAAACTAAGATGGTGAACATTTTACCTGCTAAATATCAGCATGTGTTAGCATTGTCATTTTGTTTTACTCCCGATTGGGTTCATCCTAAAACACTGGTGTATAAATTGGTTGTCACCTTTGAACATGAAGCATTGTTTGTTTAACCTTGTAATTATTTTGCAATATTTTTTGTGACTCCTGTATTTGTAATTAAATAGTTCAGGATATTGACTTTTTCATCTGATACAGAAAATACATTTTTCTTCAGTAGTTTATGTATTTTAATGCTGATCATGGTCTCAGCTCAGTCAGAGACACACACACACACACACACACACACAGAGCTGTTGGTTTCTTTAATGGGATCCAGAAGTGTGATCGATTTCAGATGGCGTGGTTCTTATTGTGACGGCGCTCTCAGCGTTTTCTCTGAAGAACAAAAAAAGACTTGATTTTCATCTCATTTCAGCGAGCAGCAGGACGCCGTATCAACCACAGACAGGTGGTCAGTTTGTCAATCAACATGATTGATCTCAACTACAAGGCTGATGGATAAGAGCTCCATATACAGTTTTACCCCTGAGGTATGTTCTCTGTACGTTACAGATTGAATCTCTCTGGGAGGTAAAACAGCTCAGTGTGTGTGTGTGTGTGTGTGTTGTGTGTGTGTGGGGTGTGCGCGCATGCGTGTGTGTGTGCGCGTGTGTACGTGTGTGTATGTGTGTGTCTGTGTGTGTGTGTGTGCATGTGTGTGTGTGTGTATTGCTTTGCATGCAGGAAGCTGCTGCAGAAATAATCTTTATACACTGCCTGGCCAAAAAAAAAGTCGCCACCAAAAAAAAAGGTCATACACTCTAATATTTCGTTGGACCGCCTTTAGCTTTGATTACGGCACGCATTCGCTGTGGCATTGTTTTGATAAGCTTCTGCAATGTCACAAGATTTATTTCCATCCAGTGTTGCATTAATTTTTCACCAAGATCTTGCATTGATGATGGTAGAGTCTGACCGCTGCGCAAAGCCTTCTCCAGCACATCCCAAAGATTCTCAATGGGGTTAAGGTCTGGACCATAGACTGTATATAGAAGTGGACGGAGCTTCCGGCTCTGAAAAATGAAGCCAATGCGGAAGTGCAGTAACGTTGTATTCTCACCGAAATCCAGCAGGGGGCGCGCGAGCTGGTTGCAAAAAGAAGCCCGGTTCCATTGACACCCGTTCTAAAATGCTGAACTTTACAGCTGAAATAAACATATTTATAGCCTGTGTCAAAAAACGATTTTGGTCTCTATCGCTAATATCCCCCACCATGTTCACTGAACCAGACTTGAATTTTCATATAAGTCATTCGTTGATTTTATATTAAGGCTTAAAGTTCTGTATAATTAGGGGCGTGGTTTCGTGATTGACAGGCGTAGTGCCCTATGGTAGTGCCACTCACTCGCTCCCTTAGACTATACCGTCTATGCTCGCCCCCCACCAGCCCACCCCGCTCCCCCGCTTGTTAATTTTGGATCTCTGTTGTCTGTTTCACGGAGCCAAGTTGACGTGCAGTGATGGCCTCGCCCGACCTCGCCTATGCCTCGCCCACACAGTCTATGGTCCCACGTATGGTCCCGCCCTGCTCCACCGTCTCAACCAATCATATTCACATCCGGTTTCAAAACTGTCAAAATGGCGCTGGCCAAATCTGAAACTCAAGGCTTCAAAACGGGTGTTCAGAAACCAATGGGTGACATCACGAAGGCTCCGTCCACTTCTATATACAGTCTATGGTCTGGACTCCGTGGTGGCCAATCCATGTGTGAAAATGATGTCTCATGCTCCCTGAACCAGTCTTTCACAATTTGAGCCCGATGAATCCTGGCATTGTCATCTTGGAATATGCCCGTGCCATCAGGGAAGAAAAAATCCATTGATGGAATAACCTGGTCATTCAGTATATTCAGGTAGTCAGCTGACCTCATTCTTTGAGCACATACTGTTGCTGAACCTCGACCTGACCAACTGCAGCAACCCCAGATCAGAACACTGCCCCCACAGGCTTGTACAGTAGGCACTAGGCATGATGGGTGCATCACTTCATCTGCCTCTCTTCTTACCCTGATGCGCCCATCACTCTGGAACAGGGTAAATCTGGACTCATCAGACCACATGACCTTCTTCCATTGCTCCAGAGTCCAATCTTTATGCTCCCTAGCAAATTGAAGCCTTTTTTTCCGGTTAGCCTCACTGATTAGTGGTTTTCTTAAGGCTACACAGCTGTTCAGTCCCAATCCCTTGAGTTCCCTTCGCATTGTGCGTGTGGAAATGCTCTTACTTTCACTATTAAACATAGCCCTGAGATCTACTGTTGTTTTTCTTGATTTGATCTCACCAAACGTTTAAGTGATCGCCGATCACGATCATTCAGGATTTTTTTGCGGCCACATTTCTTCCTCGAAGACGATGGGTCCCCACTATCCTTCCAGTTTTTAATAATGCGTTGGACAGTTCTTAACCCAATTTTAGTAGTTTCTGCAATCTCCTTAGATGTTTTCTCTGCTTGATGCATGCCAATGATTTGACCCTTCTCAAACAGACTAACATCTTTTCCACGACCACAGGATGTGTCTTTCGACATGGTTGTTTAGGAAATGAGAAGCAACTCATTGCACCAGTTGGGGTTAAATAACTTGTTGCCAGCTGAAAGATAATCGCCCATGCAGTAATTATCCAATAGGAGGCTCGTACCTATTTGCTTAGTTAAATCCAGGTGGCGACTTTTTTTTTGGCCGGGCAGTGTATTTTACTTTATTTTCCAAATAACGCTGTTGTGACAGATGTAATTAAACAATAAGAAAGAAATAAAGAAACAAAGTTGAATGAATATGAAAAATGTTGAGGAAACAAACATGTTGACCTTTATTTCATTAGAATCCAACATTTGGATCATTTTTTATCAGTCGCTTCTCCAGTTATTGTTGATGATTGGTGATAATTGTGGCATGGGGGGGTGAACTTTCTTTGGCTTCTGAAGGGGGGCGCAGCAGAAAAAGTTTGGGAACCAGTGGTTTAAACAGACCAACTGCTAACATTAGCTACACTGACCAACTGTTAACATTAGCTACACAGACCAACTGCTAATATTAGTTACACTGACCAACTGTAACATTAGCTACACAGACCAACTGCTAATATTAGCTACACGACCAACTGTAACATTACTCACTGACCAACTGCTAACATTAGCTACACAGACCAACTGCTAAAATTAGCTACACCAACCAACTGTTAACAATCAGCTACACAGACCAATCTGTAACATTAGCTACACAGACCACTGCTAACATTAGCTACACAGACCAACTGCTAACATTAGCTACACAGCCCAACTGCTAACATTAGCTACACAGACCAACTGCTAACATAGCTACACAGACCAACTGCTAACATTAGCTACACTGACCAACTGCTAACATTAGCTACACGACCAACTGCTAACATTAGCTACACTGACCAACTGCTAACATTAGCTACACTGATCAACTGCTAACATTAGCTACACAGACCAACTGCTAACATAGCTACACTGACCAACGCTGCTACACTACATTACTAGCTACACTGACCAACTGCTAACATTAGCTACACAGACCAACTGCTAACATTAGCACACAGACCTACTGCTAACATAGCTACACTGACCAACTGCTAACATTAGCTACACTGACCAACTGCTAACATTAGCTACACAGACCAACTGCTAACATTAGCTACACAGACCAACTGCTAACATTAGCTCAGCCTTCCCCTTTAATCACAACCGTCATCTCTGCTCAGTTTGTTACTGTTTCATTAAACCATCTTTGACATCAGAAACCTTCCTCCAGGCTCTGATAAAATCTTCAGTTTCCTCCTTCACAAAGAGAACATGATGTCCTCTGAACTGTGACTCATGGACACATCTGTCCTCAGGATGAGTCTCTCATGTTAATCATGATGTTCCACTGATCACCAGCTAATTAAAGGTTAATCAGTTTGTGATACAGCGACACGGCTGAACAGTCGACCTCGTGTTTTGTTGGATATCTCTACAGACAGACAGACAGACAGACATGTCTGTCTAACAGAGTATAAGACTATAAACTCCTGCAGTAATATGTGTGTATAGTTTCTCCTAATTGTGACTCTGACGAGGTTCGTTACACACTGCGTCCTAATTACAGCGTGTGTTTAATGAAATGATGGAGACGATCAGATGATTAGATCTAAAAAGTTTGTCTAAGTGAGATTAATGAAAGCCAGCGGGCAGTTTGAGGGGAAATAGTTTTCACCGTTAATGTCAGCGTCGCTTCTGCTGTTTGTTAGAAGCACTGAGGGGGAAATAAAGAGCTTTTTAAACTGAACGGACCCTGAATGCACCAAATAAAAGAAGAGACAGGAAGCTGACGGAGAAGCAGCAGCTCACTCTCACTGATGTGATGCTGTAAATGGTAACATGTGACAGATCAGTCTGACAATAACAGAGTTCATCTTCACACTACACACAGACACACACAGACAGACACTTTAAGTATTGATCAAACTCTACAAATACACACCATCACACAACAGATTAGTAAAGAAGAGAATAAAACAGTTTTCTGTCATTGGTTAACCTGATGTCATGTATTTTATGAATATTTCATATTATATTCGTATATGCATAACAAATACAGTCTAGAACAACTGACTCAATTCATTTTTGAGGTCTACTTTTCACTCCCTCACAAAGTTTTGCGAAACATCCAGACATTTTGTTGACATTGTCTTGTTGTCTTTACTTTGTTGTGTCTTTTACATCATTTACATCATCATGGATGATCAGACTGTACAGAGTGAGGACATAAAGTGAGGACATGAATCATGTGAGCTTTGATGATTGACTCGTCGCAGCTGAATTACACTTTGTTTAAGACACACAGTGTGTGTGTGTGTGTGCAGGTTCACTGAGTATTTTTACTGTGTTGTAGTCGTACTTTTACTTCAGTAAAGCATCACAGTACTTCTGCTGCTGCTGTTAAAACCTCTGAATTTTCTTTATCTGCTATTGTACACACACACACACACACACACACACACACACACACACCACAGACACACACAGTGTATTGGCTGCAGGCATGACCTTGGTGTGGCAAACTCTGCAGCAGCAAATCAGAGCTCAGCCGACCAATCATCCTCCAGCTACAGAGAGGAAGGTGAGTGTGTGTGTGTGTGTGTGTGTGTGTGTGTGTGTGTGTGTGTGTGTGTGTGTTTCTATCTTCCTCATTACATCAGCGGCCTTGGTGAACATAATCAGAATTCAGAAGTGAAAATGAATCACAAACTGTCTCTGACATGCACGCACACGCACACGCACACGCACCACCACACACACACACACCTCCACCTAATCCTGTAGAATGTGTGTGTGTGTGTGTGTGTGTGTGTGTCCTCTTCAGAACAGAATGAAATGAGCTGTCAATATGTCATTTTAAGGTGCTCAGTGGAGGAAGGAAAGCAAAAGTGGAACAACATGAAAAAACACATATGTAAGATGACGACCTTCCTGTCTGACGATCATCAGCTGACAGATATGTGTTGATTGGATGCTTCTGTCTCTCTTTGACACACAAAAACATGTTTCACATCTGCAGATACACACACGTACACACACACAGAGTTACACCCACACAAACTGTGACGTTAATAATCATTCAGAAGAAGAAAACAAGCTTTTGTGTCTCAGTGCAGCTCAACACTGCCACCTGCTGTCTGACAGGAGAACTGCAGCAGCAGCAGCAGCAGGAGGAGGAACTACACAATTAATCTCAATCACAATGAAATCACAATATGACCAAGTGCAATATCCAAACCACAGAACCAAATATTTTTGAAAAGGAAAAATGTGAGAAAACATCCTGATGAAGAGGTTCTGTCAAGCTGTGGAGACAGAGGACAGAAAACATGTTTGTTTGGTTCAGACCTCAATAAGTAAAACATCATCAGGACTTTTGTTTTCAGAGAACATGAACATTGTGATGCAAAACTGATCGTTTCCACTGATCGTATCACAGTCACAGTTTCACTCAAAATTATTGTAATATGAGGGGGGTTTTTGTTTTCTTCAAATTGTGCAGCCCCAACCAGGAGCAAAGCTTGTGTCTCCATATTTTGACATTTTCGTTTTTCATAAATCAGTGCTGTTGGTGGCCTTTATGTCCGTCTGTGGGTTTTATAAATATTTGACTGTTGAACCGGTGACAAAAGAGCTGCTAATTTTGACTAAGTAACATTTAATTAATTCAAAAATCATGGACTAAACATTTTACTTTTTACTTCAATACATTTATAATTCCTTTAATAATTCAGTTTTTTACACACAGACATTTTACAAAAGGAGATTTATTTTTATGAAGATTTATTTGGTAGATTATTTCGTTTTTCTGAAGTTCATTATTTAGAATTTACACAATTTAATTCATGGTAACTACAAACATTTGTAAGACTAATACGTATCATCATCGTCATACTTACCATCATCTTCTTTTTCTTCATATTTTCGTCATATTTCATCCAGCTCCAAAATAACATAATAATAATAATAATAATATAATAATAATAAATAATAATATATTGTTTTCCAGTGTTTCTCATTTTCCATCATTTTCTTCACTCTAATATTTTGTCTGAATCCTCTCAGACATTTAAAGAAAATATCAGAGTTCAACTCAATTTGTAATCCAAACCAGACGTTTATTTGCTGTAATTCTCATGAAAATAATCTTAAGTTATATTCTGATGGATTAAACACACACACACACTTATCATCATCATCATACTTTTTTGTAATTCAAGTTTTTATTTCTTTTATCGTTGGTGTTTGACAGTACAAACTTTTACATTATTATGCATATTACATGTAACATCAGTGGCATGGCAAGACAAAAATAAAAATAAGATGAGATTACAGTATAAATAGAACCATTTGTATAGAGGACATGTTGATAATTGCCTGGCTGTGAAGCATATCCATAAAATAGATTATAATGTTGGATACACTCAGAGGAAGGTATTCATGCTGCAAGTTCATCAGGCATTGAAATGTAATTCCAGAACAGGCCCAGATTGATGCCTTATTCTTGTTTGTATTGTTCATCCTGTTGAGCATAAGTTTGTATGAAGCTGTTTTTATCATGATGTTTACCCACTCTTTCAGTTCAGGGGGTTTGGGTGTTTTCCACAGTTTAAGTATTGTCCTGGCAGCCGTTGTAGTCCCTGCCATGATTACAGAGAATTCTCCGTTTGATATGCAGTTACTCAAACTATCCACGACTGTTTTCCAGAAAGGTTGAATGGCAGGGCACTCCCAGATGCAGTGTAACAGAGTACTTATGACTTTCTGACATTTCCAACACAAATTATTATTTATTATACCTGCTCTGTTGAGTCTTTGTGGTGTCCAGTAATACGTGTGTTATTTGTATTGTGTAAATTTCCCTTTAGCTTCCCTAATATATTTCCCGTTGTTAGATATAATTCTCAGCCATTCCTCTTCATCCATCAGACATCCTAGGTCTCTCTCCCATATTGTTTTCAGGCTCAGACAGCCATCGCTGAGCAGTTGGTTGGTTGTTCTATAAAATATAGAGGCTCGATGGCACTCCGCAGGTAACGTGAGATAGTCTATGATGTGGTTTCCATTCTTGTACTGAATCGTGGATGTAATACAGTCCCTGATCTGCAGATATTTCCAAAAATGTTCTTTTCCCTTAAGATTGTATTTTCTTTTTATGTCAGAGAATGACATGAACACCCCTTCCTCATATAAATCAGCAATATGACATAATCCATTAATGTGCCATTCTTTCAATATACTGATGTCTTTCCAATGCTGATCATGGGGGTTATGCCACAGAGAGGAATATATTTGTTTACAATGTGATAATTTATGCATTTTATGTATTTTGGTCCAGATCTCTTTGGAGTGAGACATAATAGGATTCAATACATTGTGTGAGGATTGGGATAGTCTATCAATAGGAGTGAAATTGTGACGCAACCACCATTTTTATCACACTGACCTTCCCTGATAATGTAAGCTTAAGTTTACCCCATTTATCCAAATTAGTTTTCATTTTCTGCAGTAATGGTTCTAAATTTAATGTAGGTATTTCCTCCACTTCGCTGCTTATTTTAATTCCCAATGCTAATCCAGATATAGGCATAGCTTCCGACTAATTTTATATCCTGATAATTTGGAGTAAAGTTGTATCGTGTTCATCAGATGTGGTATCGAGTTTAATGGCTCTTTTATCAGCATCAAAATATCGTCTGCATATAATAGTAATTTGTGTTCTTTCCCTCCTCCTTCCACCCCCCTAATATCTGCATTAGCTCTGATGGCAATAGCCAACGGTTCTAGTACAATATTAAACAGTAATGGTGACAGAGCGCAGCCCTGTCGAGTCACTCTGGTGAGGTTAAAAGGAGGTGAGATTACACCGTTTGTGATCACCGCTGCCTTAGGATTTTTGTATATAGTTCTAATCCATTTGATAAAGGTTGTTCCAAATCCAAAATGTGACAAGGCTGCAAATAAGAATTCCCATTGAACTCGGTCGAATGCCTTCCAGGCATCAAGTGAGAGGGCGACGACTGTGTCTTTTTCTGTCCGGTTCAGCCAGATTAGATGCAGTAATCTTCTCATGTTGTTGGTCGGAGACCTATTTTTCATGAATCCTACTTGGTCAGAGTGTATAATGTTCGGCAAAGCCATCTCCAGGTGTGTAGCCAGGATCTTAGTTAGGATCTTACAGTCCAGATTCTATCAAACTTAGAGGTCGGTAGTTAGCAGGATTTGTGGTGTCTATCCTTTTTAGGTATCACTGATATTAAGGCCTCATTAAATGTTGGGGGAAGGGTTCCTAATTTAAAAGCTTCATTAGATATCTCTTGCAATATTGGTGCCAGGATATCTATATACTGCTAGTAATATTCCACAGGGAATCCATCGAGGCCCGGTGACTTCCCTGATTTCATACATGAAACCGCATTCCTGATTTCATTTTCTGTTATTAAATTATCTAATAATTCCACCTGCTCAGGTGCCAATCTATGCAGATTAATATTAGAAAAAAATTCTGTCAATTCTTGTTTGGGATTGATGTCTGATGTATATAGTTCTTTATAAAACTGCTGTAAGACCTCATTTATTTCCTTTGTCGAAGAAACTATTTTATCCCCTTTCTTAATTGCTGGTATTACACTATAGGAGTTTTTTTTGTTTTAATTGTCTGGCAAGCAGCTTGCCTGTCTTCTCTCCCCCTTCATAGAAACTTGTCCCCAGCCTAAATAAAGCGTATTCCACTTTTTTATTAAAAATTTCTTGCAGTTGAAACTTAAACTTACATATATCTCGATATCATTTATCTGAGATTTTTTTTTTTTTTTTTTTTTGATAATTCTATTTCCTGAGTTCTAATTTCAGATTACAACTCCTTTATTCTTTTCATATCCTCTTTTTTCTTGTTGCACAAATATGCTATCATTTTCCCCCCAATATATGCTTTTGATGCCTCCCATTCCATCGCTTTTGAGGTTACACTGCCAGCATTAGTTTCAAAAAAAGATATAAGGTTGTCCTTCAACGACAGCTTAGACATTATTGGACCACTAAATTTGCTCCAATCCAAAAAGGGGTCTGAAACTTGATTAAAGTCTCCTGCCAGTATTATCTGGCCCTCCGTTTCACCCAGTGTCTTATTTATTTCATGGAAGAAATTTGGGTCTCCCTTGTTTGGTGCATAAATGTTGCACAGTGTCATTCTAGTCCCATTTATCAGCGCCTGTACACAGACCATTCTGCCCTCATCATCTTTGATCTCCTTAAGTAAAATAAAACAAGTTTTTGTTCACCAGTATAATTACCCCGTTCCTTTTGCTAGAGAAAGAACTATGAAAAATATGTCCAACCTAACCCTGTTTCAGTTTGACTGCTTCTTCTTTTACAAAGTGTGTTTCTTGTATGAAAGCGATGTCAGCCTTATTATGCTTCAGATAAATCAATACCTTCCCTCTTTTTACAGGATTTCCACATTCATTGATGTTCCAACTTATGCATGTATAATGCATAATTCCTAGTCAATTTTACGTGAGAAAGAAAAGATACCTTGTGAAATTCTGTTTAAATCAATATTGGCTGCGTCCCTTATTAGTGCTACATGTAATCTCAACATCTCACTTGTCTCGCTGCCAGTTTTGTCTGTCATCACCAAGAGCAACTCTACGCAAATCAGCTTGTGAACAGCGGTGTAAACTTTAACACTTTAATAAAAGGAAAAGAAAAAATACAAAATATTTAAACAAACCCCACAAAACGTTAGCTGAGGCCCCTGGCTTTTCTCCAGCCCTACTGAAACAAAAGAAAAACAAAGCAAGAAAGAAAAATAACGGACGTTTTGGTCCGTGGGATATTACACCTCTAGCCATCTCTCTCTGGCTTTCTGCTCAGGCGGTACAGGATCAAACTCAAACCCCCATCGATGTCTGTTACACATTGACCACTCTTAAAGCAGTCTATTTCTCATTGTCCATTTCACCCTTTATTGTGCAATGTTTCTGGTTTTAGACAGAGTTCGTGCTTACCCATCTGCATCGCAGTTCATTTTTCAGCCTCCTTGGCGCTCGTGAAGCTTCCAAGTAAATCGCAGAGTTGCCGGGTGGGCCAGCGTGTATCTCACATTAAGCTGCTGCAGTGTTTTCTTCGCGGCCATGAAAGTTTTCCTCTTCTCGGCCAGTTCCCTCGACATGTCTGGAAACACGGAGAGTCTCAATCCTTCCCACTCAAGCCCTCGTTTCTCTCTGACAGCTTTCAGAACTTTCTCCTTCACTGACTGCCGTAGGAATCTGATCAGCACCGTCTAGACGGTTGGTCCTCGTTGGGGATAGGAGCTAGTGCTCGCTGTGCCTGCTCTATTTCAAATTCACCTTCGACATCAGCTCCGAGCCTGGCGCTCAGCATTTTCTTCATACATTCCTCCAATGTGCTGTTTGTCCCATAGGTTTCTTTCAGCCCCAGTAATCTCACGTTATTTCTCTTGCAGTGATTTTCAAGCATTTGAATGCAATCCCATAAAACTTCCATCCTTCTTTCAACGTGTTCTCCGTTGCTCACAAGCCGGTCAGTCGTGTCCTCCAGGTGGGAGATCCGCCCCTCCGCCTCACCCAGCCTTTCTTGTATGCCGTTCACCGTGTTTTTTAACTAATTTGTTGTTTCTTTAATGGTTAGTATGTCTGCTGCCACTCCCTGTAGCGTGGCGCTCATCTTGGAGATTTCGGCAAACATATTCTCCAGGTTTGCAGTTTTTTCGGCAGGCTGCATCTCTAGCTGCATCGGCGGCTGCGAGTTTGGAGATACCTTTCCTTCAGTCGTCAGAGGGTTTTTTCTGGTAGCCATGCGGGTCGTGTCTTTAAAATACTTCGACGTGGTCGCCATTAGGGTCCGGAAAACACTCTGGCCTACTCAGGTAGCAATCGTGAATCCCAAGGATTATTATTTGACAAAAAGTTGTGGGTTTTCATGCAGTATATAGTAAATATCGTGGGTGAGACGGAGTTCGTCTACTGCGCCGCCATCTGCTTGTGCACCCACATGACTCTTGTTCATTCTTTTTAATCATCATCAACTTATCATCATATTATCATCATCTCATACTTATATCATACTCATCATCATACTTCTCATCGTCATACTTGTCATCATACTTATCATCATACTTTTCATCATCATCACACTTGTCATCATACTTTTCATCATCATACTTATCATCATCATCATACTTGTCATCATACTTATCATCTTCATACTGTCATCATACTTTTCATCATCATACTTGTCATCATACTTCTCATTATCATACTTATTATTATCATCATCATCATACTCATCATCATCGCATACTTGTCATCATACTTATTATCATCATCACACTTATCATGATCGTCATACTTGTCATCATATATATCATCATCATCATACTTATCATGATCGTCATACTTGTCATCATATATATCATCATCATCACACTTATCATGATCGTCATACTTGTCATCATATATATCATCATCATCATACTTATCATGATCGTCATACTTGTCATCATATATATCATCATCATCATACTTATCATCATCATCATACTTATCATCACCATCATCAACATACGTGTCATCATACTTATCATCATCATCATACTTATCATCATCATCATCATCATCATCATCATCATCATATTTGTCATCAT
Organism: Lutjanus argentimaculatus; assembly: GCA_034769285.1. Taxonomy (NCBI): domain Eukaryota; kingdom Metazoa; phylum Chordata; class Actinopteri; order Lutjaniformes; family Lutjanidae; genus Lutjanus; species Lutjanus argentimaculatus. Next base: position 2,583,698 of record JAWZSL010000050.1, read on the forward strand.
ACTTATCATCATCATCACACTTATCATCATCATCATACTTGTCATCATACATATCATCATCATCATACTTATCATGATCATCATCATCATCATCATATTTGTCATCATACTTATCATCATCATACTTATCATCATCATCATACTTGTCATCATGCATATCATCATCATCATACTTATCATCATCATCATCATCATCATCATATTTGTCATCATACTTATCATCATCATACTTATCATCATCATCATACTTGTCATCATACTTATCATCATCATCATCATCATCATCATCATCATATTTGTCATCATACTATCATCATCATCACACTTATCATCATCATCATACTTGTCATCATACATATCATCATCATCATACTTATCATATCATCATCATCATCATCATATTTGTCATCATACTTATCATCATCATCATACTTATCATCATCATCATACTTTGTCATCATGCATATCATCATCATCATACTTATCATCATCATCATCATCATCATCATATTTGTCATCATACTTATCATCATCATACTTATCATCATCATCATACTTGTCATCATACATATCATCATCATCATCATACTTTATCAATCATCATCAATATTTGTCATCATACTTATCATCATCATCACACTTATCATCATCATCATACTTGTCATCATCATACTTATCATCATCATCATCATCATCATCATATTTGTCATCATACTTATTGTGACGGCCTCCTGCCTCTAGGGCCTGCTGTCGTGTTTTGTGTTCCCTCTCTGGTGTTTTGTCTTTCCCTGCAGGTCGTAGGTGGGGCTTGCCACACCTGGGTGGACCTGGCCAGTCCACAGGTGGATAAGAGCTGGCATTACTCCTCACACTCTCTCTGCTCTGCTCTGCTTTGTGACCTACCTGGCGTGGCTGCATCGCTGCGCCCGCGACTCCTCAGCGCATTATGTTTGGTTTAGTTAGTTTACTTGTTAGCTCAGTTAGTATTTGATTATGTTGCCAATTACCTAATTTCATATTGTTTGTAATAAAATCATTTTGTTTTACTTTAAAAAACCGTACATCTCCTTGTTTTTGTCATGGCTTTGAGCCAGGTCATGACACTTATCATCATCATCATACTTGTCATCATACTTATCATCATCATCATACTTGTCATCATACTTTTCATCATCATACTTGTCATCATACTTATCATTATCATCATATTTGTCATCATACTTTTCATCATCATACTTGTCATCATACATATCATCATCAATCAATCAATCAATCAAATTTTATTTATATAGCGCCAATTCACAACAAAGTTGTCTCAAGACACTTTACGTCTAGAGTAGGTCTAGACCACACTCAATAATTTTGTTTACATCCGACAATTGAAACAATTCCCCCATAAGCAAGCACTTTGGCGACAGCGGCGAGGAAAAACTTCCTTTTAACAGGCAGAAACCTCGGACAGATCCATGACTCATGGTGGGCATCATACTTTTCGTCATCATACTTGTCATCATACTTATCATCAGCATCATACTTGTCATCATATTTATCATCATCACACTTGTCATCATACTTCTCATCATCATCATCATACTTATCATCATACTTGTCATCATACTTATCATCATAATACTTATTATCATCATCATCATACTCATCATCATCGTCATACTTATCATCATCATCATCATCATCATACTTGTCATCATACTTATCATCATCATCATACTCATCATCATCATCATCATACTTGTCATCATACATATCATCATCATCATACTTATCATCATCATCATCATACGTGTCATCATACTTATCATCATCATATTTGTCATCATACTTATCATCATCATCATACTTGTCATCATACTTATCATCATCATCATACTTGTCATCATACTTATCATCATCACACTTGTCATCATACTTATCATCATCATCATACTTGTCATCATACTTATCATCATCATCATACTTGTCATCATACTTATCATCATCATCATATTTGTCATCATACTTATCATCATCATCATACTTGTCATCATACTTATCATCATCATCATACTTGTCATCATAGTTATCATCATCACACTTGTCATCATACTTATCATCATCATCATCATACTTGTCATCATACTTATCATCATCATCATACTTGTTATCATATTTATCGTCATCATACTTATCATTATCATCACACTTGTCATCATACTTTTCATCATCATACTTGTCATCATCATCATACTCTTCATCATACTTTTCATCATCATACTTATCATCATACTTGTCATCATACTTATCATCATCACACTTGTCATCATACTTTTAATCATCATACTTGTCATCATACTTTTCATCATCATACTTGTCATCATACTTATCATCATCATACTTGTCATCACATTATCATCGTCATCATACTTAGCATGAAACTTTTCATCATCATACTTGTCATCATACTTATCATCATCACACTTGTCATCATACTTATCGTCATCATATTTGTCATCATACTTATCATCATACTTGTCATCATACTTATCATCATCATCATACTTTTCATCATACTCATCATCATCATACTTGTCATCATATTTATCGTCATCATACTTATCATTATCATCACACTTGTCATCATACTTTTCATCATCACACTTGTCATCATACTTTTCATCATCATACTTGTCATCATCATCATACTCTTCATCATACTTTTCATCATCATACTATCATCATACTTGTCATCATACTTATCATCATCACACTTGTCATCATACTTTTAATCATCATACTTGTCATCATACTTTTCATCATCATACTTGTCCATCATACTTATCATCATCATACTTGTCATCATACTTATATCATCACACTTGTCATCATACTTTTCATCACATCATACTTATCATCATCATCATCATCATACTTGTCATCATGCTTATCATCATCATACTTGTCATCATACTTATCATCATCAACTTGTCATCGTCATCATCATACTTATCATATCATCATACATATCATCATCATACTTATCATCATCATCATCATCATCATCATACTTATCATCACTAATCATACTTATCATATCATCATATCTATCATCAAGTCATCATATATCATCATATCATCATACTATATCATCATACATACTTATCATCGTCATTCTATCATCATCATCGTCATACTTATCATCATCATCATCATACTTATCATCATCATATTATTATCATCATCATATATCAATCATCTTACATCATCATCATCATCCATCATCATCATCATCATCATACTTATCATCTCATCATCATACTTATCATCTCATCATCATTACTTATCATCATCATCATCATCATCATCTTATCATCATCACTCTATCATCATTCATCATACTTATCAATCATCATCGTTCATCATCATATCTATCATCATCATCCATCATCATATCATCATACTTATCATCGTCATCATCATACTTATCATCATCATCATCATCATTATCATACTTACATCATCATCATCATACTTGTCATCATCATACTTGTCATCATCATACTTATCATCATCATCATACTTAATCATCGTCATCATCATACTTTCATCATCATCATACATTCATCATCATACTTATTATCATCATCATCATCATCATTATCATACTTTATCATCATCATCATCATACTTGTCATCATCATACTTATCATCATCATCACTTATATCATCATCATACTTATCATCGTCATCCTTATCATCATCATCATCATCATCATCATACTTATCATCATCATCATACTTATCATACATCATATTATCATCATCATCATCATCATACTTTCATCATCATACTTATCATCATCCTCATACATATCATCATCATACTTATCATCATCATTTTATCATCATCATCATCATACTTATCATCATCATCATCATACTTGTCATCATCATACTTATCATCATCATCATACTTACATCATCATCTATCATCATCATCTCATACATATCATCATCATACTTATCATCAATCATCATCATACTATCATCATACTTATCATCATCATACTTATCATCATCATCATACTTATTATCTCATCGTCATACTTATCATCATCATCATACTTAATATCATCATCATCGTCATATATCATCATCATCATACTTATCATCATCATCATACTTATTATCATCATCATCATACTTATCATCATCATATACTTATCATCATCATACTTATTCATCATCACATCTATTATCATCATCATACTTATCATCATCATCATACTTTTATCATCATCGTCATACTTATCATCATCATCATCATACTGTCATCATCATACTTATCATCATCATCATACTTATCATCATCATACTTTCATCATCATCCCCATACATATCATCATCATACTTATCATCATCATCATCATCATCATCATACTTATCATCAATACTTATCATCATCATCATACTTATTATCATCATCGTCATACTTATCATCATCATCATCATCAATACTTGATCATCATCATACTTATCATCATCATCATACTTATTATCATCATCATCATACTTATCATCATCATCATACTTATCATCATCATACTTATCATCATCATCATCATACTTATCATCATATACTTATTCATCATCATACTTATCATCATCACTCATACTTATCATCATCATCATACTTACATCATCATAATCATCATCATCATACTTATCATCATCATCATCATACTTATCATCATCATTCATACATATCATCATCATACTTATATCATCATCATCATACTTCATCATCATACTTATTATATCTTCATCATCATCATCATCATCATCATCATACTTATCATCGTCATCATCATACTTATATCATATCATCATATATCATACTTATCATCATCATCATCCTACTTATCATCATCATCACTTATCATCACATCATACTTTCATCATCATACTATCATCATCATACTTATCATCATCATACTTATCATCATCATCAACATTATCCATACTCTATCATCCATACTTGTTCATCATACTTATCATCATCATCATACTTTTCATCATACATCATCATCATCATATCATTTTTTTTTTCATCATACTATATCATCATCAACTTGTCATCATACTTATCATCATCATCATCATACTTGTCATCATACTTATCATCATCATCATACTTCATCATCATACTTTCATCATCATCATTACTATCATCATTATCCATCATCAACTTCGTCCCTCATATCTACTTATCATCATCATCATCATCAACTTTCATCATACTATTATCATTCATTCATACATTATCATCCATCTAATCATACTATCTATCATCATACATTACTTTATCATCATCATACTATGTCATCATCATCTATATCATCATCATCATACTTTATCATCATCATCATACTTATCATCATCACTGTCATCATACTTATCATCATCACACTCATACTATACTCATTATCAATCATCATATTGTCATCATCACTATATCATCATCATATCGTGATCATCATACTTATCAATCAATCATACTTAGTCATCAAATATTAATCATCAATCATCCTCACTTGTCATCATACTTATATCATCTACATCATACTTATTCATCATCATCATCTATATCATACTTCATCATGCTTATCCATCATCATACTTTCATCATACCATTCATCATCATCATACTTGTCAATCGTCATCATCATCAACTTATCATCATCATCATACATACTTCATCATCATACTTATCACTCATCATCATCATCCCTATCATCATCATACTTATCATCATCATATACTTAATCATCATCATCATTATCACTCATCATACATACTCATCATACTTATATCATTTAAGTCCATCATACTTATCTCATCATCATCATACTTATCATCTACATTCTTCTTTCATCATCATACTTTCATACTATCATCATCATCATCATACATTATCATCATCATTACTATTATCATCATCATCATCATCATATACATCATCATCATCATCATCATCATCATCATCATCATCATACTTTATCATCGTCATCACATACTTCATCCATCATCTATCATCATCATACTTATCTTATCATCACTATCATCATCATCATACTTATCATCATCATCCTTATCATTCATCCTATCATACTCTATCATCATCATCATCATCATACTCATCATCATCACATCATCAATCATACTCATCATACTTACATACATCGTCATCCATCAATCACATTCATCATCATCATCATCCATCATTTCATCATCACCTGTCATCATCATACATCATCATACTGATCATCATCATACTTTCATCATCATAACTTATCATCATCATCATCACTATCATCGTCATCATCATACTTGTCATCATCATCATACATTATCATCATCATACTTATTATCATCATCATCATCATCATATCATACTTATTCATCATCATACTTATCATACTTTCCATATCATACTTATCATCATCATCATGCTTATTATCATCATCATACTTATCATCGTCATCCTTATCATCATCAATCATCATCATCATCATACTTATCATCTCATCATCATACTTATCATCATCATATAATCATCATCATCATCATCATACTTATCATCATACTTATCATCATCCTCATACATATCATCATCATACTTATCATCATCATCATCATCATCATATCATCATACTTATCATCATCTATCATCATCTGTCATCACATACTTATCATCATCATCATATTATCACATCATACTTATCATCATCATCCTCATACATATCATCATCATACTTATCATCATCATCATCATCATCATCATACTTATCATCATCATACTTACATCATCATCATACTATATATCATCATGTCATACTTATCATCATCATCATACTATTATCATCATCTCATACTTTCATCATATCAACTTTCATCATCACATACTTATTATCATCATCATCATACTTATCATCATCATCATACTTATCATCCATACTTAACTCACATCATCATACTTATCATCATCATACTTATCATCATCATCATACTTATTATCATCATCATCATACATATCATCATCATCATCATACTTGTCATCATCATACTTATCATCATCATCATACTTATCATCATCATACTTATCATCATCACCTCATACATCATCATCATACTATCATCATCATCATCATCATCACATACCTTATTTATCATCATACTTATCATCATATCATACTTATTATCATCATCTCTATACTTATCATCATCATCATCATCATCATACTTATCATCATCATACTTATCATCATCATCATACTTATTACATCATCATCATACTTATCATCATCATCATACTATCATCATCATACTTATCATCATCATATCATACTTATCATCATCATACTTATCATCATCATCATACTTATATCATCACGTCATACTTATCATCATATCATCATACTTATCATCATCATATCATCATATCATCATACTTATCATCGTCATCATCATACTTATCATCATCCATTATACATATCATCATCATACTTACTATCATCATCATCATACTTGTCATCATCATACTATTATCATCATCATCATACTTATCATCACATCATCATCATCATACTTATCATCTCATCATCTATTATACATCATCATACATATCATCATCATACTTACATCATCATCATACATATACTTATCTCATCATCATACTTATCATCATCATCATTACTTTCATCATACATACCTATCATCATCATACATTATTATCATCATCATACTTATCATCATCATCATACTTACATCATCATCAACATACTTATCATCATCATCATCATACTTAGTCATCATCATACTTATCATCATCATCATCATACTTGTCATCATACTTATCATAAACATCATCATCATACAGTCATCATCTACATGTCATCATACATACTTATCATCATCATCATCTTCAGTCATCATCACATCACTTATCATCATCATCATACTGCATCACATACTTATCATCATCATCATACATACTATCATCATACTTATATATCTCATACATATCATCATCATAACTTACTACAATCATCATCATCATCATACAATTCATCATCAAACCTATATTCATCACATCATCATACTGTGAGTCACAATAATCCTATATTATATCACATGTACATCATACTGTAATCATTCCATTAGCATCAGCTTTCTGATCCCCATCTATTATTCTCCACTCTTACCATCTATCACTTCATCATCCTATAATCAATTGCTTATCCATCAGACATCATCAGCATCATAGCTTCCTCATCATGATAACTGTACATCATCATCATAGTCATTACTATCATCATCTCCTCATCATACTTGGCTCTACACATCTCATACTTAATATCATCCATCATAACTTACCCATCATCACTAATTCAATCTACTTTCATCGTCCACTCATCATACTTTAACAGCATGATCATTTTAGTATAATGTATCATCAATCATCATCATCACCATCATTGCTTATGATCGTCATCATCATACTTATTGCTACTCATTAATCATACTCACATCTCACTCCTACTTATTATCTCATTCACTTTAAAATCCTCATATACTTTATATTATCTAATACTACTATCAACCTTATCTCTCATCTATCATGTCATAGACTATCACATCAAAATCTGAGACATATCATCAAGCATCATAATTATCCACCATTATCAAAATACACATCATTTATCAATTCTTCTGTGCTCTCACTACTGTATCTCATATTCAATTATCATCATAACTCTAAATCTATTCATCAATCATCATATCATACTTACAATCAATCCACACTTATATTATCATGCTTATATCCTCATCGTCATAATGTTCGTATCATCATCATACTTATCTCTCGTGTGTACTGTATGTCTGCCACCTGCCTGTACGCATTCCTGACAGCGTCTGGGCATGCACCTGATGAGATGGCAGATGGTGTCTTGGGGGATCTCCTCCCAGACATGGATCAGGGCATCAGTGAGCTCCTGGACAGTCATGATACACTGGTACATAACGTCCCACAGATCCCAAGTGGATTGAGGTCTGGAGAATGTGAAGGCCAGTCAATGGCATCAATGCCGTCATCATACAGGAACTGCCTACACACTCTGACCACAAGAGGCCCGGCACTGTCCTGCAGCAGGAGGACCGCAGGGCCCACTGCACCAACGTAAGGTCTGACAAGTTGTCTGAGGATTTCATCCTGGTACCTAACAGCAGTCAGGGTACTGTTAACTAGCATGTAGAGGTTTGTGTGACCCTACATGGATAAACCTCACAGACCATCACTGATCCAGCACCAAAATGGTCTTGCTAGATGATGTTGCAGGCAGCATAACATTCTTCATGGTGTCTCCAGGCTCTTTCGTGACTCTCACATGTGCTCACTGTCCTGGTATCCCCTACATGCTCTTCAGACTGTGCTGAGAGACACAGCAAACCTTCTTGAGATAGCTCATATTGATGTGCCATCCTGGAGGAGCTGGACTACCTTTACAACCTGAATGGGATGCTGTCTCATGCTATCAGTGGTGACAAGGGCACTAGCAAAATGCAAAACTGAGAAAAATCAGTCTGGAAGGATAAAGAGAGAGAAATGGTCCGGAGCACCATCTGCAAAAACACATTCCCATTTTGAAGGTTGTCTTGCTGTTGCCTCTCCTGTCCACCTGTTGTCAGTTTCATTTCCACCAAAGCTGCTGAAACTGATTCACAATCACTTCCGCTTCATAACTGGACAGATCGATATCCCAGCAGTGTAACTGACTTGGTGTCATGCTGTGATGATGTTCCCTTCATTTTTTTTGAGCAGTGAAAAAATGGTTGTATGCAATCAAGATGCTGAATATACTTTCACTTTTTAAACAAATTTAGCCTACCATATCCAAACCATGACATCATGATGGGGTCACATGACAGGCTAATAGTTTCCAATATGTGACACAGTTCAGATATTATCATGGGCTCTGATGATGTCACTACTTCTGAGGAATTATTCTGTTCTGTTCTCTGTGACATCATCTGTTCTCACAGATGATGTCACAGTTAAGCCATTGTAGGCTACTTTTTTGATCTAATCATGATGTCATTGGTTTGTAGTTTACAAACAGACATTGGAAAGATAATATGAACAAGCTGGAGACACACCGGTTCATTCAGGTGGGATGCTGCAGACCCACACACACACACACACTCACTCAGAGTGTACTGTGACCTGTCCTGCAGCTGCTTGTTATACAGAGAAGAGTCCTGCAGGGGGCAGCAGAACTCTGTCAGACAAGCTGCTCATATCAGACACATTCATGTAAACAAATCTCAACCTTCATCTGACTGTGTCACCATCAGACTGTAGACTCACCTGCACAGGTGTTTGTTTCCACTGATCCTGGATGATGAACCGTCCTCATAAAGCATTTTATAAAAGAATCCAAACCTTCTTTTTCTCATTTTAAACTGGTCAACTTTTACTCTGACTCGTCCTTCAGTCGCTGTGATAAGAATATTTCTGTCAGTTAAAGAAAGATGAGACAGAAATGTTTGCATCCATGATGACGAAGAGAAAATGAAACCTGGAGTCAAACATAAACAGAAAAAATACTCTCATTACTCAAGTAAAAGCACTCCACAGTGTAGAAATACTCTATTAAAAGTAAAAGTTCTGCATTCAAAATCAAAAGTACAAAAGTAAAAAAAAAAAAAAAAAAAAGGATTTACATAAATTTACAAAAGTATCAGCATGAAAAAGTGATTAATTATTGATGATATGTAAATCAGTACAACTCAAACAATATTTGACTTAAACTTGAAAGTAAGTTTTACTTTTTGGTCTGAGATGTTTTCAGTACAAAACCGGTCACCAATCAGGTCAATCAATCAATCCACAATGATTCTGATCAGATTTGTAATAATGAGTCAATAAATTCACATTTAAGAGCATTTATGGACAAACGTCACTGTAAAATGTGTCCACGTTAAAGAGTCGAGGAAAAACTTGACAGAAAACAACAAAAACAGGATTCATCAGTCCAAAATCTCACCTGCACGTCCTCCGACTCTTCTTGTTTTTATTTTTTACTGTTTTGTTTGTTCGTCTTTAAAACGCTTCATTTTTCTCTTTTAATACAAACTATGTGCATTATAGAAAAATATTCAAATAAGAGCAAACAACTAATCAATTAGTGGGAAAATTATTGCCAGATTGATCACTTATTGAAAAATAGATCCAAACAGGTGGAGGCTCCACCTGTTTCACATGTTTGGGTCTATTTTTTAACTGACAAGACTGTGACAAGATTAATTTTTTCACCATTTTCTGACATTTTATGGAACAAACATATAATTGATTAGTTGTGAAAATGAACGCCAGATTGATTGATAATTAAAATAACTGCCACAGGAGCGACTTGCGTGTGCTTCACGTTTGGACCTATTTTCTTAATTGACATAATTGTTTAATAATTATTAGTTTAAATATTCAAACATGATTTAACTCAAAACATCCTCTGAAAAACTTCTGAGTTATTTTTTGTGAAACTGGAAACAAACTGAGAAAATCAATAAAGCAAAGAAATGCAGTTTTTAATAAATGTTAAATGAGCTCAGAGGGGAAACTGGACGTCTGGACGTTTCATTTCCTCTCACAGGTTTCCTCTGAGACCCAGAAACTTTATATAACCTATTAAATAAAGTGTTTAAAAAACTTTTTTCAATGATAATTCAGAGTATTTTCTCTCCCCCCGCCTGACCTCAATCTGAAGCCGTTATTGAATGATGCTCCAGGCGAACACGTTTCCTGGAAATCCAATCAGCTGGCAGTGAACTCTGCAGCCCAGAACAAAATAACACTTTAATCAAAGTGAATTATCACATCTGTTGAAAATAAATAAACTGCAGCTATAAGCTGTGAGGAAACTCTTCTACACTTTAAAGCCAATATATGACTCAGATATTTGCAGCAACATGAATTTGAACTTGAGTTTATTTAAAGTGCATCAAACAGTCTGTTCATGCTTCACTGGTTCAAACACAACAGACACACTCCTGAAGCTGCAGTGTGACTTTATTCTAAAGAAAAGGGAAAAATCTACCTCCAAATATTTGATTAAATCTGAGAGACGAGTCTCTGAACGCTGACAGAATCTGGAGTCTGTCTGAGCTCAATATCATGACTTTAAAAACACCAACTGACTTGTTTTAATGAATTTCTTTAGTTTCAAAATGTCAAATATCACTTTTATGAACGTGTTCAGTCAGACAGTGACAGATCACAGATTGAATTTTATATTTCATCCTCACAGCTGCAGTGAAGGTCAAGCTGAATGTGCAGTTTATATTATGTTCATTATAATGTTCATTAATGTTGAAATGAGGTTCTTCTGCCTCAGTAATGATTAATGATCAGGTTTGGACTCATAAACATCAGGACAGTGAGCTTCTGTTCTCAGGAGAGATCAGTTTTATTCTTACAGACCGACAGTTCAACCTAAGTCAGCAGCACCCATGCACCTAAGTGATTAACAAAATGATCAGAAATATTAACTAAACACTAATAAAATATAATATTATAAATATTGTAAAAAGTGAATTATTTTAATAAGTTGGGCATGAAAAAGCAGTCAGGTGACCACAGAGGTTTACTTTGACACCAGAGGCATTATTTTTATTATCATTATTGTTACTATTTACTGTACTCTTATTCTTATTCTTGTTCTTCTCATTATTATTATTTTATCAGCTGTTTGTTTGCTGTGTTGAACGCTGTGAGTAAGAAGTTTATTGATCGATCTATTGATAGATGCAGCATTAAATACACAGTGTAGATTAATTTCATGTTTGTGGACGACTGAAACTTTGTCTCTTTGCTCCGTCTTTCTTATTGACCCATCAACACACACACACACACACACACACGTGTCAGCAGGTTGCCATTAGTGGACAGGTCGTGTGCTGTTTCTGTTTCTCCATCGATCAGAGGAAAAAAGCTCCTGTTCCACCTTCCACTATAAATACACACGGAGCTGCTGTTGGTGCCCTTGTCCTCCTCCATCTCACCTCCTCCTCCTCCTTCTCTTCCTCCATCTTTCTGTCCCTCTCTGTTTCTCTGGTGCAGTTATTTCTGTCTCGATCTATAAACTCTGGCCTCTCAGCCTGGTGTCAGGTTACTGACGGACCAACAGGTCACACACACACACTCATGGTGATCACATGACCACTGATCATCAGTCCTTCATGACGGTCGTTCAGTGTCAGTGATGAAGACCAAAATCCACCTTCTTCATTCTGTGCAAAAATATAGTCAAAGTTTATCTGAACTTAAAGAGACGGTTCAGATTATCTTCAGTCTGCTTGTCAGTATATCACCTACAGTAGATGGAGGTGGACACGCCCCCCTACTTCCTGTAGGAAGACAGGAAACCATACACACACACATACTGTATATATATATGTGTGTGTGTATGGTTTCCTGTCGTGTTGGCCACCATTTACTGTACTGTAGGTGATACAGGTTCAGTTTTCAGTTTTATTGTCACCAGACAGAACATGATTGAAATGCAGTTGTACTCTGTGAGTGTGTGTGTGTGTGTGTGTGTGTGTGTGTGTGTGTGTGTGTGTGTCAGCTGTGCCTCAGGAGGTAGAACACAGTCATCAGTCAGTGTTGGTGGTTCGATCGCTGCCTCCTGCAGGCCACATGTTTCTGTGTTTGTGTGTGAAGGATGTAAAGAAACCGAGAATAACAGAATCAGGGTCAGGAGGGTAACTCCAAGTATCACAATATTAAAGTAATGTAACTTATTTTCTCTCTGTAACTTTTGGATTACCTGAAACAAATCTGGTGAAATTGTTCAGTCTAATTGAATATTTTATGTTTGTTGTTCATTGTTTGTCCAGATGTTCCTTTAAATGAACATATTCACTCTCAAACTTCAAGTAAACTAACAGAACCGTGTTTTTACCCACAAACCATCACCAGCATCATCACCTGCTGCCCAAAATACCTCTCAGGTGTAAGTACAGCGGACAGGTTCACCTGGGAAATGGATTTCTGTGTAGCTGATGTTAGCAAAAGGTCAATATAGCCAACATTAGCAGTTGGTCAGTATAGCTCATGTTAGCAGTTGGTCTGTGTAGCTAACGTTCCAGTACCTGAACTCGTTTACTATGAAGACACACTGTTGGAACACGTCCACAATGTGTCTTGGCTTCGTCTCTCTGAAATAATCAGCTACATCTCTGAAAAAGACATCAGGGATGGCAGCATATGTTGCTCCAAATACCCCAATATAACCCCAAAAGTCCAATAAATGTGGATTCGTCAGACCACAGCACACTTTTCCACTTTGCGTCAGTCCATCTCAGATGAGCTCGGGCCCAGAGAAGTCTGCAGTGTTTCTGGATGTTGTTGATATATGTCTTTCTCTTTGCATGGTCGAGTCTTAACTTGTATTTGTAGCTGCAGAGACAAACTGTGTTTACTGACAACGGTTTTCCAAAGTGTTCCTGAGCCCATGTAGTATCCTTTATACAATGATGTGGGTTTTTAATGCAGTTTTTAATGCAGTGCTGCCTGAGGGGTCAAAGGTCACAGACATTCAGTGTTGGTTTTCAGTCTTGTTCCTTACGTGCAGAGATTTCTCTGGATTCTCTGAATCTTTTCATGATATTATGGATTGTAGATGGTGAAATCTAGAAATTCCTGCAGTTTTGTGTTGAGGATGAGTGTAAATCAGTTTATCAGTTTGAACATTAAATGTCTTGTCTTCGTGCTGTATTCAGTTCAATAGAAGTTGAAAAGTTTTTGCAAATCATTGCACTCTACTTTTATTTACATTTTACCCAGTGATCAAACTTTTTTGGAACTTTTTTGTGTATATACTGTCAGTCTGGTTTCCTCTTCTTGCTGCTTTTGATTCGTAGCAGATCTTTAGAACTTGTCTTTATTTCCCTCCACATGTTCCTGGTCTCACTGGTCCAGTTTCACATTCGTCTGTTTTTCTTGTTTCCATAAAGAATCACACAGAGCAGCAGGTCTGTTTGGATAAATAATTTAATGCAGTTACATCGTCAATATATGTGCACTCTCACTCAAAGGAGAAACAGAAAGCAATAATCTGTCCGTCCCTGACGTCTCCTCCTCCTCCTCCTCTCAGCTCAGATAAATGTCTGTTAAACACAAATCAACCAGTCGCTGTGATATTTCTCCAAGCAGCCGTTAAAATCCCTCCAGCAAACACACTGCACGATAAACACTCACACACATGCTGTGAATATTCACTCAGTACCACTACAGAGAGGAACACACACACACACACACACACACACACACACACACACACACACACACAACACACACACAGCCTACACGTCCGTCAACATTATCCACCTGTCAGCCCTTTAAGATTCAAACCTCTGAGCTCACATCAGTTTATCATTCATCTGTCAGTGAACGCCTCATGGACACCAAACATCTCACATCAGTTTAGTTTTAAATATCATTCATCTGTCAGCTGAAGTCCACTCCGCCAGGCCGTGGACGGCTGAAATGACTCCGATCATTATCACTGTTGCATGTTGCTCATGTTGTAGCTGATGCTCAGAACCAGCAGAGATAAAAACTGAAAACAAACACAACCTGTGACGCTCCAAAGACGTGAAAACGTCCTCGTGTGCATTTAGAAACTGTTTGAAAAGCAGAGATCCAACCTTTGCTACACATTCACTCTATCAGCGGCAATATAAAAAAAAAACAAAATGTAGAACAGAGTCGTGTTTTTGGACCAACAAATTCTT
This sequence comes from Lutjanus argentimaculatus, assembly GCA_034769285.1. Classification (NCBI taxonomy): domain Eukaryota; kingdom Metazoa; phylum Chordata; class Actinopteri; order Lutjaniformes; family Lutjanidae; genus Lutjanus; species Lutjanus argentimaculatus. The sequence continues at coordinate 2,599,550 of JAWZSL010000050.1, forward strand.
CAGTTTCCTTTTTATAACGGTCTACCTGCTTTTACCTGTCAAACAGGCAACATGAGCACAAATAAATGAACCAAAGTCCTAATTTGTGCTGTTTGAGACTTTACTGACTGTGATGAGACAGTCAGGGAGGTCAAATCTGATTTTCTGCCTCATTTAAATAAAGTTGATAAAGTGGCAAAAGGTTCAACCTGCAGCCCAGTTTCAGAGTGAACTGTCCCTTTAAGGTTGTAGAAAAGTCCTGCACGTCTCTTTAAATGTTCAAACACATGATGGATGAAAACACTTCAGATGAGAAAGTTTCAACCAAACATCAGTCAGAAATATGAAGCTGCAGCACGTTTCACCCTGTTTCCTGTCTTTATGCTAAGCTAAGCTAGGCTAAGCTAAGCAGCTGCTAACTGTAGCCTCATATTGACTGGACTGACATGAGACTGGAGTCATGTGACTGTCAGAGAGGAAGAGAAGAAGATTTCATGAGGTCAAACTTGTTTTGTTTTCTAGGTGTTAATCCGTTTATCTGAGTGTTTAAAGTGTGTGTGCCTGTGTGTGACTGTGTGTGTGTGTGTGTGTGTTACGTCTCGTGTGTTAAACTGCATGTGTTACAAAGAGCTCTAAAGTGTATGTGTTACAGTTCAGATGGCTGTAGACCTGCTCCCTGCACCTGTATGTGATGATTACAGTACGTTTGTGTGACCTGTAGGTAGAATCATGGATGGATGACGAGACAGCACCCCCCCAGGCACAGACGTGTAACAGGCCCCTCCCACCTCTCCTCCAAACATTCAACACCTCCAGAGTCAAAGAGACACAAAAGGACTACAGAGCAGCCAGACGTCCCACCTCCTTTGGGTGAAAACAAACTCTTCATCACAGGTGAGTTAATGACGTCACTGAGTAACTGACATGAGAGCCGACTGTGTCTGTAGATCAGAGTGAATCAGAAAAGAGTCTCAGTGAAGGTGGAACATGTTCCAACCTTAAATCAGCTGTTTTTAGAATGGACTTTGGTTCAACAGAGCAGCAAAATAGAGTGTCCTAATGACGGAGGTGGGAAATAATTAAGTACAAGTACTTAGTAGAGTCCTCAGGTATCTGTACTTTACTTGAGTTTTTATTTTTCTGACATCTGATCACAAATATCTGAACTTTCTCCTCCTCACATTTTATAAACAGTCTCGTTACTTTAGTTTTAATGACTCTGAGGTGAATTATTGATTATTGTTATTTTGCATCATTGTGCGCCGCCTTCAGACATCAAGACTGATTTCAACCTGAATGGAACAATAAGACAAAGAAAAGACGATTCACTGGTGGATTCATCAGAGTTTATCACACAGGACAGACGGGACGAGACAGAGACGAGACAGAGACAACATAAATGACCAAAAAAGATGTAACGAGACAAAACCAACGTCACAAGATGAAAACAACCAAAAAAATGTACTAAGACGGGAAAAAAGTAAAAGACGTAACGAGACCAAAACAACAGAAAAGACAAAAACCAACGTAACAAGACAAAAATGACATGACAAAGAAGACGTTACACATAAAAGACCTAACGAGACAAAACCAACGTAACAAGACGGAAAAAATGTAACATGACAAAGAAGACGTTCCGAGACAAAAGAAAATGTAAAAGATGTAATAAGATATAATATAGATGTAATCAGACTGTGAGACAGACAGAGACGGAGACTCTGTAGTGGACATAAGCTGAGGTTCAGTTGTGTCTACACAGAGACAGTCAGTAGAAATGTCCTCCAGAGGACGACTTTTTACTTTTATACTCTGAGGACATTTCAGAACCTGAACTTTCTACTTTTACTCGAGTATCTGTACTCTGTACTGCAGTAAAGACTGAGAGGACGTCTGTCTCCCCTGCTTTACAATATAAAGACTGACAGAAATGTGTCACCTGCACCTGTACGTCAGGCTTGATTCACCCAAAAAAGGGGCGGGGCATGACGCAGGAGCAAAGTACCTGGATGTGCTGCTCTGATCCTCGGCTGTGTTGTTTTCTGGTCAATCTGCATCTCTTTGTGTCTGATTCTCTGACAGGAAGTGTTCATTCACATGAAGAGGCTCTGGTTCTGGTCCTGAGGCCCCCCTCAGGTCTGTACCTGGTGGACCCGTCCAGGTGTCCATCCACAGGGTTAATGTGAGGTATGAGTTTGTTCCCTGCCTGCCTGTGTGTGTGCGTGTGTGTGTGTTCACAGAGGTAAAGGTGAGATATAGAACATGTCTGCCATCCTGTTCCTGTTAGGACCTGTGTGACAGTGTGTGTGTGACAGTGTGTGTGTGTGTGTGTGTGTGTACCTGCTCTGACAGGTGGAGGTGAGTTGTTGTGTTAATATGACAGCAGGTTCTCACACTCAAGGACACTGCTGTCCTCCACCGAGGACTTTATGCTTTATTGGAGAGCTGTTAGGCTGCCGCCTCTGTGTGTGTGTGTGTGTGTCCTGTCTTACAGAGAGGACACAGCGTCCCCCGCATCCTGTCATCTGTCTGCTTCATGCCTTCTTTTTGTTTTTAACACGGCAGAACACTGACGTGTGTTTTCACTGCCCGACAGCTGTAATATCATTTATATTTAGACTTAAACTCACACTGGAGCCTGAAAGTGTAAACTGACCTGGGGACCAGTCTAGCTGGTTGAGAAATAAACCCTAAAATCCTGGATTTAAAGCTGACTCAGCAAATTGAGGTTCTCCTCGTGTATTTGTGGTTTTCCTCCCTGTAAACGTTCACGTTCAGAGAACCAGAAACACCAAATTACCTGCAGGTGTGAATGTTTTTTTTTTCCTCTTAATCCTGTTAAATGGATAGTTCGTGTTATCTAAAGTGTGTTTGGATTAAGTTTTTATCCAGACAGACTTTTCTGACAGGAAGCCACCGTTAAAATCAGACAAATATCACAAATCTCTACAAAACAACCAAACTCCACTGAGAAAATCAGTCATTTTACTTCACAGAACAGTTGCTGGTCTGCTGCTGCCTCCATCTGTTTGTTTGTTTGTGTTATTGTGAGACTTCAGTGTTTTAAAGGGTTAATTCAGATTCACTGAGGTCACACAGACACAGTAACAGATGGAGGCAGCAGCAGACCAACAACTCCTGTGTTCTGTGAGATAAAACTACTGATTTTTTCAGTGGAGTTTGGTTGGTTTGTAGCGAGTGAGAGTACTACAGAAAACTCTCTGACATCAAGGTAAAGTGGTGAAAATATTCTAAATATATCGTACACGTTCCATCTAGTTCCTTTATACTGGAGAGAAGGCAGACACCTCATTGGCCAAAACTCTGCAACTCACAGCAAAAAGGTATCAGTGGATAAACAGCACTACAGGCCAGAGGGGAAACGTGTATTTTTGCTTTTGGGTTGAACTGTCCCTTTAAGCTCCGCCCCCTGACTAAAGTATTGACTTTATAAGTTCCTGCAGCTGCTTTGGGAGGTTTTTTATAAATCTGTACATGAAAAGATGTCAAACATTTAGAATAAAACATTTTCTTTTTTCATTTTCTTTTTCATTTGACAAGTCCTTTAATCGTCTCATTGTGGGGTCCTGACCCACAGGTTGGGAACCACAGCTTTAAAACATCTGGGGAACTTTAAAATGGCTTTACATTGACCAGATGTGTCAATATACTGTAAATATATATGATCAATACTGTCAGGCTGATATACTGAGTGTATTCAGACAAACGTGAATGAAGGGAGGATGTGAAACCTTTCCTCTCTCACTTCAAACCTCTTCTCATGACAACTTTTAGTCTCACACATCAGAAATAATAACTCAGCACACACACACACACACACAAACTTAACAGTACATGTGACTTTAGTGTGACACACACACACACACACACACACACACACACACACCACACACACACACACACGACAGACGTGTGTGAGGAATCTTTGGGTTCACTGATGTTTGAGGGGCTGCAGACAGGTGACGTCATCATCTTTACAGCTAACCTGTGTGTGTGTCTGTGTGTGTGTATCTGTGTGTGTGTAGGATGTGTGTGTGTGTTAGGAGGTGGCGGGCTTGCTGTAGTCTTCGACCCCGGTGATGGTGGCTTTGCAGAAGAAACAGTCCTTATTGTTCATCAGATGCTGGTTGATGCAGGCTCTGCAGAGAGGACACAGAGGACACAGAGGAGGTCAGAGGACACAGAGGAGGTCAGAGGACACAGAGGACACAGAGGAGGTCAGAGGACACAGAGGAGGTCAGAGGACACAGAGGACACAGAGGAGGTCAGAGGACACAGAGGAGGTCAGAGGACACAGAGGACACAGAGGAGGTCAGAGGACACAGAGGACACAGAGGAGATCAGAAGACACAGAGGACACAGAGGAGGTGAGAGGACACAGAGGAGGTCAGAAGACACAGAGGAGGTCAGAGGACACAGGAGGTCAGAGGACACAGAGGACACAGAGGAGGTCAGAGGACACGAGAGGAGGTCAGAGGACACAGAGGACACAGAGGAGGTCAGAGGATGCAGAGGAGGTGAGAGGACACAGAGGACACAGAGGAGGTCAGAGGACACAGAGGACACAGAGGAGGTCAGAGGAGGTCAAAGGACACAGAGGACACAGAGGAGGTCAGAGGACACCGAGGAGGTCAGAGGACACAGAGGACACAGAGGAGGTCAGAGGACACAGAGGACACAGAGGAGGTCAGAGGACACAGAGGAGGTCAGAGGACACAGAGGACACAGAGGAGGTCAGAGGACACAGAGGACACAGAGGAGGTCAGAGGACACAGAGGACACAGAGGAGGTCAGAGGACACCGAGGAGGTCAGAGGACACAGAGGACACAGAGGAGGTCAGATGTCAGTTAGCCTGTGGAGCTAACCTTGGCAGCTCATTTCTGCCAGTGAAAAAATATTCCCATGATAAGTCATAATTATGATAAAAAGTCAAAATCACGAGTTAAAGAGACATAATGATGACTTATCATGGGGATATTTGTTGTTTCAGTGGCAGAAATGGGCGACCAAACTGAACTCATAAAGCAGCTTCATACTGAAATGAACTTTAAGCTTTTTAAAAATGTTGTTTTACTCAGTAAAACACAACAATCATAACAAGGTTTGTCGTAGTCAGCTGGACTTGATCGAGTTGTTGAAGACGTTTCTCATCCAAGAAGCTTCTTCAGTTCTGACTGACTGGTTTGGGAGTTCAGGTATTAAACCTCTGTGAGGTCGTTAACACAGGAGAGCCAGTTCCTCAGGTCAGGACTCAGCAGTCCATCTACACCTGAAAGCTAAAGGACTCTTTTGAAGATGACAATGTCCATATTTTGACCAGGGAAGACAGATGGTTTGAGAGAGGAGTAAAAGAAGCCATCTTTGTTAACCTGGAAAGGCCATCTCTCAACAGAGGAGGAGGTCTAAGACATAATTTATCTGCTACATACAATGCAGTTTTAAGATCACTCCCCAGACAGTTTGATACACACCTGAAATCATGTGACTCCAACAAGTCACATGATGACAGGGACCTTAACGACTCTCATTCACACCTCCCCCCAGGTGAAACCCAAGGCCCACACAATGGAAGGGTGGACACAGGAGACACATGCCCCCTCTAGGTGTTAACGACCTCACAGAGGTTTAATACCTGAACTCCCAAACCAGTCAGTCAGAACTGAAGAAGCTTCTTGGATGAGAAACGTCTTCAAGAACTCTATCAAGTCCAGTTGACTACGACAAACCTTGATACGAACACCAGGACCTGGATGACTGAGAACCTTCACAGACAAAACACAACAAACAAATATTCTTCATCAGGTGGTTTTCATTATGATAAAATCTGTGGAAACATGAAATAAAAAATAATCTAATAAACAAATTCAATAAGAATTTATTTGGTATTAATTATAAGAACTAAATTTAATGCTCAACCGCACAGAACTGGGTTTTTATCCTGAACTAAATGTCTCTACTTTGTGTTAAAGGAAGTGTTTCTGTAACTACTGGTCGACCTCACTGTGTAACGCAGCAGAACAGGAGGGTGACAAAAAAAGGAAGAAACCTTGTAGTCCAGATACAGAAACAGACACGTGGGTAAAAATGGAGCCTGAGTTCAGCCTCAGACTGGAATCAGCTCCGCTCCGTGTGGTTTACTCCTCGTGACAGCGCTCTCAATCAGCACCAGAATAATCCATACATCTGCTGAATTGGCGTGTCAGCGCAGCTAAATCAAGCGCACCTCCAGGATAACATGAAATATGTATTGATGTGTGTATTGGACGAAGGTCTGCTGCCCACAGAGCTGCTGCAGATTTCAGCCTCAATCAGCAGTTACCAAACAGCTGACTCACAACACACACACACACACACACACACCTATATGTGTGTATAAATACATCAAATGTACAGTATGCTGTGTGTGTGTGTGTGTGTACGTATATTCTGAGATGTTGTGTTTTTGAATTGAAGGGTCCAAACAATCAACGATAAAATGATGAAATGATGAAAGTTACTGCATGAAAAAGTTACTTTGATCATATTAGATAAATAAAATGTATAAATTATTATACAACAGTTAGTTCAGAGTAAAATTAGATTGGACAGGAGGTCTGTAATTATGACAGTTGTATTAATAATAATGGCAAACCAGGGTAATATTGTGATTATACAACAGGCTACCAACAAAATTAAAGATATAATGAAATTGTCTTCATATTCTGAGACTATTTACTGTAAAAATCCCAAACTTTTCTGTAGTATTACCTCTGTTTCCCTGGAAACACAGAGTCTGACTAATAACTGGAAAATCTTGCTTTAATTGTCTTGTGAATTAACATCTTTTTTGAAAAGTGCGACATAAATAAATAAAATGTACTGTTATTAGGGGGCCAAGCCCGCGGGGCCTGGGGGACGCGTATGCACAAGCATACGCGTTTCCCAGGACCAGCGGTGCTGGGAACCCTATTGTTTTTGTTCGGATTTTTATTTTTATTATTATAGTTATTATTTTTATTCTTCCACATATAAAAGTGGTGCTGCAGGCTAAACCGTGCAAGGGAGGGCGGTGCAATTTGGACGGTTGGTCAAGACCCCTGCACGTACCTCAGGCGCAAAAATTGACATATGTCCGCCAGCAGGTGGCGCTATAACCAAGGGAAACACCTTTTGGCCTATAACTCCCACACGGTTTGTCGCACATTCAAAAGCCTCATATCCACAGATTCTCTGAATAGCCCTGAATCACCTTGGCTAGGCCACGCCCATTTCCGCCTATAATTTTTTTTCAGGAAATCGCAAAAGCTCGAAAACCTACTTTTCCTAACTCCTCCTTGGGGTTTTGTCCAAACAGTGTGAAATTTGGCACGTACGGTCTTCAGAGGGATCTGACTTAAAGTTATCAAAAGAATTTCGTTATGTCAAAATATGCCCAAATTATTAACGAATACATTTTTTCTAGCTAGCTATAAAAACGCGAACAGTTGCATTTCTCGGTCAAAATAAATGCTAACGACAACAAGTCCAAGATCCTTGGTTGGCATGTGACTGTGGGGCTATGAGCCAAATTTGGCTGATGTTGGCCACTAGGGGGCGCTGCAAATATGGCAAGGTTATATCTCTTAAACGCCAACACCGATTTTTACCAAATTTGGTGGGCATGATGTTGGGTGACTCCCGAGGCCATATCTTCAAGGTAATCCTGACTGGTCAAAGTGGGCGTGGCTTATTACGAGATAAACAACAAACATTTATTTTTAGCTCAAGTATTACGCTGAGGGCTGTGAAATTTACAGAGTATACATAGAATAGGACACAGACCACCCATACCAAAAATTTTGCGTCAAATCCACTAGGTGCCGCTGTAATGGATGCAAACACATTTTGGCCTGCAACTTCCACATTTTTAATCACATCTTCAAAAACTTTATATCCCCGTCTTCCCTGAATACAGCCGCATCTTCTGACATAGGCCACGCCCACTCCCACAGCACATTTCTCTTTGTAAGTCGCTAAACGTCAAAAACCTACTTTTTCCAACTCCTCCTAGGCTTTACGTTCCATCTGCACAAAACTTTGCACACACAATCTCCAGACGTCCCTGATCAAAAGTTTTCAAAAGAATTTTGCTACTCCAAAAAATGCAGTACTTAGAAATAAACAATTTTTTCTGCTAGCCAAAAAACACATACTGTTGCATATTTTTGTCAAAGTAAAAGCTATCGACATGAAACTCAAGACACTGCTCTCCGAGGTCAACCACAGGCTCTGTGCCAAATTTGGTACAAATTGGTCAAAAGGGGGCGCTATAAACTGAGAAAAATCAAACGACACAAAACTTGCTCAGATTCGCACGAAATTCGGGGAGCGCTTGGTGGACTCGCTCCCGAGGCCACCTGTAAACTTTTGTGATGTTTGGTCAAAGTGGGTGTGACTTCTTACGATAAACATATTCAGCCTTTCACACTGCTCTTCCCATTACAATAAAAGGAATGGAAAGAGAGGGCAGCCTTGTGCAACCCCACGTTCCATAGCAGATCTTGACAGTGTACCTCCTGGTAACGAAATAGAGCCATTTCAGTTGCGTGGGCTCCGCGATGCCCGGGGGCCGAGTCGCGCGGGAGGCTTGGCCCCCGTTCATAACTGCTTGCAGTTCTAGTTATAATTATTCTAATTATTATTATTATTGTTGTTGTTGTTGTTGTTGACAAAATCCCAAAGGGAAAACTCACCAACTTGTTTTAAAAAATTAAACATTAACATTCAGTCTGTCAGAAGAGCGAGCTGAATACAGTCTGGAGTTTTATGGATCTGTTATTTATTTATTTAATTCTATTTTTTTTATGTATCTATTTTAATTAATTACTTACTTAATTGATTAGCATCAGTTGACTAGAGTTAACTTTTTTGTATCCTAATTATGTAATCTGTTACTCTCCAAGCCTGCACATAGTTCTATTATTTTAAAGACAACAGTCAAATTTTTATTTATCATTGCACCCATTATCACTGATAAGAGCTGTTAACACTCACAGCCACTAGAGGGCAGTGATGAGCAGCGTTCCTACCTGTAAGCTACACTTTTATTTCCTCTGTTGTTACAGTAGTTAATAAAAAGTTCTATAATTATCAGTTAAACTATGTTGAAAAACAAGCTCACATTAGCTGAACTGTCTTATTAGATCATAGTTGTTGCTGCGTTCGTCTGCTGTCCTCTGCAGTAACAAGCCCATTCAAATTTCACTAATTGTAATTGCACTATTAATTTGAGAAAAGTAATTAGTTACATCTCTAATTACTGTCAGAAGTAGTGGAATTCTGTGTTAGTCCTTTTATTACAGTGAAGAAATTACGGAACTTAAATATCAATCAATCAATCAATCAATCAATCCATCAATCCATAATCCACCCGTCCATCAATCAATCAATCAATCAATCAGTCCATCAGTCCATCCGTCCATCCGTCAATCAATCAATCAATCCATCCGTCCATCCGTCCATCTATTCATCATCCATCCATCCATCCATCCATCCGTCCATCCGTCAATCAATCAATCAATCAATCAATCAATCCATCCGTCCATCTATTCATCATCCATCCATCCATCCGTCCATCCATCCGTCCGTCCATCAGTCCATCAGTCCATCCGTCCATCCGTCAATCAATCATCAATCAATCAATCAATCTCCTCCATCTATTCATCATCCATCCATCATCATCCATCCGTCCATCCGTCCATCTCCGTCCATCCGTCCGTCCATCCATCCATCCATCCATCCTCCGTCCATCCGTCCATCCGTCTGTCCATCTGTCCATCTGTCCATCCATCCATCCTGGATCTGAACCAGTATCAGTATCAGATCAGGAGGTGAGTGTATCGTCCTGGTGCAGACCTGCAGTAGCAGGCAGACTGACACTGGTGTGCAGGAAAATGTTTGTGTTGCTTGGCAACAGTCCAGTTGTGGAATTGTTTGTGCAGGTAGAACTAAATAAACAAGTAAAGAAATAAATCATAATCTGCTGTTGATTATTAGTGTTAAATAATAGTAATAAGTGTTGTATAAAAGTGATATCTGACTGGAGGTCTGAGCGCAGCTGAGACTCTCATGTTGTTCTCATAAATATAAAGACGGCGTTGGTACAAATGAACTCTGACCTGAAACACAAAGAAGAATCTGGACTGAATTCAACCGAAACTTCTCAGGACTTCAGTCTGTGAGTGAGGAGGACGCACATGAAATGTGTGTGTGGGGTGTTGGAGATGAAACGAGCTGTGTGTGTCGGTGTGTTACTTGTGTGTGTGTGTGTGTGTGTGTGTGTGTGTGGACTCACTTGCAGGACTTGTGCGAGCAGGGCTTGAAGATGGCAGAGATGGAGTGAGCGTAGCAGATGGGGCAGAGGTCTTCTTCACTGGTTGGCTGCAACACACAAACACAACAAGGTCATTTTCACCTGTGTGTGTGTGTGTGTGTGTGTGTGTGAGCTGTTCGTAATAAAGGGACAGTTCCAACATTTAGAACTCTAACGCTGCTCATTAACCAAAATCACAAATGGTTGTTTTACAGTCACAGCTCGTGTCACACAGTCAGAGTTCCTGCACCTCTTCAAGTCAAATTCAAGCACCACCAGCACCTTACAGCTGTGGTAAATGACATATTTATATACATATACATGCTTAAAATGTTTAAATCATTATGTTTCATGAGGAGACAAATTAAAGTTGACACTTTATTAATCAGTTATTAATCCATTACTAAATTACTCTCCAACCATTTTGATAACTGATTCATCATTCTGAGTTATTTTTTTGTATGAAAAAAAGGATCTTTGGGGTTTTCATTGAAATGATATCAGAACGTGCAAAGTAAAAATGATTTGATAGTATAAAACAGTACATATAGTAGATATTTGCACTAAAAATGAATGAGAATGCTTTGAATCGACCAATGATTTTTCTTGAACCCTCTCAGTGGTGACCTTTTTTTCTGCTCCTGCTCTAAACACACTCAAAGAAATCACACCACAGCTGTCGAGGGAAACACGTCACCATCACACTCGCAGCCTTTTCATCAGTTCACTTCATGTTTTCACCTCACAACCTTTCTTCTCTTTCAGCTCCTCCTCACACGTTCTGCTCTAAGACCACCCTATAAAAACAGGGCTGTGACCCATTTTTGGGTGGTGACCCTCAGTTTGACACAGAGACAGATTCAGAGGTCAGATAGTTCTCTGTTTACAGGGTCTGAGTTATGTACCGGTCACAGCGAGAGGAGAAGAACGAGTCTTTACAGGCTGATGTGATCAGTTTCACACAGATTTATGTTCTCTGTGCAGAAGAGATGAAGATTTCACAGCATGTTTCACCTGCTGCTGTTAGATTCAGACGTTTTATGATCCTTGTGGACTCAGTCGACTTGAAAATAAACTGCACATGTACCAACAACCAACGTACAGACATCGAAGATACAGAACATGATGATGATGATGATGATGATGATGATGATGAAGCTGATGATGATGATGATGATGATGAAGCTGATGATGATGATGATGATGATGAAGCTGATGATGATGATGATGATGATGACGACAAAGCTGATGATGATGATGATGATGATGACGAAGCTGATGATGATGAAGCTGATGATGATGATGATGATGATGATGATGATGAAGCTGATGATGATGAAGCTGATGATGATGATGATGATGATGATGACGAAGCTGATGATGATGATGATGATGATGATGATGATGTTTTTCAAAGGATGTCTGGAGAACCACTCGTTTGTCTTCTCTCATCAGTCAGCAGACACAACATGATGTCACCAGGAGATTTCTGAATAAGTTCTCCGGCTAATATAAAAATGTTTTTATGCTTCTCTTTAGTTCCTTGTGTAAATGTTCTCACTGTGTGATTTTGTCTCTTTTATCTTGTAACTGTGGTGAAAAAAAAAAAAAAGACTGTTGGACTGGAAGAGTCTCAGAGGACGGACGGGGTCAGACTGACGTTGAGGGTTTATTTGATATATAAAAGTGACTCAGGTGTTTATTCAGATTTGTGCCTAACAGGTTAAATGATCATCACATTCATGTAAACAGGTGCAGGTTTTAGACCTGGATTCTCTTGTGTTTCTACCATCACCACCAAACTCTTCCTCTCCCACAAACTCCTGTTTTCTCCTCCACAGTCCCACACTTGTACTTTTTTGGCTGCAGCCGTCTCCTTCTGTCGGATCCACGCCGCTCGCTGTTTCCAACCTATCAACACCTGTACCTGCTTCCCCCTCCTCCTCCTCACTTTCTCCTTCAAGTCCCCCTTTATTCCTCCTCCTCCTCCACATAAAGCAGCAGCCTTCCTTTCTCCTCCTCTGACACTTTTCACCACCCACAGAAACTCTGCCTGTCGACTCGAGCGGCTGCAGCGTTCACATTAATTACAGCAGGAGGAGCAGAGCTTCATTACAGCCACACCATGAAGGAAACAATCACACTGTGACTGAGGGCTTCTGTGATATTTTCACAAAATCATTTTTAATTCTTTAACTTCAAACTTAAGATATTTTTCTTTATTTACTCACTTCAAGGTCCTCTCAAGTGTTTGATGGACATCCTGAGTTGTGATATCTCCTTGGAAACCTGACAAAACGTCTCTGGCAGCTCTTTTATCAGGTTTCATTCAACTCAGAGAAATTAGATTTAACAACTACTTAGAAATGGAGAAGGACAGGAATGTTGTTCATTAACATATCTGGCAGGTGGCAGGTGGTTGATACTCAACGTGTCAGTAAAATGTTCACTGACAACTTACCACCCTGATTCCAAAAAAGTTGTCGCTGTGTCAAACAGAATGTGATAAACTGCTGATCATTTCTGAGATGGACTCAAGTGAAAAAAGCACAAGGACGAGATATGTAAACATGTTCCGAAATATAAGACTGAATAAGACTGTGGGGGGCTGTCGGGGTGTTGGGGCATTCGTGCTAGGAAAGAAGGGCTGCTCAACCGACGAGTATTTCTGATGCCGACTAGCAACAGTGGCGACGTTTAATCGTGTCGTGAGACTCAGATCAAAATGATGAACTCGGCAGCGTTGATCAAATATGAATCAATATTCTATGACTGCATCATCTATTTCTTTCCTAAACTGTTTTCAGAAAAGTTTTCTTCTGTTTAGCTGCAGAACTGAGCTCTTGATGGGGTTTGGTGTCCATCTATTCCCTTCTCTCTGCCTGTTGAAGACCTGTTGGGTCTAAACCTTGTGTGTTGCGGTCAGATGAAGTGTTTGGGAGCTGTGCTTCAGTCAGCTGACAGGTTTCCTTCCTGGTGGTAACAGTCTGTCCACATTAATCTGCTTAAATCTGTAAATGCAACTTTTGTCTCCAGACTGTGAAAATGTTACTATATCTATAAACTATATCTGACTTTTTCCTCTTCATGTTGTTGAGGTGTCTCAGTGTGGACAGACGTCTCTACTGAGACACCTGCAGACTGTCAGTGAGGACGCAGATCGTTTTTACATGTAAACTGTGTTTTTTTAAAGGCAGCTGTGGTCTCTGTCCCCTCGTCTCCTCCTGCATCAGCTCCTCCTCGGCAGGAGTTCATTTTCTTCCCGTCATTTGCTGCTCCCTCTGCGTTTGACCTTCATCAATTCTCATTTCTCTGCTCCGTCTCCTCCTCTTCCTCCTCTGTCCTCTCCTCCATTAATCCCCTGCATTTAAAAAAATCAATCCTCTCATTCTGCTCTCACATCTTCAGTGTTCACACCTGATTCTCCTCTGTCCCTCCTTCTGTGCTGATTGTCCATTTAAGTCTCTAACAGCTCGACCTTTGACCCCTGTAGTCAATCTGCTGCGTTTAGTTTTTCTAAGAGAACGTCTGACAGTGAGCAGCTCATCATTTAGTGTCCTTCAGCAGAATATTGATGAAGACGTGATGTTCAGTCGGTCTCAATACGACCAAAATCAAGTCAATCTAGAAAGTAGTCATTGATTCTCCTCTGTGACTTTCTGTTTAACATCAACACAGTAAGAAATGTTTCTCTCTAGAAGAAGCTCCAGTAGATTTTATTGCATAAAGAAAGTAGTTCTACATGAAACTGCTCACAACGCGGTCTGTGGAATGATTTCTGGAAAAACATGTTGCTGTTAAAGCAGCTGATGTCTCAAAAACTCTGCAAACAGCAGCACAGGTAAGAGGAGAAATATGTTGTGTTTTATTTTAGGGTGAACTGTCCCTTTAAGTGTGATTTCAGACCACATCTCCTCCTTTAGACTCGCTCACCTCCACCTGATTGCACTGCCTCCGCCTTCCTTTCTGCATCAACACACTATCTTCTCCTCCACTGCCTCTCTCATCCCCCACCTCTTCATCTCTTCTTCTTCTTTCTGCCATGTTTGAGCGCGCTGCCCCGTGTTACATCAGGCCCTGCCTCCCACACTCTCCTCCCAGGCTCCTCTCTGAGCAGCTGTCACTCCTGCTCCTGTCTGATCCCGGCCCACCTCCTCCAGACGCCACCGTCACACTGCTACACCGAGGCCATCACGCTCACAACACCCTGCTCATCGTCACCTGACGGCGTCAAGTGTTCAAGACTTTAACAGCTGAGCCTCCATCATCACTGCTCACTTGAGTCAACTGTCACCATGTCAACGATTTCACTCACATATATGTTAAAGTGCATCCGAATCCAACCGTCAAACACAAATAACTGGACAAAATTAGAGCTTCAAACTCTCTGTGAGGCTGATAAACGCTCCACTGCAAACGAAGTGTGATCCAACAGTCAGACAGAGTTCAAAGAGGGAAACAAACTGAGAGACAGACAGGAGGACAGACAGGAGGACAGACAGGAGGACAGACTGAAGGACGGAGATGAAACAAGAGACCAACAGACAGAAAAACAACAAAGTTCTCAGTCCTCTGAACTCGTTTTATGGCCAGTGGACAGAAAGGTTCCAGGAAGTGCTGCTCAGTACTCCAGGGTTCAACACACACACACACATACAGACACATACAGACACACACACACACACACACACACACACACACACACACACACACACACACACACACACACACAGAAAGATCACAGCAACATTTCCCTGTGGCAGAACTGTCATCTTGACACAGTACATGCATGAATGGATTACTGAACGACCACAGAAACACAAAATGACCACAGAGACACAAAATGACCACAAAGAGAAGCAAAAGACCTAAAAGAGGCACAAAATGACCACAAAATGACACAAAACCACCACAGACACAAAATGGCCACAAAGAGAAGCAAAGCAACCTCAAAGAGACTCAAATTACCACAGAGAAATGCAAAACAACTATGAAGAGACACAAAATGACTACAAAAAGACACAAACCAACCTCAAAGAGATCACACGGAGACTCAAAACTGCTACAAAGACACTGAAATTCACCACAAAGATGCAAAACAACAACAAAGAGACTCAAAACAACAAAGAGATGCAAATTAAGTACAAAGAAACTCAAAATGACAACAAAGACACACAAACCAACCAAAAAGAGACACAAAACAACTACAAAGTGATGCAAACCAACTCAAATTGACAACAAAGAGACACAAAATAACTACTAAGAGAAGCAAAACAGCTACAAAGAGACTCTAAAATGCAAAGTGGTCTTGTGAGTTTGTGTATGTGCATGTGTGTGAGTATGAAAGAGTGTGTGTGTGTGTGTGTGTGTGTGTGTGGTGTGTGTGTGTGTTGTGTGTGGCTGCAGGAACAGTCTTGTCAGCTCGTGATAAGTGACCTTTGTGTGAGTCTGGAAGTCTCAGTGAAATTCTAATTTCCAAACTTTCCATGCTGTGTGTGTGTGCATGTCGGTGTGTGTGTGTGTGTGTGTGTGTGTGTGTGTGTGTGTGTATGTCGGTGTGTGTGTGTGTGTGTACTACAGTAGCAGTTCTTCCCCTGTGGTCAGTGCTGCTGACTCACAGACAAATGATCAACATAACAGAGAGGGTTGGACTGTGGAGGTGAAAAATGAAGCGAGAGGATCAGAGACAGACTGATTGACTGTAGGACACATTATGACTGTAACTGACCTCAGATCAGTGTGTGTGATGAAGTCATACAGACGCCCACTGACATCATGGACACACAACAAATCACAGCCTGTCACGTTACTTATAGAACCAGTCTGCTGTTCTTTAAGGGAACCAACATGATGACAGAAACAGAAGACATGAGGAGCAGGGTTAAAACGTCAGTGCGTCCTGCTGAACCAATACTTGAACACGTCCTCTGTGGAGGAGACAGAGTCTGAAGACCTGGGGGAGGTGGAAGTTTTACTCCAGGGTGCTGGAAAAGAGGTTGTTGGAACCCAGATTCAGGAGGAACACTAGGTTCCGTCCACGTCAGGGAACAGTGGACCAGGTCTTTACCCTCACAGGGTTACTGGGAGGATCATGGGAGTTTGACCATCTGGTCTACATGTGTTTTGTGGACTTGGAGACAGCCTATGACCATTCAGGGAAAGTCAAAGCTCAAAATGACACTTATGGACACTTTGGTAGTTTCTGTCTTATGTTTGGTCTCTTTTTGGGTAAAATGTTCACTCTCAGAACACGAGTGCAGGAGGAGGAGAGTCTGTTTCAAAGCATACAGTATGTTTAAGGTGTGCTACTGTGTATTATTAACATTATATCACTACTCATGTATCTCAACAGTTTCAGATCAGGTCCTGTAGGTTCTAAATGTCCTGATCAGTGAGTTCAATCCCAAACAGATTCACTTTTCTCTCCTCTTCACCTCGAGCTCTTGTTCAGGTACAGACGTCGACTCTTCATCATCAGAACGGCGTCTCAGAATGATGAACCGAGTTCCACGAGAAACTGAGCGACACTTTGCAGTGTTCTCACCGCGGGAGAATATAAATATAAACCTGGAGATGACTAAAGAGCAGTCACAGCTGAGTTCACAGAGACTGTCGAGAGCAGGAATAAAATAAATATCACAACGCAATCTGTCACACGCTGCACAGAGAGCGCGAGGGAGGTCAGTATTAATGTGAGTGTGTGTGTGCGTGTGTGTGTTCACCCTGCAGGCTGCGTGTGTGTCTGAGCCAAAAACTGAGCCCTGCCGGCAGACCGTTTGAGGGTAGGAGGGTCCAGAGGAGGACGGGGTGATGTGATTGGTGCAGGCGCTCAGGGAGCAGCCGATCATCTGAATCCTGAAATAGAGGAAAATGTGTCTGGTCTCAGGCGAGACGAAGGACGCCAAAAATAAATAAGTGTGGCAGCTTGTGAAGGAGAGGAGGGCAAACATCAACAGCACGGGTGAGGAGAGGGACAGATGACGGGATTATCAGGATAAGAAGGAATCATACAGGATTAAAAGGGCTGCAATTAACGTCTGCATTATTCATTAATCTGCTCGTTATTTTTCATAATACTGCTGAGTCTGTAAAATGTACAGAAACAGAGAAAAATGGCCGTCACACGTTCTCAGAGGACACGTCTTCAAAGGTCTCATTTTGTTAGTGTGACAGAAAAAAAAGCTGACGTTAAGCACACTGGTGACAGTGATGTCACACACGTAATATAAAGTGATAGAAAACCAAAAATAAAAACATGAAGTCGATACTCTGCTTACAAACGTCTCTTTTTTTCTTTTTTGATGAAACAAACCAACATTGAAGAGCTCATAAAAAAAGACTGAATGAAGCTCAAACAAAATGTTTTTCTGTGTCTGAAACTAGAAAATCTGTTCTTTCTTTTGATAGATTCCATCTTAACTAAATATTCTGTAGGCGCTGAAAAATCAGTGAACTTTATTTAAAAAACACTGACAGAGAAAGTTAATACTGGAGACATCAAAACTATGAAATTATTATGAAATTAATTATTTTACTTTAGTCTATTTGAGTAAAATTTTAATAGAATAAAAAGTCCAAATTCTCTGATTTCAGCTTCTTAAATGTGAATATTTTCTGGTTTCTTTCCTCTCTGACAGGAAACTGAAGATCTTTGAGTTGTGGACAAAACAAGACATTTGAGGACGTCATCTTGGACTTTGAGAGACATTTTTAACTAACTGATTAATGATGAAAACTTGCAGCCCTAAAGCCACTAAATCAGGCAAAACAATTTCACCATATTTTATATTGAGGTAATCCATAACGGAAAGTAATCAAGTTACATTACTTTAATACTGTGATATTTGGATTACATTGCTGACTACATTTTTCAACAGGTAATTAGTAACTGTATCAGATTACATTTTTAAACACCGAGCAGAGAGTTCTGTTCTTTCTGAGGGGCTAAGGTTCCCAGGAGAACCCTCCTAACTGTGTTCTAGACAAAACCCTCAGAATATAAAAAGGTTCTCAGTCAAAGAGATTCAGTTGACTGTCAGAGGGAGAAAAGACAGCAGAACATATTCACATTTAAGAGAACTTTGACTTTTTTTCTTAAAAAAATTGACTTAAACCTGTTAATCGATTATCAATATAGAAGAAAAAAAATGAAACAAAGTAAAAAAAAAAAGATAAAATAGTACAAAAAAGTGACAGTAATATGCATAATAATATATTACTATTAATAATAATGACAAACCTAACAGCACCATTACATAAATATTACCACTGTCATTATTATTACCACCATCACCATGGTAACCATCGTCACCAATAACAGAAACAATAATATCAACAACACCAACAAAATATTTGTCATTTTATTTTGATGACGTAACAGTCTGCAGAGTTACAGCTGCTGCTCCACAACACACACACACCCAGAATCACAGGACGCGCACGCCCAGAATCACAGGGCGCGCACGTCCAGAATCACAGGGCGCGCACGTCCAGAATCACAGGACGCGCACGTCCAGAATCACAGGACGCGCACGCCCAGAATCACAGGACGCGCACGTCCAGAATCACAGGACGCGCACGTCCAGAATCACACGACACGCACGCCCAGAATCACAGGACGCGCACGCCCAGAATCACAGGACGCGCACGCCCAGAATCACAGGACGCGCACGTCCAGAATCACAGGACGCGCACGCCCAGAATCACAGGACGCGCACGCCCAGAATCACAGGACGCGCACGCCCAGAATCACAGGACACGCACGCCCAGAATCACAGGACACGCACGTCCAGAATCACAGGACACACACGCCCAGAATCACAGGACACGCACGTCCAGAATCACGCACATCCAGAATCACAGGACGGGCACGCCCAGAATCACAGGACACACACGCCCAGAATCACAGGACACACACGCCCAGAATCACAGGACACACACGTCCAGAATCACGCACATCCAGAATCACAGGACGGGCACGCCCAGAATCACAGGACACACACGCCCAGAATCACAGGACACACACGCCCAGAATCACAGGACACACACGTCCAGAATCACGCACGTCCAGAATCACAGGACACGCACGTCCAGAATCACAGGACGCGCACGTCCAGAATCACAGGACGCGCACGCCCAGAATCACAGGACACACACACCCAGAATCACAGGACGCGCACGGCCAGAATCACAGGACGCGCACGCCCAGAATCACAGGACGCGCACGCCCAGAATCACAGGACGGGCACGCCCAGAATCACAGGACGCGCACGCCCAGAATCACAGGACACGCACAGCCAGAATCACAGGACGCACACGCCCAGAATCACAGGACACGCACAGCCAGAATCACAGGACGCGCAAGGCCAGAATCACAGGACGCGCACGGCCAGAATCACAGGACGCGCACGGACAGAATCACAGGACACGCACAGCCAGAATCACAGGACGCGCAAGGCCAGAATCACAGGACGCGCACGGCCAGAATCACAGGACGCGCACGGACAGAATCACAGGACACGCACAGCCAGAATCACAGGACGCGCAAGGCCAGAATCACAGGACGCGCACGGCCAGAATCACAGGACGCGCACGCCCAGAATCACAGGACGCGCACGGCCAGAATCACAGGACAAGCACGGCCAGAATCACAGGACAAGCACGGCCAGAATCACAGGACGCGCACGCTCAGAATCACAGGACACGCACAGCCAGAATCACAGGACACACACGCCCAGAATCACAGGACACACACGTCCAGAATCACGCACATCCAGAATCACAGGACGGGCACGCCCAGAATCACAGGACACACACGCCCAGAATCACAGGACACACACGCCCAGAATCACAGGACACACACGTCCAGAATCACGCACGTCCAGAATCACAGGACACGCACGTCCAGAATCACAGGACGCGCACGTCCAGAATCACAGGACGCGCACGCCCAGAATCACAGGACACACACACCCAGAATCACAGGACGCGCACGGCCAGAATCACAGGACACGCACGCCCAGAATCACAGGACGCGCACGCCCAGAATCACAGGACGCGCACGGCCAGAATCACAGGACGGGCATGCCCAGAATCACAGGACGCACACGCCCAGAATCACAGGACGCGCACGCCCAGAATCACAGGATGCGCACGGCCAGAATCACAGGACATGCACGTCCAGAATCACAGGACGCGCACGCCCAGAATCACAGGACACGCACAGCCAGAATCACAGGACGCACACGCCCAGAATCACAGGACACGCACAGCCAGAATCACAGGACGCGCAAGGCCAGAATCACAGGACGCGCACGGCCAGAATCACAGGACGCGCACGGACAGAATCACAGGACACGCACAGCCAGAATCACAGGACGCGCAAGGCCAGAATCACAGGACGCGCACGGCCAGAATCACAGGACGCGCACGCCCAGAATCACAGGACGCGCACGGCCAGAATCACAGGACAAGCACGGCCAGAATCACAGGACGCGCACGCTCAGAATCACAGGACACGCACAGCCAGAATCACAGGACACGCAAGGCCAGAATCACAGGACGCGCACAGCCAGAATCACAGGACCCACATGCCCAGAATCACAACACACACACGCACGTCCAGAATCACAGGACACGCACAGCCAGAATCACAGGACACGCACAGCCAGAATCACAGGACGGGCACGTCCAGAATCACAGGACGCGCACGCCCAAAATCACAGGACACGCACGTCCAGAATCACAGGACGCACACACCCAGAATCACAGGACACGCACAGCCAGAATCACAGGAGACGCACAGCCAGAATCACAGGACACGCACGTCCAGAATCACAGGACGCGCACGGCCAGAATCACAGGACACGCACGGCCAGAATCACAGGACACGCAAGGCCAGAATCACAGGACGCGCACGGCCAGAATCACAGGACGCGCAAGGCCAGAATCACAGGACGCGCACGGCCAGAATCACAGGACAAGCACGGCCAGAATCACAGGACGCGCACGCTCAGAATCACAGGACGCGCACGCCTAGAATCACAGGACGCGCAAGGCCAGAATCACAGGACGCGCACGGCCAGAATCACAGGACACGCACGGCCAGAATCACAGGACGCGCAAGGCCAGAATCACAGGACACGCACGTCCAGAATCACAGGACGCGCAAGGCCAGAATCACAGGACGCGCAAGGCCAGAATCACAGGACGCGCACGGCCAGAATCACAGGACGCGCACGGCCAGAATCACAGGACGCGCACGGCCAGAATCACAGGACGCGCAAGGCCAGAATCACAGGACGCGCACGGCCAGAATCACAGGACAAGCACGGCCAGAATCACAGGACGCGCACGCTCAGAATCACAGGACGCGCACGCCTAGAATCACAGGACGCGCAAGGCCAGAATCACAGGACAAGCACGGCCAGAATCACAGGACAAGCACGGCCAGAATCACAGGACGCGCACGCTCAGAATCACAGGACACGCACAGCCAGAATCACAGGACACGCAAGGCCAGAATCACAGGACGCGCACGGCCAGAATCACAGGACACGCACGGCCAGAATCACAGGACGCGCACGCTCAGAATCACAGGACACGCACAGCCAGAATCACAGGACACGCACAGCCAGAATCACAGGACACGCACAGCCAGAATCACAGGACACGCAAGGCCAGAATCACAGGACACGCACAGCCAGAATCACGGGACACGCCACAGCCAGAATCACAGGACACGCACAGCCAGAATCACAGGACGCACACAGCCAGAATCACAGGACCCACATGCCCAGAATCACAACACACACACGCACGTCCAGAATCACAGGACACGCACAGCCAGAATCACAGGACACGCACGGCCAGAATCACACGACACGCAACGGCCAGAATCACAGGACGCGCACGGCCAGAATCACAGGACGCGCACAGCCCAGAATCACAGGACGCGCCACGTCCAGAATCACAGGACACGCACAGCCAGAATCACAGGACGCGCACGCCCAGAATCACAGGACGCGCACGCCCAGAATCACAGGACGCGCACGCCCAGAATCACAGGATGCGCACGCCCAGAATCACAGGACGGGCACGCCCAGAATCACAGGACGCGCACAGCCAGAATCACAGGACATGCACGGCCAGAATCACAGGACGCGCACGCCCAGAATCACAGGACACGCACGGCCAGAATCACAGGACGCGCACGGCCCGAATCACAGGACGCGCACGGCCAGAATCACAGGACATGCACGGCCAGAATCACAGGACGCGCACGGCCAGAATCACAGGACGCGCACGTCCAGAATCACAGGATGCGCACGCCCAGAATCACAGGACGGGCACGCCCAGAATCACAGGACGCGCACGCCCAGAATCACAGGACGCGCATGTCCAGAATCACAGGATGCGCACACCCAGAATCACAGGACACGCACGCCCAGAATCACAGGACACACGTCCAAAATCACAGGACACACACATCCAGTGTATCACTAATGATCAAACCCTGTTTCATGTGAGTCTGGGAGGTTTAAACAGTAAAACATGAGTGTCTCAGTCAGACTGTAGATTGTACTCAGTGTGGCGTCCTGCTGCAGTGCTGAGTGGACACAAACAGACCAAGGACGCTCGTATAAACTGAAAATATTACAGAGAGGACAGTTCAGATATACTGAGCAGGAAACACGTTTCTCTGCTGCCTCACAAAGATGAATCTAAAGAAGAGCTGCTGAGTTTCCTCTTTTTAACCTCGTGACAGTTTGATCATTTTAATTATTCTGACATGATTATTAAAGACATCACAGAGCTCAAACATGTGTGACATGTGATCAGTTAGTTTAAACTGTAATATTACATTTGAGACAAGTCAGAGTGTCACCACTGTCCCCCTTTAGTGGGGACAGTTGAAACACAGAAACTAACATATTAATTCACTGTGTCTCAAATAAAGTAATCATATTTCTGCTGAAGTAAGATTTATTCTAACATTATTTGAATTGAGTTGAAAGTAATTTTACATTTACTAATAAAATAAATACAACAACATGAATGTTGTGCATCATTTGGTCCAGAGGTGGGCAGTTTTTTTTTCATGGGGGGCCACATGAGAAACTGATCAGGCTGCAGTGGGACAGACACAAATGATATAAAGTCCTAATAATGTCCAAGTCTCTAATAATGGAATGATCAGTTGTTTTCTATATAGTGTTCAATATTTGGAACTTATTTTCCAAATGTAAGGATTATTTCACTCATCAATTAGTTGTTTGGTCCATTAAATGTCAGAAAATGTTGTAAAGATGACATACATAATATACGGAGACTCTGGAGGTGAAGGTCCTTGAAATTATAATCAAATTACTTTCACAATAAATCTCTGTCTAACTGAGTCATTTGCTTTTTAGATAAAGAAATAAAATGTATTATTTTATGCCTTTTGCATGAAAATAAAGATGCTGGAGTCTCACAACATGTCAGGAGGCTGTTTCAGTGAGGGGTGGATGAAAAAAAGGAAAGGATTTTTATCTAGATTGAAGTTACTTATCCAACGATTGTCTGTGTGATCTTGTGTGTCTTCCTTTCTGAATTGTCATGTGATGAACTGTGGGCTAATATTTTGTTTTGTATCTAAAACTTGATGTTTCACAGTGAACCATGCCGGCTGCAAACAGGCTGCAACGATAGCAGCAGCAAAAGAAGAAGAAGAGGAACATAAACAACATGGATGTGCAGCAGTGAGTGAATAAAGTTACAGCTGAATATTAAAGATTCAGTTCACTATCATTACCAGTGAACACAGCACTGAGCTCTTTCAAAATAAAGGTCTGATAACAGTTAAATCATAGGCAAAACACTGCTGACTGTCTCTGCTCGATTTTAAATTTTTGGTATTTCCATGATGGACTTGTGGGACCTCATGAAACCTTTCAGTGGGCTGCAGTTTGTCCACATCTGCTTCAGTATAACATCATTCTATCAACTCCCTGATAGGAGGAAGTTTGATTTCAAATTAAATAAAAAAAGAAGAAGAAGAAGGGAAGAAAATGAACGTGAACTAGTTCATCTTAACCTCTGTGAAATGAACTTTGAGTGAACTCTTTTTAAGTGTGAAATTGCACAACTCTGACCAAAACTGTGATGGAGACGGAGGACAGACGATTTTAACCCTGCAGTCTGTGAAGAGGATGACCTGTACGACTGGAACATGGAGGATATTTGGTGTAAGAAAGAGTGACACAGGAAGAATAAATGAAAAATGAACCCCTGTAATCCTGAACACACTTATTTCCTCCATGTTTTAATGCTTTAATAAGGATGAGTTAGTCTGCTGTTTGAGACATGAACGACGAGCTCGGAGACGTGTTGGATGTTCAGTGTAAATATAAATGCAGACAGGATGTCACAGTTATCAGTTTGTTAGTGCTGACAGCAGCAGCGGCGGTGTGGAAACAGACGTCAGGATTTATTGTCGAGCTGTCTGGATTTGTCACGGAGACGATTTAATGAAACTTCTTTGATACAAGATGCTGACTTAATAACACTGACACAGTTTCCCTCCGTTCTGTCTCACCCAGACTGAGAGTGAGGCTTTCTCTGACACCAGAACACATCAAAAGACACTTTCATTTTTGTTCAAGCCTCTGGAAACAGCTGGAAATAGTAAAAATGCACGTATGGTATCAAAGTTTAGTTTCTCATGAGGGCTGCGACTAATGTTTATTTTCATCGTCAGTTAATCTGTTGATTATTTTCTCAATTAATCGATTAATTAATCCTGTCACAATCTTGTCAGTTGAAAAACAGGTCCAATAATCATTACGTTTGGAAAAACAGGCCCAAACATGTGGAGCACAGGGGTGTATGTACATCGGTGCGCTCCATGTGTTTGCGCCTATTTTTGTGCCTATTTTCTGACATTTTATAGACCAAACAACTAATTGATTATTGGAAAAAATATAGCCAGATTGATCAAAAATAGGTCCAAACATGTGGAAACAGGTGGAGTGCTCGGACGTCCGTCCATGTGCTCCACCTGTTTTTTAACAAGATCAATTAATTGATTTTCATTATTTTCTGACATTTTAAGGACCAAACAACTAACTGATTAATTGAGAAAATAAGTGACAGATTAATCTGAAATGAAAATAAAATCCTTTCCATAAAAAAAAAAAAAAAAAGAAATTTCAAGCCAACCCTCGAGCGTCTTCATTTTGTGCAGAAGACAAACCAAATCAGACTCTGAATTATTTTATTTCTTCGTCTTCTTCTTCTTTATATTTTTGTTCCACTTTGCTGCAGTAACACCATAAATTTCTCTGTTGTGGGGCTAATAAAGAAACATCTGATCTTATCCAAAATTCAAGCATTTTGAAGTATTTTAGTCTTAATCACATTTTAAGCTCTAGAGGCCAAACATGACGTAAAGTGATGATCAGGTGGAACATTCAGTCCAAACCTGAGACGCTCTCAGCAGGTTTAACAGAAAGGTCAACACATTGGTAGTCATCAGAGCTGCTGCTGTTTATCTCCTCTCTCTCCGCCTCCTCCTCCTCCTCCTCCTCCTCTCCTCCTCCGTCCATTTAGAGGAGAATCACTGGAGCTTTTACCGCCCTGCGGCGCTGTGATGTGGTTGCCCCTGACACCCCCAGCTGTTGTCTTGGCAAACGTAAGCAAAGGAAGAGTGTCGTCCTCAGTGTGTTGATGAATCTGTGAATCTGCAGAGTGTTTAGGACTGTGTGTGTGTGTGTGTGTGTGTGTGTGTGTAGGTGTTAATCGTCTGTGGAAACATTCAGAGAAACAAGCGATCGGAGCAGCAGCGAACCAGCCGACAGCTTTTCAAACAGTCTAATGATTTAATAAAGCGGCAGCTGCAGCTCAGTCACAGGATCCGCTCCCGTCTCTGTTTCTACGGCTACGAGCGTCACTAAAGGTTTCTCTTACACAAGATTTTCACTGACAGAGAGGAATTCTGGGTAGAAACAGGCTGGTGTCTCTGTTCGGTCCATTAAATGATTTCTTAACACAGTTACAAAGAGCTTGAACAAAGGACACCAGAGACAGTAATGACCGTCTCTGACAGCACTCCGATCTTATTATTGATCACGACGACTCCTCATCCATCAGCACACACTGCTTCACTTCAGACTGACTCTCAGAAACTTTGGCTCAAAGTCACTCCACTTCTGATGCCAGCTGACACACTCATTTAACACTTTGAATTGTTCCTCGTCTAGAAACAGCAACATTTTAACAAAAAGCTGCCGTGAAATGATTTTAGCTCCTGATTATTTCATGAGCGTCGAATGCTTCACTGGCCTGTTTCCATGACGGTTCTCACTAAAAAAGGTTGATGGAAACTGAAAAGTTCAAAAAACAAAAAGAAAACAACTCCAATTTTGCAAAAAGTTTTTTTTTTTTGTTTGCTTTTGGTGGTTTTTGAGTTAATTCTCTTAACGGGAGATGCAACACTTTTCTGAAAAAGTTCTGCTGTAGTGAAAATTTAACTCTCGTGACTGATCAGCTGATTCTACTGTGAGAGACGAAGACGCTGTTTCAACTCTCTGTCGCCTGAATTATGCAGAAATAATATTTGATCAAATAAAAAAATGCTCCTGAAGTCCTCCCTCCCTTTTTGTTTTGCAGATGTGGTGACATGGTGACTGTTTAGCATCTAGTTTGTGTCCTCTACATCATATTATAATTATACCAGCGGGTCCCAACAACAGATGCACATCAGGCCATGGACCCCTGGTTAGAGAGAAGTTTGTCCTCTCTGAGTTATTTTGGAGTTTTAAGATAATAAAGTCTCCACAGTCAATCAATTATCGAACTAGGATCTATTTCCTCCTTTACTGTTTCAAAAAATGTGATAAAAATTCAAATATTCTATTCCTGACTCTACTGGAGACGCCCTGCTCCCCACCCAAGGACCCCTATCGGGTCCCTGGACCCCACTTTGAAAATCACAGGCCTATATAAACTGCTGCTACTGCACTTTGTATGGCCTCCTTTATTTGCTCCAAACCAGGTGATGAAAATGTGCAGAATTCGTTGTGTTGACAGATTGTGTGTCATCTGCGTAAAAATGAAACATGTCTCATCATCATGTGATCAGAGTGAAGCACATAAACTGAGAGATGAACGGGGAGCCACAATCGATCCTTCAGGTTCACAAGAACATTTTGTAGAAAAAGAAATTTACAACAGAAGGTCCGTCAGAGAGCTGAGCCAGTGGAAAACCACAGATTTTATATTAAACCTGCAGAATGAAGACCAGAGATATCTGAGGTTTTTGAAAGTATCACTCTTCTTCTCTTCTTTCAAACATCACTGCAGTTTTAAATATACAAACTTGGCCTCCTTCCTCCAGTATTCCTCCATCTCTCTTTCAGTCCTACACACACATTTTTCTCTCCATCTCTGCCTGAAAAAAAGATTCCTCAAACATCTTCACCCTCATGATAAAAACGTAGATGGAGCATCATAAAAAATAGAAGAACTCTTGTTTTTCTCCTAATAAATGTTTAACAATCAGATAAAAAGGGTTTGGTTACATAAAACATAAAAGTTAATGAGAGAGAAAGTTGTTCAGGGTAAAAACACAGTCGTGAGGGTTCAGATACAGACGATCACATCTGATTTAATCTGTCTAAAAATTAAGAATCACCTCCTCAGCTGATAATCTTCACATGAAAACAGTGTCCACACTCAACTTTACAAGATGCTTTTGGAAGCTTCACAGTGTAGTGATGCACCACTACACCAAATTTCAGCCTGTGCCACCCTTTGTGACAGAAGTTATTCACAGAAATACGCTTCCAATTGCCAGTTTCACCCACTTCCCAACGTCGTAGAAACTCGTGGGTGGTACCGCTGGACACAGAACGACCAAAAACACCCACACAGGAATTGGTTTCAGGTCTCTATGACCTCCAGAAAAAAGTTATTCTCAAAAAACCAACTGCAGCCCGGGTCAACCTGGTTATTATCCCCTATCTTAACCCTAAAAACAAAAAAAGCCGACCACATACCCAAGACAACTAAAACTTGCCAGCCAGGCTTAGGGAATTGTTTTGCCTCCACCTAAGCTCCACCCACAAAAAACATCATGAACTGAACGTTTTTGTGAAAAACACTGGCTCTACATATCACCTCTCAGGTTTTGCTTTTTAGACTAAATATAGATGATTTAGTGTTTATCAAACTTAACTTATCAAAGTTCAAAATTGAATCAAAAATTGATCCCAAGCTTTTCCTCGTTAAGCTGGAGAAAGTTTCAAGACATCCAAAACTTAATTTCTTCAAAACAGTCGGCTTGAGAGGAACAGATCATCGAGTATCATCTGAATAAAAATGACACAACGTGTCTGGTAATTGTGTGACCGAGGAAGCGTCTACGTTGAGAGAAGAAGAGGGCCCAGAGTTGATCCTCGAGGGACACCACAAGAAAGTTTTGCAGACGAGGAAATTAAGTTACAACAGAAAAATGTCTTTCAGAAAGATTTGAGCTGTCTGAGAGCCACAGATTTTATGGCAAACCTGAAGGATGAAGCAGCAACGCTGGTTAATGTGACCTTTGTCCAGTAACACTGGAGGTCCTGCAGAGTGACTGACTGGACAGATTCAGAAGAACTCTTCAGACATTGTTAGCTAACACTAGCTTGAAAGCATTGCCTCCACCTAAGCTCCGCCCACAGAAAACAAATATTTATAATGACCTGAAAATTATGAACTGTGTTTTTCTGAACAACACTTTGCACGACTTCTGAAGGTCCTGAAGCTGCATATGGGACCAATAACAGATGATTTCCTGCTTATTTACTATCAAAGTTCAGAATTGAATCAAAAATTTATCCCAAAATACTGTCAGACAGCTTGGTGTCTCAGTCTTTTCCTCATTAAGCTGGAGAAAGTTTCAAGACTTCCAAACCTTAATTTCTTCAAAACGGTCTTTTAAGGCAGCTGGACTGTAGTTGGACTGGACTCAGATTTTCTTCAGCCTGTGCTCAGAAACAATTCAACAAAACTTGCTAGCTAATGTTAACATGTTGAGAGAATCGTTTGGCCTCCACTTAAGCTCCGCCCACAAAAAAGTCATAATGCTGACCAACAAAGAGGCAGGCCATTTGGCTTAAATGTAATATAATATTCATAATTATGTTTTCATCAGTCTGTAAAGACCTAAACATAAGAACCATTGGATGTCCAACTCTTTTGTCTATTAGACACACAAAATGTTTGACGGAGGACAAAATAAAACACAGTTCAGATTCAGCAGCAACAACAAAGCACTGCCTCCTCAGAGCCATAAAGCAGTTCATATCAGACCGATTGGACTGGAGAACACTTTCCAATCATGTGTTGAAACCTGACATTAGACAGAATGTAATTTCCTACTTCAAACCAGCTGAGAGCAGAGAGCAGCTCGTCTGCAGAGAACCATTAGTGGGTTTGTGGAAATATACCTCTGCCTCTGGACTCCCTGCACTTTAACTCCATCTATCCATCCATCTATCTGTGCTTTATCTTCTTTCCTGTACTCTCTTCTTCATCCTTCACCTCTGCAGTTTGTCCTCTGAGTCAAATTAACTGTTCAGTTCACCAGGAACAGAAGCTCTTCTAATAAATACTGCTGGAGAAGTTTGATCTACTGAAGCATGACGTAGCAAAAAAAGTGATTTATACAACTTTCCTTCCTCCCTCCCTCCCTTTCTGTTTCCCTCCCTCCCTCCTTCATCAATAATAAATCCTCTCTCCGGCCAGTTTAGCTCTGTGGTGGAGTCTGCAGGGGAGAGTGAAGGATCAGATTTCCACTGCAGAGAGGAGGAGCAGGATGGACAGAACGAGGAGGAGGAGGAGGAGGAAATGGTTTCTACTCACCAGGTTCACCCTCAAGGGCATCGAGATCAGAATGTTAAACTGAAAACTTCACCAGATCTCATGAAAGAAATTTCAGATTTCTTCTGTCAGGTGTGAAGATACAGTGTGAGACAGAAGAACAGGTGCACACATGCAGGGCTCAACGATTAAATATCTGTCATTATTCTGACTGATACATGATACTCAAAGGTAAAGATCATTTTTACTTTAATACGTTTTTTGACACATTTTGCCTTTGAAAACTGCAGAAAGCCAGATTGAAATTTTGATACACGTTTGATTAATTGTGCAGTCCTACATGCAGGTGTTTCAGAAACAGGAAGTTCATTCTTGTAGTTTGGCTGCTGATTTGACGGCTCACCAACACAGTTAGCAGGTGGAGCTGCTGATGGAGCTGATTAACATAATTTAAAACTCTTCGGACCTTGTCTTACACCTGTAACGGTGTGTTCCATTTAAACTGGGAAGTTGAAATCAGATCTTTAAAGGGCTTTTCACACAGCGTGTTCTTAGTCCTGGGCTATACTTAACCCTGAGCTAAGAGTTAACCTTGGGCTAACGTAGCCCCTTTTCAGACAGATATTGCTAAGCCAGCCAGCCTGTTCTCCACTGCTGAGCTCTTCTCAAACAGCTGTGTGTTTAGTACTTGAGGATATAATGATGAGTTTGAGTTTTATCTACTTAAAGCTGCAAACTAACCAGCAGACAATCTGAGAATCCTCTCAACACGTCAGAAACAAAATCTGAAACATCCCCAATCTGTCACAGCAAACCTGAAGCAGCCTGCAGCAGGGAGGCCACATTTACCTGAGAGTCAGAACACCTGGACAGAAAGTATCAGTGATCATGTGACCGGAAGAAGAGGCGAAAGAGGAGCGGGAAGAGGAAGGACGTGCAGTGGTACTTACAGCTGTGCTGGCTGCAGCCTGTTTGGATTCTTCAGTGAGAAACGCCAACATCAGCTCCACCTTCTGTTTCTCCTCCTCACTGATGTAGTCTGTGTCTGTAGGCAGGAAAACACACACACACACACACACCTGTTTGGTCATTTTGTGTTTTTACTCTGCCAACAGCAAATCAAAGAGGTCATGTGACCCCTCCACATTTACATATTTTCAATTTGCCCGTCCAAACTCTCTGAAACCTTCATAACTGTCAGCGCTGAAGACCAGACCACGGAAACATCGGCCACTTCAGCTCTGATTGTCTCTAAAGACAGACACTGTGATTTTTAACTAAATTCAAACATGGAGAAAAAGATTTACAAGATTTGTCTGCTTAAGTCTCAAAGGATTCAGGGTTCAAACAAGGGTTAATACGATTCTGGCAAAGAAACCTGCAGATGAGAAGTCACTCAGTCCCTTCAGGATGGTCAACCAATCACTGTGAATCCTAAACGTCCTTGTAAACTAATTGATTAATTAACTCAAACCAATGAATCAACAGACGTACATCTGTGCGTTCCACATGTTTACACCTTTTTTGGACCCGTTTTCTGTCTTTTCCGTAACAATTCTTTTCTCAATTAAGAAATTAGTTATTTGGTCAATAAAATGTCAGAAAATGGTGGAAAATGTTGGCAGTTAATTTAATAATAGCTGACTGGCTGCAGCTCTAGTTTCAGATTAAAGCTCCACACAGATGAATAAGGCAGAAACAGAGGGGGTGAGATCTGTATCTGGTGATGTGAGCCTGTATAAGAGCTGCTGTAATCATTACAGTGTAAACTGATC
Organism: Lutjanus argentimaculatus; assembly: GCA_034769285.1. Taxonomy (NCBI): domain Eukaryota; kingdom Metazoa; phylum Chordata; class Actinopteri; order Lutjaniformes; family Lutjanidae; genus Lutjanus; species Lutjanus argentimaculatus. The sequence continues at coordinate 2,631,498 of JAWZSL010000050.1, forward strand.
TGAGGGACGATGCAGGACCAGCTCGAGACACCGAGTGGACAAGTGAATTCTGGGAAACACTCGTGGATCCTGTTACAGCTGAAGCACCAAATATAAACCACAAAGATAAAAAAAAGGGGGATTTAAAAGTATGTCACTGCTATCCAGTGACACAACGTGATGCAAACAATCCAACAACCTTTATTTATCTCGCTGCACGATCGGATTGTGTTCAGAGCTGCTTCTTCCTGGTCCACTCATGTAACACAGGCATCTTGCTAATGGTCGGCTAACAACATGCTAACAACAACAGCAACTGTTTTCAAGATGGGAAAATAAATAATCACAAAGATATCCAGAGTTGGACTCATCGATACCACGACCCCAAAAAGACGCTGCAGTTCAAGGCTGGTTACAACGAGACACGATCACACCGAGGAGACGCTGTAAAGGTACAACGCTAGCATTAGCATTAGCTTAATGTTAGCTTTTCCTGCTCGGTTTACATCAGGGCTAACACACCTTCACTGTTTCAGCAGTTTGAAACAACAGAGCAGACTTTTCTCTGCAGTGTTTATTAACTGAACTGTACATTTACTGACACACTGACAACTGCTGAGTTTAAGGTCCTGTGGTCACCGCGGGAAGAAGAATCTGCCCAGGGGGTTCTACAGAGAACCTTTTCATATTCTAAGGGTTTAATCTAAAACATCTAGAACACAATCAGGGGGGTTCCACTGAAACCCTTTTTATGTTCTAATAGTTTTATCTTAAACTCACCAAGGTTTACCGACTTTATTCAAGGTTTTATCTGAATCCACCAGGGGGCTCTATGAAACCTTTTTATTTTTCGCCAATGGGTTTTTATTCTAGAATCACCCAGGGGGTTCTACTGAGAACCTTTTTATATTCGAAGGGTTTTATTTAGAATTGACCCAGGATGTTCTACCCAGAGCCTGTTTATGCTATGCCTGAGTTTTCAAGGATTTCCAAAAGAAAAAAAGGGTTCTTAATGCAACCCTTTGTCTTACAAAGAACACTTGACAGAACACTTTCATCAAAAAATGGATCTGGGTAGAACCTCAGTCCTTCAGAAAGAACAGTTTTGGAACCCTCCTCCAGTCATACTGTCAGTGATTTATGATCATATTATTGGATGGTTATTATTGATGGTCGATGTGGAGAAAACTTTTACTGTTTCATGTACTTTCTTTGTTTTATGTGTCGCAGGTGACGTTCTAATCAGACAGAACCAGTCTGAATAAAGCCTCTTTATTCTATTTTCTCTCCTCTCCTGACATTAATCTGAGAGTTCTCAGACCAGGTACCAACATACGATCATGATGAACAGGACAAAAGGTCCAAAGTGCAGAAAGTTCCAGTCGGTGTGAAACAGTCACTAAACAGCTTCTGTTCCTCTCTGCTGCTCTCCTTTAACTTTCTCCCCCAACATTCTCACTCTCAGTTGATGGCTTTCGATTTGTCTTTCCATTTTCTCCCTCCCTCCCCCCTCCTCCCCTCCTCCTATAATCAGACAGATCCTCTTTCGGTGCAGGAGTGGTAACTCTCTGCTCTGGTCTGTGATATTGGTTTGTTGGAGAGCTGCCATGTTGATCTGCAGTGAGAGATCTTTACACATGATGTTTGGAGGAATATGGAGGAGGAGACAAAGGAGGAAATGAGTACTGATACACTGCAAACTGCAAGGAACAGATAATAAAGGACTGAAAAGAAGAATGATGGACAGAGACAGAGACAGACAGATGGTCTCTTTTCTCTGCTGCTCTGACTGTACAGAAATCTTCTGCTCGGGATTTCCAGGGTCAGGAGGGTAACTTTAAAAATGTATCCTGATACAGTTACTAATTACCTTTTAAAAAATGTACTCAGTAATGTAATCCAAGTATCACAAAATTAAAGTAATGCAACTTCATTACTTTCCATTACTTTTGGATTACCTCGATATAAAATATGGTGAAACTGTTTAGACTAAAATAGTGTTTTTAAGCCTGCAACTAACGATTATTTTCATCATTAATCAATTAGTTAAAAATGTTGATCAAAGTCCAAGATGACGTCCTCAAATGTCTTGTTTTGTCCACAACTCAAAGATCTTCAGTTTCCTGTCAGAGAGGAGTAAAGAAACCAGAAAATATTCACATTTAAGAAGCTGAAATCAGAGAATTTGGACTCTTTTCAATTTTAAAAAATGACTCAAAATGATTAATCAGTTATCAAAATTCTTTCTAATGTCCAGCAGGGGGTGACTCCACTGGTTGCAAAAGTAAGTCTGATTGTCTGTAAATCAACTTCTCAGTTGATTTATGAGCTCAGTAAACAGTTTCCTGATGAGTTTATGATCTCAGTCACTTGTTTCATGATGATGATGAACTCAGTACTGGAGAAAGGTCCACACATACACATTCTCCTATAGGAGAAAAATCATCTGCTTTGTTTGCATTTCTTTACACCAATCACAAATGTCTTGGGCGGAGCTAAGCCCAGGATGCAATGAAGGCACTGCTGCAAAATAGTGCCGAGGGGAACTTGTTTTGGTGGAACATTTGCACATCGGGAGGTGAGCTCTGATATTAAAATGACTACATCACTGTAAAAGAAAAGCTAACAGCTGTTGTTTACATTTGTACCATTAGCGTCCCAGGTCCTTATATGCCATTTTCAGTGTGTAGGTTGTAGCTTGGATGTTTTTTGTTGTTTCCCGGGGACTTTGAAAACGTAAATGCAGACGCCGTGATGGAGAAAGCGACCAATGGCAGGACTTCTACCAGCAGTGTGCATCCAGTGAGTCAGACTACCTACCATCTGATATTGAGTAACAGTGTGATTGCATGTTGATTTATTTATTTATTTTAACATGTTTTTAAAATATATTGATGTTTGTTTTATTTTATTTAAGAAGAGACAATACACATTAATTAACATGATCACTTAAGTCATGTAAATGTGCCAGATTTAGCCATACAGGCTAATTTTCATCTGAAGGGGACAATAAAGAAATCTAACCTAACCCAAGACCTTATACATACACTATATTGCCAAAAGTATCGGGACATTTGCCTTTACATGCACATGAACGATGTTTGACGACGTTCGAGATGATATAAAGACAACAGTAAGTCAAATAACCACTCGTTACAACCAAGGTCTGCAGATATATATCAGCTCCGAAGTGGAGCAACCATCAGTCACCTCCTCTACATGGATGACATCAAACTGTATGCCAGGAATGAGCTGGACATCAACTCACTGATCCACATCACCAGGATCTACCGCAATTACATCAAAATGTCATTTGGGCTAGAGAAGTGTGGGTGGATGGTATCAAAGAGAGGGAAGATGATCAGAACTGAGGGGGTTGAACTACCAGAAGGTAGCATCGCAGATGTCCAGGACAGCTACAAATACCTTGGGATCCCACAGGCAAATTAGAACCATGAGGAGGCTGCAAGGGAGTCAGCCACAGCCAAATAGCAACACAGAGTAAGGCAGGTCCTGAAAAGTCGGCTGAATGGGTCTCCACAATTTCACCACCATGTTCATCGTCTTACTCAGTACTCCCTCTAACCCTAACGAGAACGTGTAAAAGAGAGAAGAAAACCATTAGAGTACAACATCATGCTTAATATGTTTCACATCCCCGTCCTCATCTCTGTACCAAAAAAAATACACAAAAGTTATTTATTTATTTATTTTTTCAAACTGTTTCACATTTTTATTTTGCTGGATTTCTTCGCCCACTGAGTTCCACTAAATCAAGCCACAAATTGATCTCTAAACTTTTATTTCCCTGATAAGTTACACCCCCTCTCTGTCTGTCCAAAAACACTTTTTCTTTGTTGCCAGGAAATTAAAATGTAAAAAAAAAAAAAAAAAAAAAAAAAAAAAATTAATATTGGGATGTTTTAAAGATTGTGAAAAGTTGTTACAGATTTATTAACATTCATCAGTCAGTCTGTCTGTCTGTCTGGCTGTTCTGGAACCTTTTTGATTGATTTTGTTTTTGTCTTTGTTTTTTGTTTTTTTGGGTTTTTTTTTCACTGAAACTTTCTATTGTCTTTTTTAATATGCGGAATCATTTCACTTATTTTCTGACCTTTATATTTAGCTTGTTTTGATTTTTCTTTTCTTTTCTATTTTTTACACACGTCAAATTACATAAATTCCAGATGAAAAAAAAACAAGCCACAGACTTCCCCTCCAACTAATCCATCCACCTTAATCATGAGACGTCCACTTTAAAAACACACACATACACAAAGAAAATTGTATATATATTAGGGGTGTGTATCTCACTGACTGAGACCGATTCGATACGTATCTCGATACATGTTCAACGATACGATATATCTTAGAAATTTTTAAATGACCAACGATTCGGTTCGATACGATACAGCTCTGTCACGATACGATTCGATATGATGCAATACAAGAAAATGCAATGTGTGAATCTTTACATTTTGATTCTATTAATGCTACATTTGTAGAGTGCTATTAGTTGCAAAAAGACATCCTGATATTTTTACTAAATATAGTAACAGTAGAGACAGAGAGAAGGAGACATTACAGTGGTGTTAACATCTTATGAGTCTCATGTGTAAATGAGAATCTGAACAAACTTGAAACTGTTTAAAATATGAATATTTTTGCAGTAAGATGATGTGCAGCTCTGTTTTATGTGAAGAGTTCTGTGGTTCTGATCAGTGTGTTTGAACAGTGATGCTCCGTGTTACCTGCTCTACAGTCACATGATGTCTCTGTGGGTCAGACTCGTGTCTCTGTTCTCTGCTGTCAGACACGTTTTAATAAATGATCTGCAGTGTCTCTCATCTTTCTTATAAAACACAAACTTATTCTACACCTGCGCGTTCTGAAAGTTTGGTGGTGCGACGCGGTACAATGTTTCTGTCGCTGTTTTCAGCGCGGTCTGTTTTGAGCAGATGAAGAAGAGACACAGGAGAGGGAGGAGGGAGCGCTTGTTTTGTGTGAGCGCGGCAGCAGGCGTTCAGCGAGAGCGGTGCAGGCAGAGGCAGGAGGAGAGAGAAAACGGAGGAAAGTTAAAACGGCACTTCATTGATGCCACAAATTAAACATATGCGCGTCCTTATGAGATGTATCGATACGCTAGAGCTGAATCGATTTTTGTCCGATTCATGTTCAGCTTTTTACCGATACAGGCCGTCCCGAACTGATGCACTCACATCTAACACATTAAGGTCCGATGCATCGGATTTCGAGTGAATCGTTACACCCCTAATACATAGTTTAGATTATTATATTATTAGACATATACAGTATTTTATATATAGTAAATACACTGCCTGGCCAAAAAAAAAGTCGCCACCAGAAAAAAAAGGTCATACACTCTAATATTTCGTTGGACCGCCTTTAGCTTTGATTACGGCACGCATTCGCTGTCGCATTGTTTCGATAAGCTTCTGCAATGTCACAAGATTTATTTCCATCCAGTGTTGCATTAATTTTCACCAAGATCTTGCATTGATGATGGTAGAGTCTGACCGCTGTGCAAAGCCTTCTCCAGCACATCCCAAAGATTCTCAATGGGGTTAAGGTCTGGACTCTGTGGTGGCCAATCCATGATGGAAAATGATGTCTCATGCTCCCTGAACCAGTCTTTCACAATTTGAGCCCGATGAATCCTGGCATTGTCATCTTGGAATATGCCCGTGCCATCAGGGAAGAAAAAATCCATTGATGGAATAACCTGGTCATTCAGTATATTCAGGTAGTCAGCTGACCTCATTCTTTGAGCACATACTGTTGCTGAACCTAGACCTGACCAACTGCAGCAACCCCAGATCATAGCACTGCCCCACACAGGCTTGTACAGTAGGCACTAGGCATGATGGGTGCATCACTTCATCTGCCTCTCTTCTTACCCGGATGCTCCCATCACTCTGGAACAGGGTGAAATCTGGACTCATCAGACCACATGACCTTCCATTGCTCCAGAGTCCAATCTTTATGCTCCCTAGCAAATTGAAGACTTTTTTTCCGGGTTAGCCTCACTGATTAGTGGTTTTCTTAAGGCTACACAGCTGTTCAGTCCCAATCCCTTGAGTTCCCTTCGCATTGTGCATGTGGAAATGCTCTTACTTTCACTATTAAACATAGCCCTGAGTTCTACTGTTGTTTTTCTTTGATTTGATCTCACCAAACGTTTAAGTGATCGCCGATCGACGATCATTCAGGATTTTTTTCCGGCCACATTTCTTCCTCGAAGACGATGGGTCCCCACTATCCTTCCAGTTTTTAATAATGTGTTGGACAGTTCTTAACCCAATTTTAGTAGTTTCTGCAATCTCCTTAGATGTTTTCTCTGCTTGATGCATGCCAATGATTTGACCCTTCTCAAACAGACTAACATCTTTTCCACGACCACGGGATGTGTCTTTCGACATGGTTGTTTAGGAAATGAGAAGCAACTCACTGCACCAGTTGGGGTTAAATAACTTGTTGCCAGCTGAAAGATAATCGCAGTAATTATCCAATAGGAGGCTCGTACCTATTTGCTTAGTTAAATCCAGGTGGCGACTTTTTTTTTGGCCGGGCAGTGTATTTCACATATGGGATTAAATGTTGATTTTAATGATTGGAAACTTTATAAACTGGACTGGAAGTTTGTTCTGAAGAGTGACTGGCCACTCAAACATGCAATTATTGATAAATTGATTATTTCTTCTTTATTTGAATACATCAGCTTACACAGAGTGGTTGCTGGTCTTCATGCCTCCACACACAAGTAAATATACCAAAAAATTAACATCAATTTAAAATGACAAAGTGTTGATAAACAGGAACCAAACAAAGATCACAAACTAAATGAAATAATTTTACATGTGATGAGGTCCACAACAGACACAAAAAGCAGATTGTCAAACTAAAAAACAAAGAAAAGAAAAAAAACAAAACAAATATAAAACTACAGAAACAAAAATAAACACCTATATGGAGATTAAGAGGTTGAATTCAGTGACTTTTCCCTTTGATGATGAATATAATCATCCTGTTTATCTGTAACTGCTCTGGTACACTGTCACACAGACCTACACTGGTAAAATCTGCAGTGGGAGGTCAATGTTAGTGGCAAAGAATGGAAACATCGTCTCAGTGAAAGTGTGTGTGAAGGTGTGTATGTGTGTGTTTGTATCAGGATCAGAGAACAACAACTTTCCTCTGTTCCAGTCCAGATTCACTCTGATCCTCTGGAGCTTCTTCTGCACCAAGAGATCAGGGGATGGAGACGATGGTGACTCTGCTGAGTATTTACCTCTACAGAACCACATTCTCCATAATCCAGATAGTATGCTTCTCTTCCTCTGGACAGACTCTGCTAACACACCCAGTATCCAGTCTGTACTGTCTCCAACCTCCACATCCCAGCTGTGAGTCCCTGAGTTAAAGCCCTCAGAGCCCAGAACAGAGCAGTAAGAGTCAAACCTTTCTGGTTTATCAGGAAGCTGCTGTCTCCCTCCTCGTCTCACACTGGTCAGATCTTCAGACAGGATCAGTTCCGGGTTTGCAGTGTCTGTGTCCAGAATGACAAGAGTGTAGGAGACCATGTCCTTCATCTTGTTCCAGATGTTGAAGGTCAGGTTGCCCAGATGTTTGGCCTGGTCTATCAGAGTTCCTGAGTGCAGCTGTGGAGCCTCCAGCAGGAGGCGCTGCTGGACTCTTTCCACTGCAGCCTTGTAGTTGTGCAGGAATGAGACGTCTTCAGCTCTCAGCTGCTCCTCTGTGTCTCTGATTGTGTCTGAAAGAGCTGCTATCTCTCTGCTCAGAGCCTCCATCTTCTCCTTCATCATCTGACTCTTCTGCTCCTCTTCCTCCCTCAGTGCAGCCAGCCTGGCCTCCTCTTCCTCTTCTAGAAACTGGTGAAGCTTCTTAAACTGCTCCTTAATCTGCCTCTCTGTGTGTCGGGCCTGGACCTTCATGTGTTCTGATGTTTGATCAAACTTCACTTTAACTTCTTTAAAAACCTTTAATGTCTCCTTTAAGGGCTCCAGAGTTCCTTTAAGTTTCTTTTTGTGTTTCTGTGCAGCTTCATCGATGGGTCTGAATCTGTGGTCGGTGTGTTTCTTTGAATCTCTGCAGATGTGACACACTGGCTGCTGATGGTCCAGACAGAAGAGTTTGAGTTTCTCAGAGTGCAGACTGCAGAGATCCTCTGAAGATCTCTGATCTCTCTGCTGTAAGAAGGACTCACACAGGTTCTTTAACACCAGGTTACAGGGTGGTTCATACTTTGAAGACCTCTTACAAAGTGGACACTCACATGTTTGTGTCTCTGTCCACCAGCTGTTCAGACAGTCTTTACAGAAGGTGTGGCTACATGACAGGATCACAGGATCTCTAAAGACGTCACAACAGACCGGACAGCAGAGATCCTCCTCTGATCTGATCAAACTCACCTTCAGTGTGTGGAGTGTCGGCAGGTTGAAGCAGCAGTGTTGAAGTTTCTCTCCTGTAGCTGAACTCACTCAGAGGAAGTTGTTAGTTTGGTCTGAAGGTGAATCTGATTGTCTGGTTTTCAGTTGGTGTGTCTGTCTTTAGTAAAGGAGAATAAACTGTTTCCTGGTTTGTTTCAGGTGAGTCAGGTGAGGGGTGGAGCTTTGTCAGACCTCTGTGGAATGTTATCTTTTCACATGTTTCATTCCAAACTATTGATTTAATGCTTGAAATGTGGCCTGGTATTGTGCAGCAAGATGTTGCAACAACTTTGTTTATGTTCATAAGTTGACTGAACTGAGGTTGGATGTGGTGGAGGAGTGACTTCGTAAAATCCAGAAATATTTTGGGAGTAAGAGGCCATGGAGAGAAGGGGGTAACATGGAATACCGTTGGAAGAGGGTAACATGTACCATAAGAGGTGCCACTGAATGAGTTGTATGGAATAATACTGGTAAGAGGTGTCACTGAATATTGCAGCTATGGAGAAGCCTTTCAAGGGATCCAAGGATGCTTTACACCTCAGGAAGGCGACCAGAAAATAATAATAGCAATGTTTGCCATGGATGAACATGTAGGTTTTAAGGAATGACAATAGATGTAGCGCTGGAGATCTCCAGAGGGCGGGGTTGAAAGTTCTGTCCCCAAAAGTCTGCAGGCTGGTGTAAGGGATTGTGGCCATCAGACTTGTGTCCCTGGGTGGGGGAACAGGGTGAAGAAGGTCGGATAGGTACTTTGTGGAAAGGTCATGAAGTGTTTTATAGTTGAAGAGGAGAATTATGTAGAAGAAAAGGGACTTGACCAGGAGCTTGTGAAGATGGACATACTGGAGCCTGTGCAGGTATTAGCTGGGTATACCACACAGGACTCCAGTGTAGTAATCCAGGTGGGAGGTGATGAAAGCAGGAATTAGGTTCTCAGCCACAGAGGTTGAGAGGGCTGGACGGAGTCCGGAGATGTCTCTGAGGTGGTAGAGGATGGATGGATGGATTTGATGTGTGAATTGGAATGAGAGGTTGCAGATTTTTGAGGATGGACAGAGCAGCAGTGAGGATACAATTAAGAATAAATCCTCAGCTCTTTGTTGTGCTTACTTCTAACTAGAAAATGCCAGCATTCAAACATGCTAAAGTAAGATGGTGAACATTGTAAACATTATACCTGCTACACATTAGCATGTTAGCACTGTGTGAATGTTTACTGATCGGACCACTGGGAGTCCACAGGTGAATTTGTTCATTGTGTGCTCGTAGCAATGTCTGTCGTAGGCAACTGGACTTGATAGAGTTCTTGAAGACGTTTCGCCTCTCATCCAAGAAGCTTCTTCAGTTCATATTGAACATATTGAGACTTTATTAATTATCTCTCTTTTCACTTCTTTTGAAGAGTGCAAAGCGTGAGCAGTTCTTGAACCCTCACAATGCCTCAGCCCTTATGTCAGCCTGCCCAGGGCCCCGTTTCCCAGATTCGATGTATCTTAGCGCTCTACGAAGGTCTCTAAGATATATCTTAGCAAACGAACTTCTTTTCCTGCGAGTGTTTCCCAAACTGTCTCTTAGTGGGTGCTCATAAGGAGGAGCTGCTAAGGTACATCGTAAGTGTATTAATCGATGCTGTACGCATCGATTGATCTCTTATAAAGGTAAATATATGATGTTGTAACACAGCAAATGTTGCAATAATAATTTTACCACCATCAAATATTATATTATAAATGAGGCTACGCCTTCTAAAGATCATCTGCTGAACTATTTGAAGCCTGGTCCACACATACACCAGACGAGCGTTTTAGCAGCGTTTTAGTCCTAACATGTCTGAAGCATATCACATAAAAAAATGACTTACATCCCGTTATAAACAAGGAGACTAATGATGAAGCAGAGAAAACGCGATCGCTGCTCACGATAATGTTTTTGTTAGCATACGTGTTTGTCTCTCTTTTTCCATCAATGTACTTCCAATGTCCATCTTCGTCAATGTACAGACTCAGATACTCTGCAGTGTCAAAACACAAAACACATATCACCATACACGCTCATACTGGGCTGTCTTTAAATTCAAATATCAGCACATATAATGTGATGAGGTGAGGGGGAGGGATTCAGATTTTCCCGAAATGACACATTTTGAGGAAATGACCACTTTAGTCTATTATCTGGTGATATTACTAATTATCACTGAGGCAGAAGAACACGATTTCAACATTAATCAACATTATAATGAACATATATAAACTGCACATGCTGTGTGTAGCTTGACCTTCACTGCAGCTGCATGGAGGATGAAATGCCAAATTCACTGTCTGTGGTCTCTTATTGTCTGACTGAATAGGCTCATTCATCATATTTTAAACTAACAAAATTCGTTAAATCAAGTCATTTGGTGTTTTTAAAATCATGATCTTGAGCTGAAACAGATTCTACATTCCGTTCGCGTTCAGATGCGGCTGCTGAGCGCAGTAGACGTCTCCCACCGTGCGCTTCACTGTTCAACATAGTCGGTTTAATAAAGTTTATGATCGCTCAAAGTTAAAAAGTAAAAATCTAACAAGTTCTCACTCACTCTGTGTGAGGCTTTGGATGGATTCTTCAGGTGATTTTGGCATCTTTCTTCAGTGAGCGGCTCTTTTTGCCACAGCCTGAAGGTAAATCCATCACATGCTGCAGTATTTCACCCAGATGTGTTTTAGATAAAGTATGAATTCAGTGTTCTTGAAACTTTGGGCTTTCACCTGGAAATGTCGCAGCAAACATCAGTCCAGTGGATTTTATCCCTCCAGCTCAGCGCACAATTTGCATCTTCATTGTTTAAATTTTTGAAGTAATTCCACACAAAGCTGCTGTCAGACATCGTGTTGTGTGTCTCATTCAGATTGTAGAGACACAATTTACTGTATTAAACGCATTAATGATCACAGGCCTTTGACTTCGTGGCTCTTTGTCCTTTAATTAAAGCGCCTGATGGCGGGAGTCGAACCAGCGGCGCTGCAGAGGACTAACAGCCTCCATACATAGGTCAGACGTTCTACCACCTGAGCTAAATGCCCGGCCCTTTGCCCCAGGTGTTTAGCGAAATTTGTTAAAAAAAAGTCAGTTGGTGTTTTCAAAGTCATGATATTGAGCTGAAACAGGTTCCAGACTTCGTTCACATTCACAGGCTGCTGCTGAGCGGAGCAGACGGCTCGCACTGCGCACTGTGATGCTCAACATCGCAGACCTAATAAAGTTAATTATCACTGAAAGTTAAAAAGCAAAAAAAAAAAAAAGCTCTCACTCACTTGGTCTAGGGCTTTGTATGCATTCCCTTGAGATGCTGGTGTCTTTCTTCAGTGAGAGGCGCTTTTTGCCACAACCAGCTGCTGATGGTAAATCCATCACATGCAGTATTTCACCCCGACGTGTTTTGGATAAAGTATAAATCCAGTGATCTTGAAGCTTCAGCTTCACCTGGAATTTTATCTGAGATTCTAAAAGTTGCAGCAACAGTTTGCATCTTCATTGTTTAATATTTTGAAGTATTTCCACACAAAGCTGGTGGCAGACAGCGTGTCATGTGTCTCATTAAGATGGTAGAGTCAAAAGTTATTGTATGAAGTGCATTCATAATCAGACATGCTTGAATTCATGGTGATTTGTGATCATTAACCAATTAATAAAAGCTCCCTGTGTACTCAGCTGGTAGCAAATAGGAGCCAGAAAACACACACTACCCCGAATGAAAATGAAATCTTAAGAATAATATAGCACATGCTATGATATGATGATGATATAGTAGACAAAAGTTATATATTATTTATTAATGTAGAGTGTGTTTTAGCAGAGACATGATTATTGAAAAGCTGGGTGTATCTTGGTTAAAATGTTCTAATAAAGGAAAGTTAGAAAGTTTTGCAATATCTTGTGTGCTGTGAAGTGGTTTGGAAAAAATGAAATCAGAATCGGCCAGAATCCGTATCGGCCGTCCAAGCACTCTGAAAATCGGAAATTGGGATTGGCCCAAAAAATTGTAATCGGTGCAAGTCTAGTAATTAATAAAAATGCAACATTATTTGGAGTCTTGTGTTAAGGCCACAGGTCCAACTTTATTGGTGCCCAACAACTAAGAAGCCTTACATTCATTGCTGCCCTGTGAGGGGCCTAATTCCCAACATTAAATTTGTCTATAAGGGTCACAATATCATGAATCACAAATGTTTAAAACAAGCACATGTGCTCATATTTTATCCATCTATCTATGTATCTATGTATGTATCCAGTGGCGTCGCCTGGCCTGGGCATCCGGGGCTTTAGCCCCAAACGATAAAGTAAAACTTAAAATGGCTCAAAATTAAATATATTTAATCTTAAACTGACTCATGTGATGTGCATTTTTGGGGGGAAATATGGCTCCTGATATAGTCTGTAGGCATCATCACTCAACTTTTTCACATGGTCTGGTGTTAAAAAAAAAGCAAACTAAAAATTGTAAATCATGTAACTTCTAACATTTTTTTAAAATTGAGGGGGAATATGACTTGGCTTCAGTCAAAATATTTACAAAATATTTATTTTTTTGGCTTTAATTCCTGTGTTATCTATAAGTGCATCATCCTGTTTCTATCAATATAATCTAATTTAATTTTCACACATTTTGAAGTACACGTTGGCAGTATTTGGCTCTAGACAAGACGCAACAAGGCTCAAAAAGCATAGAGCTTTTTTCCTGGGTGGGATCCCCCAAACTTCCCCATAAGGGTCTGGGCTCAGCCCCCAATGTTCTCAGTCCCAAGAAACGCCCCTGTATGTATCTATGTATGTATCTATCTATCTATCTATAGATACTATCTATATATTTTATTTTGTTTTATTACAAAGTACTACTTGTCAGAGTTTTGTCTGTCATGGTAATATATTCTTATGTAAGAATGTTTCAGCTGTAGTAGGTGGAAAGCCCAAAAATGGTTGATTGTTGAGTCTCATCTCCAGGATGTGAGTTAGGTTTCGTTTTCTCCGTCCTGAACCCCTCCTACCAGACAAGCAGCACGTGCTTTGTGTGCATGCAACAGTTTATCGAGGCAATCGTGAGCAAGCACAGACCAACAGACATCAGCTGTGTGTAATAAAGCAGATATCTGAAAGTACACACAGCAACAGAGGAGAGAAACTACATTTCAAAACACAGAGATTCAGTTAGAGGCTACAGAAGAACTAAGAGCTGAATATAAAGAGACTTTTAAAAATGTCTTTCTCTGCTCTCCTGCACACATGAGCTCAGTATCACAACACTCGCTTGTTTGACAGGGAGAAAAGGAGGCTCGTCACGGGTCAGTCATTGTCAGCAAGACAGTGAGTCGGGCTTGCTTTGGCCCCATACCAGAGTCGGTCCATCTCGGGCACTACTCGCCATGATAAAAGCGGTGATGGGAATGCAAATCAGTGCAACACGGTTTGAAAATGCTAGTGTCAAAGCCCTGTGTGTGTCTGTGTGTCAGTACTGACAGTACTCACCAGAGAAGTCGACTCTTTCCTTTACATCCCTCCTCTCTTTACTCTCTTGGCGCGACTTTCAAATACATTTCTCCTTCGGTCAGCAGTCAACATGGACAGACAGACTAATTATTGTACTGTAAACAGAGCGGTTGGCTCCTTTGTGGTCACTGCTGCACACGTTTACAAGCAAATGTGAAGACAAATTCACCTTTCCTAAAAATTAAAAAACAAACTAACTCTGAATTCTGATCTAGCTAGTCCACAGGTCTGCAATTTCTCTGTGGATCACTGCTGCAGAGGGTTGAGATGCAGGAGTGAAAATAAATCCTCTTTTAATCCCAAAAGTTTGAAACACGCACTCTGAGCTCCCTTCCGGCCAAGAAAGAAGCCGGCATCAGACTGACTCTGGTATTTCTTCATCCAGAAGCTCCACTCTGCCACTGACCCTCTCCTGCAGAGTTCTGTGTCTCAGTTGTGCCCGGTCCTCTGGGCCCTCGGCAAAGCTCCGTAATAGACATGAAGGAACACAACTGAAGGTGAAGTCAAAACTAACCGAGTGAGCTGACAAACTCCTGGTCTGAGCATGTTGCTCATTAGCTGGACTCTTTTTAAGATTTTCTTTATTAGGTGCTCTTTATAGCTTATTATGTAATTATTTCTCAATGATACCAAAATAATGTTGCCTACTCTGGCTTTAACATACACACACACACAAAGTTAGACAATAAATAATGTCTTCATCCATTCACTACATGTTTTATACTGTTGCGTTTTTACACTTGCATTGTTAGAGCCTGTGTGCAGTGTGAGTCTGTGTGCAGGCACAGTATCTGTATGTGTATAAAGGTCGTCTGTTTTCCCACGCTACAGACTTCCATTCATTAACACCAACTCCTACTCACAGACTCCTCTGGGTCAGCCTGAGGATATACACTCTTTTCACTATCAGCCGCTGTCACGTCTAGTTTCTTTGGCATTTTTCTGGCATAAATCTTTAACTATTTTATTGTATTACACAGTAAAACATTTTCTTTGTCATGGTAACAAAATGTTACTAATTAATTAGGATATAAAAGTGTTCTTGAATCAGACCCAGTGTGTTGGATTTTATAAACTTGTTAATTTTTTATGTTTGAGTTTTTTGAAATGTGGTTGTATGAGGTACTTATTATTATTTCTGATAACCATAATTAACCCTCAGAACCTGTTGGGCCCATTTTTGGACAATTTAAATTTAATTTGGTTGTCATTTTGTCTGTGATCATGCTACAATGTTCGTAGGTTGCAGAGGGGTGGCTTTTGCAAGGTACATCATGCTCCTAAAAGATCTCCTGTCTGCGCCTTATAATACTCCTTTTATCGCATTGGGACCTTCTCTCCTGATATGGCCAAAAATGGGCCCAATAGACTTCCACTGAAAATAGCAAAAACCACACATTTTCACCTATGGGTTATTTTTTCCCAGAAACATAATTTCTATATTTTCATGGTTCAAATCATTACAGGGGAAGTCAAAATGCATGTTTATGAACATTTTTTGAAAATCACTACACAATAACATTATGGGGTCTTTGCAGAAAGACAGACCGTGATTTGGGCCAAAAAACTCCATTTTAATTTCCCATTGACTGCACACTGCAAGTCAAGCCTTTGAAATAAAGGCTTAATGGTTTTATATTTCAACTTATGCCCTCAAAATGGATAAATAAACATTTTTCTGTGTCTGTGCACATACTTTCATCTTTCCATGGTCATGCAAACACTGTATTACAGCTGCACAAATCCGAGACGAATCTGCGAAAATGAAAAAAAAAGCCATTTTCACCTATGGGTTATTTTTTTCCCAGAAACATAATTTTTATATTTTCATGGTTCAAATCATGACAGGGGAAGTCAAAATATATGTTTATGAACAATTTTTGAAAATCACTACACAATAACATTGTGAGGCCTTTGCAGAAATGCAGGCAGTGATTTGGGCCAAAACTCCATTCTAATCTGCCATTGCTCCCGACATCAAACTCTCCCGAGTCACCGAGCGCCTCCGCCCCGCTGAGCAGGCGTCCCAGAGCGGCCACCTCGGACAGCGACTCCGGCTCTGATGACGGCCCCACCCCCCGCAGTAGCAGCAGTGAGGGCGAGGCTCCCTGGGCTGCCGCGGCTGGTCCGTGTTGGAGGTGACCGAGCTGCGTGCTTTCCTCGGGCTGTGCTGCACGCCACCTCCGTCGGCGACAGGGCAAGCTGGCACCAATTACCATTTATCAATTATATTTTATCTCTCTGTGTGTCATGGTGCACATGCAACTTGAAGGGACTTGAATTATTATCAATAACTGCGAACAGCAGCTTTTAGTCGTAGTAGCTCCGGTTGTCAGCGGGTCCTCCCAGAGAGCTCCCCGGGAAACGTGCGTTGCGAGCGGGTAAAATGCGGGGGGAGACCGCTGTGAGATTTGACACTTTTTTTTCAAAACTCTGATCTAAAATATCAGTTTATACCACTTTCCCTTGGTTGATTGAGGTCCAGTGAAAAGTATTATGATCTTTCAACTCTTCTCTAACTATGTGAGATTTATTGTGGCATGACGTCACACAGAAAGTCACATGATCATGCCATATATTCAGCATGTGACATAAAATTTAAGGTGCATGTCCAGATAAAATGGAAAAAATGCTCCAGCAAACTATGAGCAAACAAAACAATCTTGACACTGTTCAAAGGCAGACATGTGCATGTTCTTATAATAATAGGAGAAAATAAAATCATTTTTAAAATTTTTGATTTATTGCAGTTTTTCAACATTTTTTATGACGGATATTAGCGGTCCACCACTAAAACAGGCCTTGAAAGGGTTAATTTTTAAATTTATTGATGAAATAATATATCATTCAAGAGAAGACAACTTAAGTTAAACAGCAAAAAAAAAAAAAAAAAAAAAGGAATACCTATTTTTACTTTAATGTGGTAGGCTGTTGAAAATATGGCCCAAAATGGGCACTATCAGGAGAACGTTAGTCAAAGTTAACAGGATCTGAGGGTTAATAATAACCTGCAAACTGTATATTTTGGTGCCCCATGTGAGTCATATCACTATTATTCACTATAGATTCTTCCTAAGCCCCGCCTCCTTTTGCTCTGTGCTCCAATAACAGTTGAGCAACCTCAGTCACAATTTCCTCTCCAGTTTCCTTGACTAAAGTCGCTCTGTGCTGACAGATGCTGCTGGGGGATGTGAAAAACTGACATAGTACATACAGTCACATCTTAAGTTAACATCATAGGTGCTCGTGTGGTTAAACAAGCAGAACCAAACCTCTGAATTTAGTTGGTTATTTTAAATTTTTCACGGATCATTATACAAGCTTTATTTAAACATTTTGACGAATGATGTAGCAGATCCAATCAAATAGGTGCTGGTCACACTTTAAGGCCTGAGCACCACGCTTTGAAAAAGGGTAAAGCTAATTTAATTAAGTCTCAAAATATACTAAACTACAAAGTTGACATTCATTAATAATTACATTAATTACTGCAACAAAAATTAGCACTAGCTAGTAAAGACTGAGTGGCTTTTTAAACAGTAGAAGTTGGCAGCATTCACTCATGTGCAACATTAAACAGACCAGCGTTTATTTACAAGATAATCAAAGATAATCAAATATTTGGACGTGGTACAAGGGAAGGCTACATGTCGTGCGATGCTATTGTGTTTTCCAGCTAAAAAGTGACAACTACAGGTAATCTGCAGACATATTTTTTCAAAAAGATATCCAGGTTGAAGAAAAAGTCAGAGTGTTACCTTTTTAAAGATCAAAACCATGTTTGTACTTATCGTTCAAGAACAGCTTGCAGTTTACTTTGGGTATACCTTGGACTGGGCTTTTAGGCTAATTATACCGCAGTGAAATTAAACTGAAATTGATTTTTGTAGGTGTCTAAAATTTGTGCTGCTGCTGAACCTGTCCACAGCAGGACATTGATTAGCTTCAGACACCAGCACTCCTGCTGCTTCTTCAAACTGGGGGTGTGTCGACCTTCATCTACTGTAGGTAAAACACTGACTGACACAAGCACACTTTAAATAACCTGAACTGTCCCTTTAATCTGAAAAGTAACCATTAATTACTACTTCCATCTAATAAACGCAGAGCAGCAGAGTAAACGTACTCCAAACAAACACAACAGCAGCACATTAAACTGACAAATCAGCTCTGAAGACGAGAGCTGAGAGACACTAAATGCACAATCTGCTCCATGAAACATTTCAGGTTTAGTAGCTTTTATGTGGGTAAATAAACCATCTGCACACCCCATTGGAAAAGAACATGATAATGAGAGAAACTCTCTTCTTCTGTGTTTGTCTCTTTCTCTTCAGCCTCTGAAGCAAACACTGTGCTCCTACTACACCAGAGAATCTCATCCATAATACATTCAGGACTGCAGGGATTTGAGTGCTTCCACCAACACACACATTAAAACAAAAACAAACCACACACACACACACACACACACACACACACACACACACACAGCAGCAAATCCTTGAAAATAAAAATAATGTATGGATCCTTCATGAGGTGCATCATGACCATGACACTGTGTCACAGAGCAGATTCAGGCTTTCTCTCAGACACGTCACATACATGTGAGACTCGTCACGTCTGCAGCAGATGGATGAAGTGTGTTCATCAGCTGCGAGGAGAAACATCACCAGGACAGTTCTAATAACTAATAATCAGCCTCTGAACAGAGACTTTCTGGAGAGTCTGTGGTTAGTTCACATGTCTGTAATAACAGCAGGACAGTTGAGTGTCTGTGAGTAGTTTAGGTGTCTGTAATAACAGCAGGACATTCTAGAATCTGTTTTAGTTTAGGGGGTCATGAAATAATCAAAATATCTGGTGGGAATGGGTGCTAATATCAGAGGAAGGAGTAAGTCAAAAGCCCCAGCATGTTGTATGCACACTGTCACACCACACACACCCAGTTCAGACCAAGCTAAGGATCTACAGTGAAGATTCAGGCTAAAAACATGGTGTTAATAACATTTTTTAAATCAACTTGGCATGTTGGGGATTTAGGAGACTTGGATTACACCAGACATGTTTTTCCTGACCTTCAATTGTCATGAGGGTGAGTAGATAATGACTGAATTTTCATTTTTGGGTGAACTCTCCCTTTAACTTCCCAACAGGACATGATGCTAACAAGCTAGCGAGCAAACATCTGAGTGTTTCATTTTTTCCCCAGTGAGGAACCTGCTCTGTGCATCAGCGAACAGTCTCAGCGATGTGCCACTTGTTTGAAAAACTGTTTGCAAACGTCCTATTTTAATGAAATTTCGTACGCTTGCTTCACTTCCAATCTGTTTTCTTTGGTCAAAATCAAACCTGACATCACTGACATTTGAGTTTCCCCTCATCAAAGCTGTCAACGGATGATGAGAGATTAATTAATGAGTTTGAGAAGTTGCACATCTAAAAACAGAAACAATGTCAAAAAGGTTTGGAGGTTTGGAAGGAAGTTGTGGATCTGCTGGTTAGAGTTAGAAGTGAGTAAACTTTCCCAATGATATAGAACCAAGATTGACTGAAGAAAATTACATTAAGTTCTACAAAAATAACTCAGACACTGAATTTACTCTGGACATTTTTCTTTACCCTCGATCCACTCGAGTTTGCCTGCTCACTGTACATTAGGAAGCAGCGTCAGTCTTGAACAAGTTCCAAGTTACTGTGGTGGGAATGAAACGAGTCGATTCCCTGCTCAAGTCAAGTTATTGACTTCTCAATAAAATGCATAATCGATTTGAAGCCTAACATAACTTAAACTTAACGTTACCTTCCTAGCTAAAGTTCAACCTGCTAATAAGTTAGTGGGTTTGATAGTGACAGGTTAAGTTTGTGGTTGTGGCAGTTGTGTCACAGATTTTTGAGCTGCAGACCTCTGAAACCACTTATTTTCTTACTGCTGTCATTAACAGCATAATCCTTGAATTCAAAGCTAATTATTTTTGGACTGGCCTCCACTGTGACAGCTGCAGGTTTGCTTCCACTGCACCAGAAATCACCGGGGCTGTCCTGAGTAACTTTATGGGCCTAGAAGCTTTGGAGAACAAGTCCGAGACCAGTGTGGCAGGTCCAGCTCGCGCTGAAGCTGCTGCAGCAGCACCTTCACAATTCAGTTCAGTTTAATTTTAACTGTTTTGTTGGCATGACGTAACACTTTACATATTCTGAAAATGCTAAACATATAAAAAGACTTTGAAAACACACTATCACAGATTACTTCTCTCTCTCTCATCCTGAATCCTGCTGGAAGAAGCAGCTGCAGCAACTTCAGTGCAGGCTTGACACAGACCGACAAAACACCAGCAGCACCAACAACACAGAGGCAGCCAGCAGGGAAAATGTATAAATAGATTCATACTAATTTTGCTGTTTGAATACCACAGCATCAAATGAAGCTCTGAATCTTTCAGTAGAACAACTAAAAATCAGCCAGTCATGTTTGAAAAACAAAAACATAACTTCTCAACTTCTAGAAAATTACAAATGGAGTCAAGTCATGCAGCTCAAGTCCCCCACCTCTAGCTAACATTAGCAAGCTATGTTAACTAGCTTCCACTTTCTGAGTGAAGATGAAGGTTTTTAAAATATTTTCATGTATTTATGTTTTTAGATAGGACAGCTGAGTGAAGACAGGAAACCAGGAGAGAGAGAGTGAATAATGACATGCAGGCGGGAGTCAAACCCACTGCCGCTCTACCATCTGAGCTACACAAAATTAACAGCACAATGTTTCCTCCCAGGTGCTGAATGTTGGACAGGGGACTTTAAAACAGCTGGTAACCAAGACTTTGTGGTACCAGTGTTCAGCTGCAGGGCTGCGACGTGCTACAGACAAACAAACATCTGAAGTTGATAACACACCTCCAGGCGAGGCCTGAAACTGAAGCTGTGTTTTTTTTAATCTGGTACACTCAATTCTAACCAGCCTTTCACACACGAGCAGAAGCTGCTGCGTTTATACTCACACACTTCAAATCTGAGACCACACTGTGGGCCTGTAAGTGGGCGTGGAGACTTAAAAGAACTGAGCTGAAACAGACCGAAGAAGAAAAAATCACTGTCTGGTCTCTGGGCAACAAAGCAGAAGGACAGAGACATTAAATGACAAATGCAGGACAGAGGAAAGGCCAAAGACGAGAGGCAGCAGGACGGATGTCAGCAGAGCGTGAGACAGCTGACAGCAGATACACTCAACACGCTCAGAGACAAACACAACGAGCAGAATGACTTCAACCCTGAAGATAAACTGTCATTTAGTGATTTCAAAAGGTGTCAGAAGCTGGAGAAGAGAGGGCGCACACAAACACACACACAAACACACACACAAACACAACAAAAACACACAAACACACACACACAACAGGAAAGAGAGAGAGAGAGAGAGAGAGAGAGAGAGAGAGAGAGAGAGGAGAGAGAGAGAGAGGAGGAGAGAGAGAGAGAGAGGAGAGAGAGGCAGGCAGAGCTGCTGTCAGTTCACCTGAAGACGATCAGATGTTTTAGTGTCTGACAGACTTGTTACAGAACAAACATGGACGCCAAAGTTTTGAAACACTAAACTACAATATCTATGATTAAAAGTCTGTAAAAGTTGTAGCTGCTCAAGATGGAGCTGATCTTGACTGCATTATATACTTTCGGGTCATTTGATCTAAAATATAAATGAAGGAACCTCCGTCCGTCTCTCTGTCTGTATGACTGTCCTTCACAGATCTCGAGAACTGTCCTTCCAGTTAACTTTACACTTGTTGTGTGTATTGCTGAAGGAGTGCAGTGTTGAATTTGGTGCACTTTGACAGACTGTGGCGCTATAACAACAAACCTTATGTGCTGTAACTGAAACCTTTTAGCCACAAATCTCAGAAACAAGTTTCTCCTTTGGTTCCTGGATTCTGTGGCTCCAGATGAAGCTGTTCATATAAACCATGCCTATCTGCATCTACAGAGCGATTTTCCACCATTTTGAATTTTGTCCAAATCTGCACCATCATCACCAGAATCTCTGCACCGAGTCAGTTTGGCTACAGGTGGCCCTCAAAGGTTGCTCGAATGCTGTGGGCGGTGCCTACGTTACAAAAACTGTTGTATTTCCTGAACTCGTCTGACAGGAGATACAGAAGTATCTGCTGCTGAACCACCAGACTGAGGAGCAGCTTCTTCCCCCCTGTTATTTCTTCACTTAATTCCAATCAATCGATCGATCGATCAAAAGAACACTTAATCAAAATCTCATTATACAACCTTGTAAATGATAAATAAATCACCTTGTATCGTTGCATCCATATTAAGAAGAGCAGAAGTATAAAGTAGAGCTGCAACAATTAATCAAATATTAATGGATTATTAAATTAATCGCCAATGGGTGGATGTTTAGCTCAGTTGGTAGAGCCTCCGACTCATGTATGGAGGCTGTTAGTCTTCTGCAGCGGCTGCTGGTTTGACTCCCGCCTTCGGCCCTTTGCTGCGTGTGATCCCCTCTCTCTCTGTCCTGTTTCCTGTCTACTCTCTGGCTGTCCTGTCCAATAAAGGCAAAAAAATGTCAAAAAAAAAAAAAAAAAAAAAAATCTTAAGAAAAAAAAAAACAGGGTTTATAAATGTGATTATCAGGGGTTGTATGACCTCCACACACACACACACACACACACACACACACACAACAGACACACACACAGACACACACACAGACAGACAGACAGACAGACAGACAGACAGACACAGACACACAGACAGACAGACAGACACAGACACACAGACACACAGACAGACAGACAGACAGACAGACAGACAGACACACAGATACAAAGACAGAGTGAGCAAATCCTCCACATAACACCAAGTGGCCATGGAAACGCTTGTGTTCCCATGGCAACGGAGGAGGATGCTGTGGTGACCAGGCCATCCCCTGTGGCGACTGCTCAACTCCAGGGCACTCAACCCTTTGCCACTTTACTGTGGCTGTGTATCCACACCAGCAGTGACACACACACGATAAGATAAGTGGGTGGGGGAGAGTTATTTTTAAATGTAATGAATTACGCATTGTTTATTGTTTGATTTTTATTTAAATTAAACTGTAAGGAACTCCATGAAGCCCACTTACCTGCACATCGTGATGATTTTTTCAGTTAGTCAACTAATCTAATGACTAATTTATCAATCATATTAAAGATTATTTGTTATTTTCTTGATTAACAGAATAAATTATTTACCCACAATAAATATCAAACACTTGTCTCATTATTTCATTTCACACATAAAGCACATGACAGTAATGATCAGAGGTGGACAAAGTACTCAACCCCAGTACTTGAGTCAAAGTACAGATACTCCTGGTCAAATGTTACTAAACTACAAGTGAAAGTTGCTCAGTCAAAACTTTACTCAAGTTAAAGTACTAGAGTACTTGCTTTTAAAAATACTTAAGTATTCAAAAGTACAAATTACAATGTACATTTTCTAATAGCAATACACTGCTGTATTGTTTTCACAGTGCATTTACAGAAGCTTATAACTCTCTGAAACCATAGAAACACCTATAAAACCTTCAGCACAGAAATACAATCAAAAACAAAAAGGACATCTATTGTCATTTTCTAATGTAACTGTATTAAAATCACTGCATAAAATTAGATTGAATTCGACTGTAAACTCCTCTCCAAGTCTGTTAAATAATTGAGATTTCTTTCTGTCTTCAGGGGCAGTACATACATTAATTATGTGGTATTTTTCACCCTGATAAAAACAATCCAAAATTAAAAGCCTACCTGGAATTATTTCCCTTTTTCTAATTATAATATCATCTCGAAATTTAATTTTGTCTTTCTCCTGCCGTCACCATTACTGAGTTTTGTGTGAATGAAAGAGGGACAGTTTGCTCGCTCTTGTTATGGAACGCACCCGGATGTCCGCTTTTACATCAGCCCCAGTTGAGAGCGAGTACTGTGATTGGTTTCCTTCTGTGAGGAACAGAGCATGTGGCCAATTGCATTTTAGAAAAGAAAAATATCAACAGCTGTCTTCAAAGCTATGCCCAAATTTCCGCCAGGCACGGCTGCGCCGCGTTATGGCCTCGCTGCAGCAGTCGGAGCAATTCACGGCCATTCTAGACAATACTTGTGTTTCCACCAGAAGCGGCCCAGCTGCTCTGCTCTCCTTCAAATACGCACCGAGTCTATTTTTGACGGCTGCCACGTCAATTAGCACAGCGCAGATCGAATGGGCAGGAAGTCAGACACAGAAAAGGGAGGGGGAATCCGGCTAATTTTCAAAATAAAAGACCCCGTGCAGAATCACGATTATAAAGACAGACAGAAAAGAAAGTATTTAACTACATGGCCTGCTTATCCATGATAGAAGCACAAAGAGCAAGGAAGGAGGACCTGGTCAATAAAATCTGAGCAAGTAAACATGATCAGGCAGGCAAAACACTCTGCTGCTGAAACGCTTCTGAAACGCTGCTGGAGGAGAGACTTGCAGCCGTGCAGAGGACAGAACAAAACCGCGGCACACACACGACCCACAGTAAAAGTAACGAGTAACGACAACCCTCCTAGAAATGTAGTGGAGTCAAAAGTACAATATTTGTCTTTGAAATGTAGTGGAGTGAAAGTCATAAGTTCCAAAAAAACAAATACTCAAGTAAAGTACAGATACTCAAAATATGTACTTAAGTACAGTACTAACTACTAAGTAAATATACTTCGTTACTGTCCACCACTGGTAATGATTAGGGCTGGGTATTGTTCAAAAACCTTTGCTACCAGTACTCAGGCTTGGGGAGTAACAGATTACATATAGGAGGATTATGTAATCTGGATATAAAAAAAACAAAGGTAGCTGTCTGACTGTAACTGTCTGACTGTAACTGTCTGACTGTAGCTGTCTGACTCTAACAGTCTGACTGTAACTGTCTGACTGTAGCTGTCTGACTCTAACAGTCTGACTGTAACTGTCTGACTGTAGCTGTCTGACTGTAACTGTATGACTGTAACTGTCTGACTGTAGCTGTCTGACTGTAACTGTCTGACTGTAACTGTCTGACTGTAGCTGTCTGACTGTAACTGTCTGACTGTAGCTGTCTGACTGTAACTGTATGACTGTAACTGTCTGACTGTAGCTGTCTGACTGTAACTGTCTGACTGTAACTGTAGCTGTCTGACTGTAACTGTCTGACTGTAACTGTCTGACTGTAACTGTCTGACTGTAGCTGTCTGACTGTAACTGTTGACTGTAGCTGTCTGACTGTAACTGTCTGACTGTAACTGTCTGACTGTAACTGTATGACTGTAACTGTATGACTGTAGCTGTATGACTGTAGCTGTCTGACTGTAACTGTCTGACTGTAGCTGTCTGACTCTAACTGTCTGACTGTAACTGTCTGACTGTAGCTGTCTGACTGTAGCTGTCTGACTCTAACTGTCTGACTGTAACTGTCTGACTGTAGCTGTATGACTGTAGCTGTCTGACTGTAGCTGTATGACTGTAACTGTCTGACTGTAGCTGTCTGACTGTAACTGTCTGACTGTAGCTGTCTGACTGTAGCTGTATGACTGTAACTGTCTGACTGTAGCTGTCTGACTGTAACTGTCTGACTGTAGCTGTATGACTGTAACTGTATGACTGTAGCGGTATGACTGTAACTGTGTGACTGTAGCTGTATGACTGTAGCTGTATGACTGTAACTGTATGACTGTAGCGGTTGACTGTAGCGGTATGACTGTAGCGGTATGACTGTAACTGTGTGACTGTAGCTGTATGACTGTAACTGTCTGACTGTAACTGTCTGACTGTAGCTGTCTGACTGTAGCTGTCTGACTGTAACTGTCTAACTGTAGTATGACCACGTACATTCAGGATGTATAATGATGACAGCTGAGCTGCTGCTGCAGGTCTTCATTATTCTGCTCAGCTCTCTTGTACATGAAGTTTTAGAAATATGATGTTTCAATCATGTTTTAGTCTTTATGCATTTTGCAGGAATAAAAATGTGATTAAAATTAAGAACTGGCCCCGAGCCCCGAGCGCGGCCCCGGCCCTCCCATACGCATTAAACATGTACATGCATCAAGAAAAATGATGACATTCATTTAAAGAAAATAAGATTCTGGAATAAAAACATCCAGAAATTCATGAAATATTGTTTTGACTGTTAAAAAGTTTGGTCTGATTTCCAGTGAGTAACTAACAAGTGTCTGTGCTGCAGTGTCTGTGACGGTTGTGTCTGTGACGTTTGTGTTTGTGACGGTTGTGCCTGTGACGTTTGTGTCTGTGATGGTTGTGCCTGTGAGGGTTGTGCCTGTGAGGTTGTGTCTGTGACGGTTGTGCCTGTGACGTTTGTGTCTGTAATGTTTGTGTCTGTAATGTTTGTGTCTGTGACGTTTGTGTCTGTGACGTTTGTGTCTGTGACGGTTGTGTCTGTGAGGGTTGTGCCTGTGACGTTTGTGTCTGTGATGTTTGTGTCTGTGATGTTTGTGTCTGTAATGTTTGTGTCTGTGACGTTTGTGTCTGTGACGTTTGTGTCTGTGATGTTTGTGTCTGTGACGTTTGTGTCTGTGACGTTTGTGTTTGTGATGTTTGTCTCTGTGACGTTTGTCTCTGACGTTTGTGTGTGTGATGTCTGTGTCTGTGACGTTTGTGTCTGGACGCTTGTGTCTGTGACGTTTGTGTCTGTGATGTTTGTCTCTGACGTTTGTGTCTGTGACGTTTGTCTCTGTGATGTTGTCTGTGATGTTTGTGTCTGTGACTTTTGTGTCTGTGATGTTTGTCTGTGACGTTTGTGTCTGTGATGTTTGTGTCTGGGACGTTTGTCTCTGTGACGTTTGTGTCTGTGACGTTTGTCTGTGACGCTTGTGTCTGTGATGTCTGTGACGTTTGTGTCTGTGACGTTTGTGTCTGTGATGTTTGTGTCTGGGACGTTTGTCTCTGTGACGTTTGTGTCTGTGACGTTTGTCTGTGACGCTTGTGTCTGTGATGTCTCTGATGTTTGTGTCTGTGACGTTTGTGTCTGTGATGTCTGTCTGTGACGTTTGTGTCTGTGACGTTTGTGTCTGTGACGGTTGTGTCTGTGACGTTTGTGTCTGTGACGTTTGTGTCTGTGATGTTTGTCTCTGACGGTTGTGTCTGTGACGGTTGTGTCTGTGACGTTTGTGTCTGTAATGTTTGTGTCTGTGACGTTTGTGTCTGTGATGTTTGTGTCTGTGACGTTTCTGTCTGTGATGTTTGTGTCTGTGACTTTTGTGTCTGTGATGTTTGTCTGTGACGTTTGTGTCTGTGATGTTTGTGTCTGGGACGTTTGTCTCTGTGATGTTCTGTGACGTTTGTCTGTGACGTTTGTGTCTGTGATGTCTGTCTGTGACGTTTGTGTCTGTGACGTTTGTGTCTGTGACGCTTGTGTCTGTGACGTTTGTCTCTGATGTTTGTGTCTGTGACGTTTGTGTCTGTGATGTTTGTGTCTGTGACGTTTGTGTCTGTGATGTTTGTGTCTGTGAGTTTGTGTCTGTGCTTGTTGTGATGCTTGTGTCTGTGACGCTTGTGTCTGTGATGCTTGTGTCTGTGACGTTTGTGTCTGTGACGTTTGTGTCTGTGATGTTTGTGTCTGTGAACATCAACTGAAAACAGTCACATGATTCTGTCAGGCTGAACACTGAACACATGACGTCCTTCAGATTCCACAAAAATCTGCACTGATGAAGAAGGAAACTGATCATCTGGAAATTTTATTTTATTTTGTTTCCTTATGTTTGGTTTGTTCCTGTTTGTCTCACAGTACGACACAAGTGCACATTTTTATACACCTATTGTTTCCTTTACTTATTGATTTATTTACTTTTTATCTTTAATCCGAGTGCTCACAGAGACTCTGAGACTGTAAAGGATCAGTAAAGTGAGAGACTCGTCGTGATAATACAGGACAGGTTGAAGACAGGTTGAAGATGAATCTACTGGACACTGATTTAAACCTGGCTGCTGTTTATTTTTTTCTCTCGTCTGTGTGTTTTCTTCTCTCAGGTAACTGATTTTGTTGAGATCTGATTGTAAAAGACATTAAGTAAAAAAATAGAAACTCTCTCTTGTGAAAACTTCTGTCTGCCAGTCAAAATCAGAATGATAACTACAACAACTGCAGCATAAAACAACGAGTGCAGCCTGAAATATAACTGCGACAGTACGAGCCTCCTAACAGCAGCTGGAAAATCAGAGTTCACTGCTGCTCACAGGTCTGTTTTCTTTTCCTCCAGCAGAGTCCTGCAGCTGTGATGAATGAGACTGCAGCCCTCAATAACATTAAAGTGAAGTCCAAATCACATTAAGAACGTAACGGGCCTGTTTCCAAAGCACACGCTCAGCCAAACTTCTCACTGGTTCACTCTGAAATCACACAATAAATCCATTTCAACTGTCCTGACATGTTCTTTAGGACAAGAGACCACACGAGCTGAGAAATGGACGTTTCACTGCCATCACGTTCAATCCTACACGAGTCTGAACTTGAAATATATTTTCACACAGTATCTCACTATAATCCAGGGATAATAATGACTAATCAATCATTAAGACTTTGATCATTCAAGTTAAATTTAATCAATTAATCAAATAAAGATCTGAAATATGACAGATATTATTTTTATGAGTGAACTCTGCATCTTATCTGACTGATGGTTTAATATGTCGACCTTTACATCTTCACATGTTTCACAGCCTGTAACTGTCAGAGAATCTGTAATATGTTACTGTGGAAATAAAGATTTGATTTAGGGGGAAAAATGTGTTTGATTTTGTTTGATATCATTTATTTAAGGTTTTTATTGATAATTATGAATCCATTATTTCACTGGGTGCCCCCTCCAGGAGGGCATCAGAAATCACAGCAGGTCTCCAAGACTATGTCTGTTCTGAGCTCCTCAAAATCAGTTTTACACATGTGGAGTAAAATCACAGTTTCAGGGTTTGTTCACCTTCACACCGAAGTCAAAGACTTTTCAAGCATTTTTAATCTTTTCCAGCAGCTTCCAGCTGTGCTAAATAACATAATTATACATAAAATGATTATTTCTCCATCTATTGAATCAGATGTTACTGTGCTTTAATTGACCAAAATGATGTTTTGTGACAGAAAAGCTGACAAGTTTGAGCCCCATCAGTCATGAACAAGAACTGAGGATGGAGCTGATAAGTTGAAGTTTGGTGAAATAAAGGTTTGTTGTTTGTCTCCTACATTGATCATATTCATTCTACTTTGTTTCGCTCTTTGTTTCTCTCCTGGTCTTCTGCGCCCCCCCCTGCAGTGGCTCAGATTATATATTTTGCTTCTGTCACACTCAGTCAGCTGAAGTTTGAAGAAGATGATGAAGAAGTTTTTAAGTTTTTATGAACCGGATCATCTGCAGGTTTTATGGTGAAACATCTGTTACCCTGTAAAATAGGTTTACGGTGAAAACCTGAAGTACGTCCACAGATCTGAGATGAGAATAAATCTATGAAATCCACAGTGAGAGAGTGAAGAGAGAACACAAAACATCGAGAGCACAGATGAGTTTCTCTCATCGTGACACATCTGATATTATTCATCTTTAAAAGAGTCCTGCACACATTCATCACTTCACTCTGTAACATCGCAGGAATCACAATGATTCCACCTCGTTCAAGATGGATTCTACACAATATTTCTTCACCACTGCTGCTGCCAACAAAAGCAACTGAGAGGAGAGAGTTTATGTTTGAAGCCCCTCAACTTACCTCCTCATAGAAGATCCTGCGTTTAAAAACTGTCGTCTTATTTCAAGTCAGACTGCACGTTTCAGATGATGCTACACCTGTACACAATTTAAAAGACTGCATGTTCTATTTATACTCTACATATACATATATATACACACACACAGTATTTAAATTTTTCCTCAGCAGTTGTTCACGGCCCCACTGGTGCAATCTAGTGGTTGTGTTTACCGTTGTACTTTGTTGGTTAGTCTCACATAACCAGACGTCTCTCCACAGCCCTCAGCTCAGAAAACACCCTGCCTTGTTTGCATTTCTTTTAACCAATCACAATCGTCTTGGGCGGAGCTAAGCCCAGGATGCTGTCTACATTACCCACAATGCAACTTGACTGTTGCATGAGATGCTAGTAGCAGCTAATGTAGCCTGCAGCCTGCAGCAGAGATGAGCAGCAGTTCGGTAAAATGTAAACTGTAAACTCCCGTCTGTCATCACATTTCTCAGACAGGACACAGCGCCCCCTGGAGACAGTGAAGGGTTTATTCAACACCGTGTTTGACTCACATGCGTGCAGGGAGAAGTGTTTGCGTTCGGAGGATCCTGCGTTCCCAGCAGCTGACGGTATCGGAGGGGCCACGGTGGCCCCCAGGGACCCGACGACCGGGCGGGGGGTGGAGGTGACGGCCGCCGACGAGCTGGAGGAGTCTCCGCCCTCTCCCAACAGGTGCTGGATGGAGTGGAGCTGGAAACAGGGGTCAGAGAGCAGGACGGAGGCTGCCCGAGAGATCCTGAGGACAGGAGGACAGAGGACAAACTGTTAGAGGACGTGACGCTCACATTACAGCCTCAGCATTAGAACAGGGGGGTCAAACTGTGGCCCAGGGGCCATTTCAGGTCCCTCCAACCCACAACATGACGTCCAATACATGACTGAAATAAAAACAAATCAGCATTTGACCAAAACACAGACAGACAGAACAACAGAACAGACAACAGACAGAACAGTCAACAGACAGAACAACAGAACAGACAACAGACAGAACAAACAACAGACTAAACAGACAGAATACACAACAGAATAGACAACAGACAGAACAGTCAACAGACAGAACAGACAGAACAACAGAACAGACAACAGACAGAACAACAGAACAGTCAACAGACAGAACAGACAACAGACAGAACAGACAGAACAACAGAAGAGTCAACAGACCGAACAGACAGAACAACAGACAGAACAGTCAACAGACAGAACAGACAGAACAACAGAACAGACTAAACAGACAGAACAGTCAACAGACAGAACAGACAGAACAACAGAACAGACAGAACAAACAACAGACTAAACAGACAGAATACACAACAGACAGAACAAACAACAGACAGAACAACAGAACAGACAACAAACAGAACAGTCAACAGACAGAACAGACAGAACAACAGAACAGACAACAGACAGAACAACAGAACAGTCAACAGACAGAACAGACAACAAACAGAACAGTCAACAGACAGAACAGACAGAACAACAGAACAGACAACAGACAGAACAACAGAACAGTCAACAGACAGAACAGACAACAGACAGAACAGACAGAACAACAGAAGAGTCAACAGACAGAACAACAGAACAGACAACAGACAGAACAGTCAACAGACAGAACAGACAGAACAACAGAACAGACTAAACAGACAGAATACACAACAGACAGAACAAACAACAGACAGAACAACAGAACAGAACAGTCAACAGACAGAACAACAGAACAGACAACAGACAGAACAACAGAACAGTCACCAGACAGAACAGACAACAGACAGAACAGACAGAACAACAGAACAGTCAACAGACAGAACAGACAGAACAACAGAACAGAACAGTCAACAGACAGAACAACAGAACAGACAACAGACAGAACAACAGAACAGTCACCAGACAGAACAGACAACAGGCAGTACAGACAGAACAACAGAACAGACAACAGACAGAACAACAGAACAGACAACAGACAGAACAGTCAACAGACAGAACAGACAGAACAAACAACAGGCAGAACAGACAGAACAAACAACAGACAGAACAGACAGAACAACAGAACAGACAACAGACAGAACAGACAACAGGCAGTACAGACAGAACAACAGAACAGACAACAGACAGAACAACAGAAGAGTCAACAGACCGAACAGACAGGACAACAGAACAGACAACAGACAGAACAGTCAACAGACAGAACAGACAGAACAACAGAACAGACAACAGACAGAACAAACAACAGACTAAACAGACAGAATACACAACAGACAGAACAAACAACAGACAGAACAACAGAACAGACAACAGACAGAACAGTCAACAGACAGAACAACAGAACAGACAACAGACAGAACAACAGAACAGTCACCAGACAGAACAGACAACAGACAGAACAGACAGAACAACAGAAGAGTCAACAGACAGAACAGACAGAACAACAGAACAGACAACAGACAGAACAGTCAACAGACAGAACAGACAGAACAACAGAACAGTCAACAGACAGAACAGAACAGACAACAGACAGAACAACAGAACAGTCAACAGACAGAACAGACAACAGGCAGTACAGACAGAACAACAGAACAGACAACAGACAGAACAGTCAACAGACAGAACACACAACAGACAGAACAAACAACAAACAGAACAGACAGAACAAACAACAGACAGAACAAACAACAGACAGAACAGACAGAACAAACAACAGACAGAACACACAACTGACAGAACAGTCAACAGCAGAACAGACAGAACAAACAACAGACAGAACAACAGAACAGACAACAGACAGAACAAACAGACTAAACAGACAGAACAAACAACAGACAGAACAACAGAACAGTCAACAGACAGAACAGACAACAGGCAGTACAGACAGAACAACAGAACAGACAACAGAACAGTCAACAGACAGAAAAACAGAACAGTCAAAAGACAAAGCAGACAACAAACAGAACTGACAGAACAACAGAACAGACAACAGACACGACAGACAGAACAACAGAATGATTCAAAGAGACAGAAGAGCTGCTGAGTTTGTGTCAAATGCATGACTACTCTAAAAAATAAAGGTGCTAGCTAGAGCCATAAAGTGTTCTTTAGCTTGTCCCAACAGGAGAACCCTTCTTGGTTCCTCATAGAACCTTGTATAAAGATTCCACTTGGAGCTCTTACAGAGTTCAACCTAGAACCCAACATGAAGGATTATACTGAGAACCATCTGTGAAAGGTTCCACCCATAACCTCCATGAGATGTTCTATAGGGGAACTCTTCAATGGTCCAATGGGTCCACCCAGAAACCTCTCTGGGGATTCTAACAAGGATCTTTCCACTTTATAATGGTGCTAACAAGAACCCACTCAGGAGGTTCTACCAGAATATTTTTATATTCTGTGGGTTTTATCTAGAACCCACTTAGGGGGTTTGATTGAGAACCCTTTTATATTCCAAGGGTTTCACCTGGAACCCACTTAGGGTGTTCTACCGAGAACCTTTTTTTTAAATGGAACCCACTGAGCCTTTAAGAGACGTGATAACTGTGCGATCGGCCCGTGAAGAATGAATCGACTCGGAGTAAATGTGGTCAGAAACTAAATCTGATGTGACATCAGCAGCAGGCGGAGAACACGGATGAGAAAGGAGGATGTGGTGGAACAGTGTCAGAGAGATGTTCTGTTGTCAGTCAGTAACCACAGTGCCAGCAGAGATCAGCAGCAGGTAAAACATCCACAACAAGTAAAACTCAACCTCTGCCATCACAGGATGTTTCCTGGAACGGAGCCGGTGGAAGAACCTTCTTGTTCTCTGTTCCACCGAGTCTCACAGCCAGCATGACACAGGAGCTGCTCTCTCACTTCTCATCCGTCTCTTTATCTGTCTCTTCTTGTCCTGACATGTGAAACCATCAGCGTGTCTGTCTGTCTGTCTGATCCGTCCAGCGTCCACCCCCCCGCTCCTCTCCCCTGCGGCGCCGCTCCATCCACCCTCTCTGCATCAATCTTTTATAGCGGGGCTTTCCACAAGACCTGACTCCCACTCACGACTCCACTCTCCCTTTTGTCTCTTCTTACCGCTGATACTGTACTCGGCACTCTCTCTCTTCCTCTCGCACTATTTCTGGACTCTTCTCAGAGCCAACCTGCTCTGAAGCACCCGGCCGTGTGCTGCTGTCTTGGCAGGTGGGTGTGCTGTGCATACTGCTGCTTCTGACCTCCACCCTCCTACTTTATGCTTTTACTCCACAACATCTCAGAAGGAAATCTTGGACTTTAATCTGACAGCTGGAGCTACAAGTTACTTTATAGGTTCAGATGGGAAATAAAAACGTGATGAAGCAGCGCTGATAAAGATTTAACCAGCGAGCGGTCAACAGTGCCGTGTGATTGTTCTGAAATCACATCATACTGAAACGATCCCATTCGTCCAGCAGCCGTTATCCTGAAAACAAACACCCACGTCTGTGTTCACAAAACTACCAGCCTGGTACAACTTACATAACATATTCAATGTTCTGTTACGTCTTTTTGTTACGTCTCCTTTGTCCTGCTACATGTTTTACGTTGTTTTGTGTTGTTATGACTTTTTTGTCTGTCTTTTCTTTGTCCTATTATATCTTCTATGTTGTTTCTGTCTCGTCTCATCTGTCCTGTGTGATAAACTCTGATGGATCCACCAGTGAATCGTATTGTCTTATTGTTTTGTCCATTCAGGTTGAAATCAGTCTTGATGTTGGAAGGCTGCGCACAATGATGCAAAATAACAATAATCAATAATTCACCTCAGAGTCATTAAAACTAAAGTAAGGAGTCTGTTTTGATGGAGGGAGGAAAAGTAAAAAGTTGTTAGAAAAATAAACTGTACTCAAATAAAACACAGATACCTTCGAACTCTATGAAGTACAGTAACAAAGTATTTGTACTTAGTTACTTCCCACCTGTCTGTCCTCTACCCCAGTGATCCGTCCTCAGTTTAGAGAACTGATTATGTCGTTCTGCCGACTCTGGAACAATCGACAGTAGAACGGTTCTTGTTGACTGACAGTGTCATCAACTGATTCACCAGAATCCGTCACGTTTTTCACCACCTCTGTAAACTGTGTGTGCAGTGATGACTGACAGGTGTAGCAACAGTAACTAAGGGGGGCGGGGCTTATTGAGCATGTCTATCCAGCTCTTGTGTTATCTAAAAGCACTCAGCGGTCGTGTTGTGACGTCCACGTGTCTCTCTGGTGTCTGGATGGAAACTCACAGCTGATAGGTCACCTGTGTCCTTCACATCAGGAGTCCAGAGGGACCGACGTGGAAACACGGTGACATTTTCCTCTAAAATCCTCTCTGACCTTATCATTACAGCCGCCATGACACTTCACACAGAGACGCTGTCCTCGTCTCGTCTGTCCATTCTTTACCTTCACCTCTGCTTTCTATAATACAACAAGAAAATTTAATTTGATCCAAACGCAGAGAAAAGGAGCAGAGAGAGACGAAGACGGAGACGAAGAGGAGCAGCGTGATTCACACGGCTGCTAAATGTCACCGACTGTGTCTTTGTGTTTCAAGTCAACACGAGTCCATTGTGTCCCATCTTTAATTACAAGGCAACAAAAGGCCAAATCATTTCTAATGACGAGGAGAATTATTCACAGGCAACATGAAAAAGACTTGAAATAAGAGTCTGAGAGAAGACAAAAGACAAACCTGCCCAGAGGCAGAGACTAACAGACAGCTGATTGTTCCACGTTCACCACATGATGGACGACCAGCCGTCAAAATGTCTCTGAGTGGACAAACCACATTAATATTCATGAGGGCTGGAGCCAATCAGCTGAAGCTTCAGAACACTCTGAGACATACGGGTACTAATGAGAACCAGAAAGGGTTCTTCTGAGTGTCCCCATACCAGAACACTTTTTGGTTCCTGACAGATCCTTTTACAGAGGTTCGGAGAGTTCTACCTAGAACCCAACATAAAGGGTTATACTGAGAACCAACTGTGAAAGGTTTCACCAAGGTTCTACAGAGAACCCTCCTATGGTGTAATGGTTCTACCAAGTACCTTTCTGTGGGCCCTATCCAGAACCATTCCACCTTCTCAGGGTGCTAAGAAGAACCCTCTGAGGAGGTTCTACAGAGAACCTTTCCACAGTATATTCCAAGGGCATTTTATTTAGAACCCACCCATGGGGTTTTACTGAGAACCTTTTAAGACCCCAAGGATGTTATCTAGAACCCAACCAGGGGGTTCTAACAATAATTTTTTATATTGCAGGGATTCTATCAAAGGCTCACTCAGGGGGTTCTACTGGGAACCTTTTTATATCCCAAGTCTTTTATTTAGAACCCACTCAGGGAGTTCTACAGAGAACACTTTATGTTATGGTACAAAGAACCCTTGACAACAATCCTTGAAGGATGAAAAGGGTTCTTAATGGAACCCTTAGTCTTACAAAGAAAGCTTGACAAGCCTTTTCTTCTTCAGAAAAAGGTTCCTCAGAAACAAGTGAGACTGAAACAGCTGATGTTTAGTTTTCACAGTCAGACTCGTGCTGCTGTCAGAGAGCAGAGCGCTCAGCTGGTGGATCAATATGTGATCAGACATTAACTATCAATATATCAATCAATCTAGATTGTTTTTAACAACAATATGTTCTTTGTGTTCTGTGCAGAGAGGAAACAGTTTGTGTTTGATGTCTGAATGAACTGAACCCCCACAGACACACACACACACACACACAGACACACACACACACACACACACACCTGCAGAACCAGGTACATGTGTGTGTGATGTTAATCCCCTGTGACAGGAGATCAGCATGAAACACACACTGTGACCAAGACCCTGAGACAGCTCCTGACAAAACACACACACACACACACACCCCACACACCACACACACACACACACACACACACACACACACGTTGAGGAGTTCAGCAGCTGATCGCAGTGTATTGATCATCAGGTTCTGATTAGCTGATTGATTGACTGATTGTTGAGAGACTGATGAGTCGCTGAGCGTGATGATGATGTCACACAGGAAGTTGCTGTGGTTGGTGGAACCTGATCAGTGTGTTCTGAAGAGAACCTGTTCATGGAGGCGTCAAACCAAACAGCAGCTAATAACTGAACCAAGTTTTTATGAAACGTTTGATTTAGATGATTGAGAATCAGGGAGGAACTGATCGATTATTCTAATGATTGTTTTATTGATTAACTGACTAATCTAATGACTCATTTATGATTATTCTAAAGATGATTTGTCAGGTTACTCTATTCATTTAACAATTAATTTACCCAAAATAAAATGTAAAACTTGTCTCATTAATAAATCAATATTTTATTCCATCATGATCCTGAAAAATAAACTATTTTATATGACGACTGTTAACAGAAACATGATCATCTGATAAATCAGATAAAAGTCTTTCTGCAGCTGCTGATTGGTGTTTCACTTCAGGTCAGATGATCCGCAGTGATAAAACATCTCCAGTCTGCAGAGTTTAAACAGAAACAGCTGCTGTGTTTAAAATGCTCCTGAGCTGTAGATGAAAGCAGGCGTGAAAATCAACATATTTCTGTCATCAGCGATGTCGTTTTTGTCGATGAATCTCTCGAGCCCCACTGACAACACAGTTTTATCTTAAATTAAAGCTGCAAGCAGCGTTGAACGGGCCCTTGCACCCCCGCGCCACTCGGAGCCGTCTGCAGCCGCAACCATGTCACCAGAGGCCCACTGGTAGATGAGGTGCTGAATTTTCACTCCCTTTTGACACAGTTGGAAGCAATTGTGTGTTACTTCCTCACTTCCCCACTAGGTTGTACAATGACTGTGACTCATGAGTTTCATGTAGATGTGTTCAGGCTGGGATTATTATCATACGTGAAGTTTCACGGCGATGCAAACGTGTACACAGAAGTTAATGCCATTAATGTGTTTGTACGAAACGTAAACCTACGTTGCGCTGTCAGGGCGAAGCCCGTCGACAAAACGTTACGACTTGCACAACATAGCATTAGCAAGGTCTGAAGGTTTTCCACACCAAATTTGAGTGAGATACGGTCAAAATGTGCACAGCAGCACCTCAAAGTCTAAAACATAACATTTCTTGCCACTAGCAGGGGGCGCTATGACAATCGGGAATTTTCTCATGCATATGTGTTCAGGGTGGGACTATTATGAAACATATTAAGTTTGGTGCAGATCTGACCATGTATGCCAAAGTTATAACCATTTCCTGTTTCATGGCGAATCATCAAAATTAGCTGCCAACTCATGGCAACACCCTTTAACTGAAACAGAATCTTTTAATACATTTTAATCACAAACTAGTCTAGAAGGTTCACACCAATTTTGAAGCCGATCTGATGAATCCGTAGAAGGTGTTCGTTAAAATTCGACGCGTGAAAAACGCCAAAAATGACCACGAAATTCAAAATAGCCGACTTCCTGTTGGGATTAGGCTATGGGTTGTCGATACATTGTTGTGCGTCCGGGCATGATCTATGTGTGTACCGATTTTCGTGCATGTCGGTGAAACGTGGCGGTAATGGCGGTGTTTAGAGGGCGTGGCCAAGCCATTTGGCAGGCCCATTGACGAAACTCACAGCACATGTTCGGACCCGGACCATTAACAAGCATGTGAAATTTCAGAGAGATTCAGTACACTGAAGCCAGGGTCACTTCCTGTGTTCTGTGAAACGCTGACCTTCGCCATGCCGTCAGGGCAACGCCGTTTGATGATACGTCACAATCTTCATGATATAGCATCGCCAAGGTCTTAAGGCCTTTCAGACCAGATTTGAGCTGGATATGGTCAGTGTGCTGGGAGCAGCACTTCACAGTGTAAAACATGTCATTTCCTGTCGCCAGCAGGGGGCGCTATGACAAACACGGAATTTTGTCATGTAGCTGTTTTCAGGGTGGGACTATTATGAATCATGCGAAGTTTGGTGAGGAATGGACAATGTAGTCCAAAGTTATAGCGATTTCGTGTTTCATGGTGAAACGTCAAACTTCGACGCCAAAAAGCCGATACGCCCTTCAACGATAGCGCAATCTTTTAATAACTTTTGATCACAAGGCAGTTGTAGCCAGTGATTTTGAAGTCATTATGATAAATCCTGTAGGAGGAGTTCGTTAAAATACAACACGTGGAAAACGCCAAAAATGACCACGGAATTCAAAATGGCTGGCTTCCTGTTGGGTTTAGCCTATAGGGTCCCCCAGACTTTTTTGTGCGTCTGGGCATGATCTACGTGTGTACCGATTTTCGTGCAAATCGGTGAAACGTGCGGGTAATGGCAGCGTTTAAAGGGCGTGGCCAAGTCATTTTGCCACGCCCACCAACCAAAACCACATGACAAGTAAATTTTCACCAAGACTGACGTGTGTGCCAAAATTGGTGAGTTTTTGAGTATGTTTAAGCCCCCAAAAATGCAATTCATTTTTTGGGCAGTCTGAGCGAAAAACAATAGGGCCTTGCACCTACGGTGCTCGGGCCCTAATAAATCCAAACCAGACAGCCAGAAACGGAAGTAAATCCCACCTTGATGACTGTCCTGCACTTTGGTCTGGTGCTTCAAAACAAGAGCTTAATAAGATCCAGCTGCTCTGCAGCGCTCAGTGAGGGACAGTGTGGACGGACACATGGAAGCTGTCAGGGATGGAGGAGGTGGACAGAGACCTGCTTGCAGCCTGCTACTGTATATAAAG
Source organism: Lutjanus argentimaculatus (assembly GCA_034769285.1). Classification (NCBI taxonomy): domain Eukaryota; kingdom Metazoa; phylum Chordata; class Actinopteri; order Lutjaniformes; family Lutjanidae; genus Lutjanus; species Lutjanus argentimaculatus. The sequence continues at coordinate 2,670,968 of JAWZSL010000050.1, forward strand.
CTGCGTTTTCACCCAAAGCACCTGGAACGTTTAGTCCCAGGAACTACTTTTACAGGTGCTGGTTGTTGTCTGTGTGCACAAAGATGAGACAAATTAGTCTGCAGACGCATGAAAAAAAACTTTTTTCACATCATTTTTGCAATGAAGCTGCAGCAGGAAATGAAATGCTGTATTTAGACAGAAGAGCAGAAGTGGGCGGGTTTATACCAGACATCAAGTTTTATAAACTACAGTTCACCTCCACGTCCCCTTTAACTGCTCACTGGACAATAAGAAACTGGAATAAATGTTTTTATAAAATTACAGATTAAAAAATCTTAATGTCCATGTTTCCTGATGTGTTAATCTGACAGCAGTTCACAGAACTAGAAGATTACACATATATTATTATAACATATTATAATATTATATCAAAATTCAGTACTTGTGTAAAAATGAATTTGGATAAAAGTGAAAAATTGTACCCTGAACGCTACTGTGGTACATTTTAGAAATAATTTTTTCATGAATAATAAGTAAATTCAGACAGAATATCAAAAAACATCTCTGCACACCTGAATGTGTGACAGGTGTGTTGGAGGAAGAGTCAGCATGAAGAGTGATGAGGAAGACTCCCGCACAGTCTCACTTTCTACTCATTTACTAAATAAACCAGGTTTCAGTCTGGACGACGTTTCATCAGATATGATATCTGATGAAACATCGTTTATTTAATAAACCAGTAGTAAATCGCTCTTTAAATTCAGACAGAAGAAATTTCTGTTTCCATCACATTATTTGTGCTTTTCAGAATAAAATATTTGTATTTGTGTGCAGCCCTGATTTATTCTCCACATGAATGTTACCAACTGTTATTTGCTGTTTTCTCATTTTGTTTTGTTGATTCTGTGGACTGTCCATCATGTGATGTTTGTTTGTCTTTTGTGTGGACGTCAGGAACAGCTGTTACCGCGGTGATAACTGATGAGGGTCTGAAATAAATAAATAAATAATCCTGAATCTGCGTCTGTGACTAAAGGTTACATAAAGGTTAAAAAGAATAATTATGCAAACAAGGCATGTCAAGATATTTATACCACACACACACACACACACACACACATATTTCTGTGTGTGGAAGTGGCTGCAGGTCTCATACAGGTGAGAGTTCATCATATTATGTATAAAAATGACTAGTATCTGGGTCTTATCTTGTGTTTAACTTTTTAAAAGAGTGTCACAGTTTTTTTCTTTGGACCTTCCTCTTGACTTAAAAACACCAGATCAAACCCTTGAATATGATTGGACAGTGTACAGAATAAAAGAGGCTTTTAAGTAAAGTAGATAAAATGAGAGCTTTGATTATGTTTACGATGGGGGTGCAATGGATCGCAGTTGATCCGTGTCCCGTACGGATCGCCCTCCACGGTTCGGCACGCGTGTGATCCACGGACTACGTGTGAGCATCATAGTTTTACTGTCACTGTTACTTTTGTATAAGTTATAATACCTGAAATCTCAATGCAGAGTCACAGTGAAAAGACAGGACAGAAGCTGCTGTGTGCAGCGCATCTCTGCGAAGAGCGACTGATTTAAAAGCTGTCACTAGTCGTGGCTGCAGCACTGACGGCAGCCCCTCTCGCCCAGCATGTACACCCTGATCGCCTAGGTAACCCCGGATGTTTATATCAGCAAAGTCGGACAGATGACAGCTCGTAAAATCATCGCGGTTTGTCAGTGTTTTAATCCAGACGATGTAAATAATGTTGAATGTAGACTGTAACATAATAAGCTGATATATATCCACTCGACTGGAGCAACATGTGACCACATTAAGCACAGACACGAACATAAACCTGCAAGTGGAGCTGCTGCTGCTGCTGCTAGCACTGCTAACGTTAGCCACACTGTGTAGCAGACCGGCAGCTAACATCAGCTCTGGGTCTGTTTACCTGCAGACTCCGTGATCCTCTTCGGTCTGAAAAGTTGAAGTATTTAGTGAGTTGTTGTAATGTTTTGTGCGTTAATGTGTTTGGTTTGTATTACACATTTAGCACGCATAGCGCACATTTCAGCGGCATTTAAAGTACGATGTGGTGATTGTTGACTGTGATTAACGGCTTCAAATGGCTCTAAATACACACAGTATGTTTTTCAGACAGAGTTTAACATAAATGTAAAAATTGTGCTCAGTTTTAACTGCTTTGACTGTTTTCTTAGTGTTAGACTAGTCGACTAGTCTAAATTAAATTTTGTGTTTAATCGACAGGGAAATTAGTCACCAGAACATCCCTAGTATATACATATTACAGTACTGTATAAGTTTGAAGTTTTTAATATTATTACCATTATTATTACTATTATCATTATTATTATTAACCCTAATCCCACCACTTTTTTCTTTTTTGCTGATCCAAAAAATGATCTGATTCATGACTCAAAACCGTGATACGATCCGAACGGTGAGTTTTTTGATCCGTTGCACCCCTAGTTTACGATCGATGCAGAATCCCAACACGAGGGTGTGCACGTAAAAAGTGACATCATTGCACCTCTTATGTTGCGCGTTACCTCAGCAGGATGTAATCTGTGATGGTTCACAGGTCATCGCTCAGTCTCAGACTTTCTCACTTGTGATTCTGTGGTCGAGCCATGACGGAAAAAGAAAAAAAATAGTCAAAACATAAAGAATCTCAGATGGTTTCATTTCTCCAAACCAACCAGACTCCTTTCACAAAAGTCTCACAACAACACAAACACACTAACAGATGGAGACAGCAGTCGACTCCTGTGTTCTGATTTCATCAGTGGAGTTTGGTTGGTTTGTAGAGATTTGTGATGTTTGTCGTATATAACGGTGGTTTCCTGTCAGTCTGTGTGACGTCGAGGTAAAGTGTTGAAAATATTCTAAATTTCTTTGATAAACACATTTTTGCCTCTTTACATGATATTTTGGTGCACACCATATTTAAATGACTACAAACAAAAGTTTCCGTCCATGTTTGATATCATTTACAGTTTGTCTGTAATTGGTCATAAAACCTTTGAAGGCGTGCCCTGATGCATTTAACAGGCTGTAACTCAGCTAAATTTGTGACTGTTGCACACAGTCACTTTGTGCAAATCTGTAACATTTCAGAAATAAATCAGAATCAGAAATACTTTATTGATCCCTGTATGTTCATTCTACTAAAAAAATAACAAAAGAAATAGAAATAGAACAGAAATATAAACACAGGCAAGTAAAAAAAGACGAGTGCCACATTTTCTAATCTGTAGCAGCAAATATGGAAATATAGAAAAATAAAATAGAAGAAATAGAAAATAACCAATGTCAGGAATTCTGCACACTCGTGCATCAGACTACAACATATAACAGTGTGAATAAACCAGACTGCTCTGCTGTTTGTATAGTACATTAAACTGTTGAATGAAGTATTGTACCTGTGGGTGACAGAAGCTGCATGAACTTCATTCAGGTTTTTTTGTTGTTTTTTTTTTGTTTGTTGTGTTTTGCAGCTGAATTGTAAAACACGTTCATTTATTTTCTCTGATTCTGTTGTTGAGATGAAACTTGATCCACAGCTTCTTCATCAGAATGTCCAGGACATACTGAAGCATGGCACCAACAGCTCCACCTTGTGGCCATTAATAAAACACCATCATAACCCTTTAACACATTATTCATCTATCACAGATTCTGGGTCACATATTGATCCACAACACTTCTTGCTGGTTCTTGTGGTGGCAGCAGCAGCAGGAGCAGCAATCACACACATTTTCTTCAGGAAATATCACATTTTTTTAGGCATCTTAAATCTGTTTTGCCACAGCAGGACATTAGCTTAGCTTCCTACACCAGTACTCCTGCTGCTTCTCCAAACTGGAGGCGTGTCGACCTCCATCTACTGCAGGTAAAACACCGACTGTGGAGAAGAACCTCAGACAACCACACTACAAATAATACAGACTGGCCCTTTAATAAGGGCTATAAAACTATTTAGTTTAACGAGCATGCAGAAATATTAGAAATAAATGACGCATGGTTCTGTTTGCTTTGATAAAATCTACAGCGAGAACAGTCATGCCTCTCTCATGTGCAGCTCTCTGCGGCCAATCAGATTCCCTCCTGAATCAGCTTCATGATGCTCCTCCTGTGGCAACATGAGCCAGAGACACTGAGAGACACGAGAGCCTCAAAGAGACACACAAATAGACAGAAAGAGAGGAGAGCAGGAAGAGGAAGAGGAGGAGGAGGAGGAGGAGGAGGAGGGTCTGAGAGGGGCGGAGGATGCTGAGGGGGGAGGAGAGGAAGAGAGGAGGAGCTGGGAAAGCACCAGAAGAGGCAGCTGAGAGCGAGTGTTGAGCAGACGGGAGGCAGCAGTGACTGCAGGCAGCTCAGCCTCCAACACACTCGCACACATCTGGAAACAACACACACACACACACACACACACAGCTGGATCATCACTGACATCTGGAGACGACCGACTACAACTTCTCTCTGTTGTCCTGAGCCTCGGAGGACAGCAGATACTCAGTGTTTGGGATTTCACAGAGAGTGAAACAAGCGCTCCCTCTCATCCACCCACTGCTGCCGGAGGAAACACACACACACGGAGCATCAGAGCGGTGTGGATGAGAGTGTGAAACGTGTAAACGCTGCCACTGCCTGCGAGTGAAGTGAAGTGAAGTGAAGTGGACAGGATGCTGACTGCTTTGAAAATCTGATCGGCGACCCGGGGCGGGCTGTGGGCGGCCGTGATTCACAAAAAAAAAAAAAAAAAGACTTGGCGTGAAAACAAAGACGTGCTACAACTAAGACGAGGCTTAGGAGAGGAGATCAGCTCGTGTGGAGAAACCTGAAGCTTTGATCCTCGTCAGATTAACTTCAGCGGAGTTTAATGTCGACTTAAAGCTCATATCAGAAAACGAGTCAGTGATGAAAGTGGTCAGGATCAGCGGATGACTTGTGTCTATGTTGGACGTACAAAGTGCAGCTCCGGGGTTTAACGGATCTCTGAGAGGTGAGCTGAAGTCACGCCGGAGCTGCTTTCTCTGGCTGGAATAAAACGGACAACAGTGGAGGATATTTTTGGAGCTATCGACTATTATTTCTTAAAGGTATAATCTGCTGTATAGATTCATATAAACCTTTAACTCATCACTTGTCAGTGTGTGCTGGTGTCTGTATCTGCAGAAACCCTTCAGCCTTCTGCCGTAGCTCCTTATTTTCTCATTATTTTGCTGCTTGGGACGTCTTACCAACCCAGAACTTCAGTATTAGACGTCCTGGGAATGAGACTCAACAATCAACTGTCTTTGTGGTGCGTTTAGGGAACAGCTCAGACAAATCCTGCTCAATCTAAATCTCAAATTCTCTGATTTCAGCTTCTTAAATGTGAATATTTTCTGGTTTCTTTACTCCTCTCTGACAGGAAACTGAATATCTTTGAGTTGTGGACATTTGAGGACGTCATCTTTGGCTTTGATCAACATTTGTCACCGTTTTATGGACCAAACAACTAATCAATTAATCAAGAAAAGATTTATCAATAATGACAGTTGCAGCCCTAAATATTTTAATATCTGGATGAGCAGCTAAACTCTGACTGTTCTCATTCACTTTATTAAATCCATCACTCTCCATATTATCTCTGAAAATATTTCCATATTATTTCCCTGTCCTCCCCTCTGAGTGGGATTTTGTTCCATCTGCTGATCATAAATCACAGCGCTGAAGATTTTTGTTTGCTTACACACCTGCACCTCACTAACTCTGCCTTTTCTTCCTGTCGCCACCTCTCTGTTTTTCCTGTTTGCCCTCTCCAGATGGCTGCCACGCTGGCAGGTGGATGCAGATGCAGTCGCCTCATTCAACATTAACTGGGTTACACACAAAATAAACGACGAGGCCAGAGCTGGGAGCAGCGATCATGCATTACAGTGACGTGGTGTTTGTGTCCTGCAGCTTTTACACAACCAAACAGACCAGCTCTCTGTCTTAGATGTGTGCTGGAGATGAACAGAGGCTCAGAGTGACGGATTCAGACATTTCCACGGTGGTGTGTCGACTTGCAGCGGGAACAGAAGACTTGAATTCAACATGTGAGTCAGACTGAAGAAGATAAAGATGAAGAACCAGTCTGATGTGTTTGTCTGTCAGGAGTCTGTTGATGTGTTGAGATGAACCAAATGAAGGATGTGAAGACACTGTTTCTGTTCTGAAGTGGACAAAGTGACAGAGACAGAGACAGATCTGATGTCCACAGCCTGCTGGAGGCATCATGCTGGATGTTACTGGAGTCACTGGTTTCCTGCAGGGCGTGGTTAAAGCTGCAGCTCCGTCAGGCTGTTCTGTACTTCTGCTGTTGGTTTGTCTCCAGCTGAGCCCGGTCCACACCGCCGTCTGCCTGTCTCAGGACTCCCCGACGACAGCGGGCAGATGCCTCTGTGCCTCGGACATCCTCAGCTGCACCGCCACCGGTCTAGACCACGTCCCCAGAGAGCTGCCGGTCTCCACTGTCACTCTGGATCTCAGCCACAACCGGATCGAAAGCCTGGAGGGAGGCAGCTTTGAAGGACTGTATCGCCTGGAGACGTTACGGTTAGCACACAACCAGCTGACTGTAATCCAGCTGGGGGCGTTTCGAAACACCTCGGGGCCTCTGCTGCGACACCTGGACCTGTCGTCCAATCAGCTGCAAGTGTTGGAGCAGCATTACTTCCTGGATCTGCCCGGCCTGGAGGAGCTGCTGCTCTTCAACAACCGGATCGTCCGCGTGGAGTCCAGAGCTCTGGCCGGACTGAACCGCCTCCGCAAGGCCTACCTCAGTCACAACCGCCTCACTGACTTCCCCTTCTTCTCCATCCAGGAGCACAGCCACCCCCACCTCTCCATGCTGGACCTGTCCTCCAACCGCCTGCCCAAACTGCCCCGAGAGGAAATATCAAACTTACCCCTGTCGGTGCAGAGAGGACTCTACCTGCACAACAACTCGCTGGTGTGCGAGTGCTCCATGTACGAACTATTCCGGCACTGGGAGCAGAGAGGCTTCTCCTCCATCAGGTAGGCATCCACCCAAACAGCAAATATAAAGTGATGCAGACCGATACTTCTTTTATCCACACGGTGCTGAAAAAGTCAGCCCCATGATTAGCTCAGCAGCAGGGCTGCAACCAATCAACCATTAATTCAATTGCCAAATATTTTGCTAATCGAACGTTGTGTGTTTTGAGTCATTTCTTAAGAAAAAAAGTCAAAATTCTCTGATTTCTGCTTCTTAAATGTGAATATTTTCTGGTTTCTTTACTCCTCTCTGACAGTAAACTGAGTATCTTTAAGTTGTGGACATAACAAGACATTTGAGGACGTCATCTTGGACTTTGAGAAATACCGATCAACATTTTTCTGACATTTTATGGACCAAACAACTAATCTAGAAAACAAACAGATTACTCAATACTGAAAATATTTGTTAGTCTCAGACCTACTCAGCAGACTGAAAAAAAGGTCTCATCAATCCATGACTGAAAACAGAATCTACACCCGCACACAACCTTCCCCTTGCTAAGTTACAGACACTATGAACGTTCACTACATCCAATAAACAAAACAAACACACGGTGTCAAGAAATCAAACATTCTCTGACTGATTTTCCTTATTAAGCAGTAAGATACAACTGTACAACCTCTGAATCCAAGTTTCTCTCTTTTACTGAGTTACGACGAGATGAATTGTTTCGTTAACTCATCGTAAAACACAAAAAGAAAAACAAAATAAAACTTAACAAAACCATCTTGGTCAGTCTTTCCACTGTTAGAACAATCACCAGCTCTGCTTTGGTGGAAATAAATCCTTAACTGAATGTAACAGATGCAAAAAACCAACCAGTGATGGATTCAGCCCATCGTCTATAGGAGATATATCCGTCCAATTGTCCAACCCTTGTATATAAACCACACCTACTTCTGATCTATCAAATACAGATACGGATCGTTTTCTTGGTTGAACAGATAATGACGCCTCTGTGCATCTCCTCCATCAGGGACTTCAGGCAGGAGCACACCTGTCTGGTCTACGGGATCCAGCGAGGGACAGTTCGCTTCTTCCAGCACGACCGTTACTTTGAGAAGTGTAACCTGACGACGAGCGGGCTGAAGGAGCAGAACAGCAGCGTGTCAGTGACGGTGGGACAGCCCATCCTGCTGCACTGTGTCACCACCCTCACCGGACACCATGTGACCTTCCTCTGGGTGTCACCCAATCAGGAGTATGTGGCACCGCCAGGAAACAACGGCTCGTTAAAGATGTTCACCAACGGCAGCCTGGAGATCGTGGCGGCGCGTGCGGAGGACTCTGGGATCTACTGGTGCATGGCGCTGGACCAGCAGCACCAGCGAAACGAGACGCAGGAGGTGAACGTGACGGTGGTGTTGCGTCCAGTCAACGAGCATCACGAGTCCTTCAACACGGGGTTCACCACCCTGCTGGGCTGTGTGGTGAGCCTGGTGCTGGTCCTCATGTACCTCTACCTGACGCCCTGCCGATGCCCGCCCTGCCCGAAGGCCTCGCCGCCCGCTACTGCCACCCCGAGCCAAGGGAACGAGGCTGGGGCGGGCAGCGCCCAATCGTCCATCCTCACCCCCACCCCGCCGGCAACCACTGAGGGCCCCGGCCGCAAGGTCAGTACCAACAAGCATGTGGTCTTTCTGGAACCAATCAAAGAGCAGCAGAACGGCAGACTGAGGGCGGGCCAGTGCACCTGGGTCCAGGTTTACTGCTAGGGCCAGAGCAGCACTCAAAGCTCCACAGTTCCCAGTCGCAGCAGAGGGCAGGAGAGACAGACTCCATCATGTCCGTCTTCTCAGACACTCCCATCATGTTGCCATAGCAACGGGAATGGCACCTCCCTCACCTGTCACTCACCCCTCGTCCTCCTCACCACCTCCCACTGCACCCAGCACCGACCTGAGCAAACCAGTAATCCCAGTCTGACTGAGAGCTTTTCAAATGTAAAAATCTTTTCTTTGCTTTGAGGCTTTTTAACTGCCTGAAGAAACGGATCAAGTGCAATTTTAACAGATTCAGGGTTTCCCCCAGAAAAGCTGTCAGGCCAGCTGATTCTTTAAACAGGGGCCCGGTGTGGCCCAGAGACAGACTGATGGCAGGACTAAGGTTGGGCCCTATGGTGACATCCTGGAATTGAGAATTTAAAGAAGCCATAACACAGATTTCATATTTTACATCAGAACTAAAAGCAGACGGGAGATTTGAAAATATTACGTGCAAAGAATCTCATGATATTCAGTCCTGGAATGTCGTGTTTCCAACAACAACAAAAGAAATTTAAAATGATCTTTAAAAGTGAGAAACATCATAATTCACAACACAACTCAAACGGGATCAAAATATTATTTGTCTCACCATTGACTACCAAACGTATGTTATAAGGTCCCATGGGGGACAATGGAAGGGGACGGACTTTGCCTCTATAGTGTATTCACAGTTTAACCAATAGATGTCACTGGTGAGCTTTACAACCATTATAGTTACGTTTTCTCACATCTTAATAATACATCCCCTGAATAATACATCCCCTGAAAGTAACTGTAATTTAAGAGAGAACTTACGTTTAGCTGGTGCGACGGGCTGCAGATGCCTGAAGGGGGCATCAACCAGGCTCGGAAAACACTGGGGGCAACCCTGAGACTAAATACTCTTCAATACCAAATTTCCATCTATTATTGTTTGCCCAGGTCTGCCCACTAAGCCCTACAGCCATGACCCAGTGCACTGTGACAGGACGGGCTCAGACAGACAGACGGACAGGGTAGGGACGGACGGTGCTTACAGAGAAGACACAGGAAAGAGAGAACAAGAGACGTAGGGAGGACGGTAAAACCTGTCAGCATGAAAACAGACCAAAAAAATAGCAAGGAAGTCGTGGAGAAGCTGCCTCACAGTCTGAGCCAGGACTCTGTGTGAGACAGACAACTGAGAGGACGTCAGGGACGTTTTCCACGACGAGCATGGACGCGCAGGGCTGTCCCTTTAAAGCACGGCTTGTACCTTTAATGAACATTTGCTACAGATGCCTTCTCGTCTCATTCAGAGACACAGAGAGAAAAAAAAATCTTTTTGTAGAGCTTTTTAGCGTTTCCTTTCTCTTTTTTTCTGTCCAGAGCTGGTGTGTCAGCTGATTAGAGCCAAAACAATCTGCATAGTGTAGCTCTGTCACAGCGTGAAGTGTTTTAGAGTAGACAGGAGAAGAAAAAGAAAAAGAAAAAGAAGAAGAAGAAGAAGAAGAGCTTTTAGCGAGTAAAAATAGAAACTGTTTTAAAGGATAAGGTTTGATTCTCTTCCCCCCTCCTCCTTCTCCTCCTCCTTCCTCCTCTCCTCGGGAACATGATTACTGTCATCAGTCAGAAGAGAAGTTCAGGAAAACAAAAGGGAAATAAATAAAAGAAAAAACTGGAGAAATGTTTCTGCTGTTTGTTTGAGTTCATGTGGAACTTTTTAAGATTTAATCGACAAGCTTTTTTTATTCACTACATCTGAGACAATAAACATGACAATGACTTGGTGACGAGGAGAAGATTTGTCTTCATGTGGCGAGTGTACAGCAGGACAATCAGGCCAGACGTCTTTTTACTGTCTTCACTGCACCCCCCCATCCCCTGTCCCCCGTCCTCACCCTGTCCTCCCTCTATCTGTGTGTTAATAAACCTCTGTATCTGGACCGTCCAGCTGAATGTCTGCTTTCTTCTCGTCACTGAGACACTAATGTTGGAGTGTGTGTGTGTGTGTGGTGTGTGTGTGTGTGTGTGTGTGTGTGTGTGTGTGTGTGTGTGTGTGTGTGTGTGTGTGTTTGTGTGTGTGCATGCATTCTCACAGCCACAACAGCATTTGCCTTCCAGCTTCTTAAATGTGAATATTTTCTGGTTTCTTTACTCCTCTCTGACAGTAAACTGAATATCTTTGAGTTGTGGACAAAACAGGACATTGGAGGACGTCATCTTGGACTTTGATCAACATGTTCTGACATTTTATGGACCAAACAACTGATCAATGCCAGATTGATCACTAGTTGAAAAATAGGTCCAAACATATGAAAACAGGTGGAGGACACGGACGTCCGCTCATGTTTGGACCTGTTTTTTAATTGACAAGATTGTGACAGGATTAATTAATCGATCAATCAGTTTCAGTCTGACAAAACAAGACATTTTACGACATTTTTCAGACCAAACAACTAATCGATTAATTGAGAAACGTTGGATCTGAGCTAAACGTTACTTGAGGCACTGGTAGACTAACAAACTCCCTCGTTCTACGTAGTAAAATGAGCAGTCTGAGCGACATATCAGCTCCTTCATCTCGTTGTTGAGGTGAGTTGGGGCAGACGACATCATGGATGTTGTATCATTGATTAGTGGAATTAATTGCACAATTTTGTTAATAAATGTTTGTGCAGAAGAGCGCCCAATTCAGGAAAGTGTGCAAAAACTTAAATGACAAAATTTCAAATTAACTTTCATGGAATCAACAAATCTTTTCTTGTTAAATTAACGTAAATCTACAAGTTTTATATATTCAAGTTAAATAAACTTAAAAGTTGTTTATTTTCAAAAGACTTCAGAACTCATAAACTTGAGTTTGTCTAACGTAAATTCTTTTAACCTGAAAAGGTGAGTTAAATGAATGTTCTGCACAGAGTTCAGTCAACTCATTAAATTAAGTTTCTAAAGAAACATGATCAGCAGGTTAGCAGACTTCCCAGCATGCATTGTTGCTGTAAATGGTGGTCAGAGTGACTGAAAAGTTGAAATTATTGAACATGTTTTCTGAAGTACAACTGAATTAATGTCCAGTTTATTCAACTCTAAAAGTTTTTTTGTTTTGAATCATTACAGACTTGCCTCAATTTGTCTTTTAAAATTCAGAAAAACTTAAAATTTAAAGGCAGCCTTGAGACTAACACTGTAAAGTTAAAACAAATTTGAAAGATGTGGAGGTTTCTGTGTGCACAGAAGAAGTCTGAGATCTTTCACTCAGGTGTTGTGTTTCTATTTGTGTAGATGTGTTCAGGTAGAGATACAGGAGGTGAACAGAAGGTGAGCAGGGAGAAGACAGAGGCGGGAACACAAAGAAACATCAACTAAAGATGTTCAGCTATCAGCTTGTCTGATACTGATTCTAATACCTGAACTTTGTAAATGAACAAATACAGAGTACTGATCAGATTCTCCTGGTCCTGGCAGCCTGGCTCAGGTTGAACCCTTTAAAGAACATGAACCAGAGAACAGGACTCCTGGGGTGGGGATGACGGACACTGTACAGGACACTGCTGGGAAGAAGCAGGGTCCCATTTCTGGGTTAATAAATTACATTTTAGGCAGCATCTCAGGCTTTTTCAGATCCTGGTTCTGGTGTCAGAACATCACTAACATTAAGTCTAAAAAACAGAGGCGGAGGAAAGAAAAAACTGGAGGAATATAATTTAAATCAAACACAGACATGAAGCAGCAGATCAGACTGTGAGCTCATTTTCTGATTTCTATAAAAAAAATCTGTTTGTCATTAATGTCAACAGCTGTCTGTCTGCCATTATCATCATCATCATCATCATCATCATCATCATCATCACCACCATCATCACCATCAGGACCATCTCTGGACAATCATCTAACCGTCACTGTCTCCATGTTTCTCACCACAGATCTCATTTTTGTTCATGTTGCATGAAAGCAGAAAAAACCTCTGAGCTGTGACAGAAAACGAGAAAGTCATGAAGCTGAGGCGTCTCATCCTGTTCTGCCTCATTTAAAGACACATTTCAGAACAGTTACATCAACAGCTGCACGTGTTCAAACACTTCATCCACCCAAGACGTGTGTGTGAACAACTACGACCACATTATCACCAAACCTGCAGACGTAACTTAAATTCCTCCTGCTGCTGCTGCAGGTTACAGACCAACTGATTCATTCACTAATGAGACCTTTGTCACCAGGTATGACCCCTGCATGTCCTCACACATGATTGGTCACAGCACATAAGCATCATCACGATGGTCAGTCAGTGGGTGGAGTGCACGTGGAGTGCACGTGGCCGAGCAGTGTGGAGGATAATGGCAGAGAGGAGAAAGAGAGAGTTGAGGCGGAGCAGCGAGGAGAGCGTTAGAAGGAGAAAAGCTCTGCGGGAAAAGTGAGGTTACATGTGAAGATTTATTCCTGCAGCAGCTGTAATTATGGATGAAACCGAACACTCGGCTGCAGGAGCGCAACTACCTACTTTCTGAGGGGTATGCAGGCACATTACAGCCCCTATGCGCCACATATAGTGCGTACCCACTTTTTGCGCCACTGCTCGGCTGCGTCTCAGAGCAGTTTTTGTGTTTGGTAATAAAATATAGATAGATTAGTGACATAAACAGTAAACTGTGTTGCTGATGTCAGATTAGGAACTTTTATCTCAGTCCTTGTTGTCACATCCAACGATTTTCTGGATTTTGACATTTTTCTCTGATCTATGAACAGCAGTACATTCTGTTCAGTCCTGCCTGCTTTTTTCACATTTTTGTCATAGATGAGGAAACAGAATATTTATGTTCACAAATCTCTTTTTTTTAAAGCACTTAAATATTGAGTGCAGTTTGTGCAGTGATTTTTACAAAGATGTTTTCTTAAGTCTGTAAAACACATTTTGCATTTAGCACGCACTCTGCTGGACGTAATGTGATTCTGATCAAATTTGAATTGTTCAGCCTTAATTCTCAACATGATAAAACTATCGATGACGTCAGTCTAACATTTGACTCTGTGCTCAGTTATATTTGACTAATGTATGTAAACTTGCCGATACAGGAACAGTGGTCACATGACCTAAAATGAGCCACAATTTAAGTGTGTACGTTAATGATGCACAGATGTGCTCATCTGAATCTGCACACATAAAACATCCACCTGCCATCCATCCCAACATTTTATTTTCTCTGATGCAGGCAGCAGGAGCTTTCCAGGTGACTTCTTCATCGTGTGTTGATGTCTGAGTGTTTTCTTTCATGATTTACTTCAATGATCACAGAGGCTGCTTTCAGCATCATGTCCACACATGCAGTGATGTCACTGCATCAAATATCGTGGGACGTTTAAACAGCAAAACTCAAAACTGTCATGAACTGACAGAGGAAGCTCACCGGCTGAAACAGGCGTAAATGTCCACACAGTGTCTCTCTTATAGGAGACACAACCTTTTTCCACCTGCAACTCATCTGCTATTATCAAAATGTTCATTTTCATGACACAGCACATCCTGTGACCATGGCTGAAAAAGTGTCCCATGCATCACTAGCACACATGCACGGATGCATGCTTCATGTGTGCGCTCCAGCCCTTAAACAAGTAGCACCGCCCCACTGCCAGTCACCACTATAAGAACTACAACCACGTCCTTCGTACCTGATCAGACTCAGAGTCGAGCGAGTGCCACCAACTCTCAAAACAAAATATACGACTACTGGAGAGAATCAGCGACAGGGTTACTGGACCTTCAGCACATGATGTAAGTCACATGACGTTAAACATGTGGTTAACATGAAACAGTGAAAGTCACAGTTTGGTTCGGTTTGGGCACCAAAACTACTTGGCAGCTCGTCCAGGATGTCGTGGACTGTTTTTGTGATTGTTGTGGCTAAAATGCCTGATTTCACGGCAGCTTTTCTAAAAGGTTGTGATGCACGTTGCACCATTCTGAGGTGGTTTTTGCAATGAAATTGCAAGAATTTTTGGTATAATTTATTAAAACTCAAACTTGTTCCAGTGAGAACAAACACTATAATATATCCAGAGTGTTCTAAGCACCTTTACAAAAAAGGCTCAGGATTACAAAAACTCTGAGTTGAGCTTTGCGACAGTGAATTGTTCACTGAGACGTACATGTATGATGTTTGCATGAAGGACTCGAGGGAAGCAACAGTGATTGGTCAAATTTGCTGAAAGTTGCAGAGTTTGGACAAAATTACGTAGTTGCACAGAACTGACAGGGATTGGCTGAGTTTGCCTGAATTGTTGTGATCTCAACATCACAACTTCCTGGAGCGACTGACTTTGTGAGGTTTAGGAAAAGATCATGTTTTGTGTAAATGAAGTATGTTCAGTATGTCATGTGATGGAAGTGATGTGAGTCATGCGACACAACTTAAGCTACTATGATAAACTTTCACACTGTGTTGATTTTGGAGCCCCCTGTGGAAAAAAACAGTAATGTTTCCACTGTAACAACCACAAAATACAACCTCAAATATTATCCAGATAAAAATCTACTTCCTTTTGAACTTTTTAATGTACTACTCTCTGTAACTTTGTCTGTGAAAATGTAAACACACCTGGTGTCAGACATGAAGAAGAACCACACAGGAACAGACAGTTTTCTCTCTGATGGTCTCATTAACTGATGCAGCTCACACAGAAACATCAGGATTAAACTGAGACGCTTTATAAACTGTTTTTACGGTTTAAAAACTCACTGTTGTAGCTTTAAGTAACTTCAAACTTTGAATAAGTCAACTCTGATTTCTGGTTTCATACAGGACATGAACCCTGAGGCTGGTTTATTACAACACAATAAACGTATAAATTCATCTGTTGCACAAAGCAGTTTAGTTCTCGACTATCTCAAGTAGGACCAGCACAATGAATTCTGGGTAAATTAAGACCTTTTAGTTTAGTAAAGAGTGCAACAATGCAGAATGAAATCTGATCTGTAAGAAAATGTCAGTGACAGTAAACAAACCGCTCAGAGGAGCATCAAAGATGTTTCAAAGATTTATGACAATCTGATAAAAGACCCAAAGAAATCATCACTAGTTTAACAGGACAGACTAACAGCCTAAATATCTTTCAGGGTTCCTACGTTTGTTTGACTCGTCCATCCACCCCTCGTCATCCTCCTCTTCCTTCTACACAGACGTGTGTCTGTTAATCTGGTGAGGATGGTCTGGATTTATAACAACTTCATCAGAGTGAAACTGGTGCAGAAATGAACTACAATCAAATCAGTGACCACAGTAAAATAAACTTCATACTGAGCTCATGTTCTGTTCATTATCATCGTCATGGCAACTAAAGGAGTGTTATTTTCTTTAGATTTTATGACTTTATTTGAGAGATTTTAAGATTTTGTAAAAGTTTTTCCATGAGATTTTGGGCTTTTTTTTAAAATACCTTCATAAATCTGATGAGCTGTGATCTGGTGTCACAATGACAAACAGCTTCTCAGCAAGGCTTTTTTACTTTTCAGTCAAATTCACTTCATGACAAAATCATTTCTAACGTTGGAGTCAAACAGAATTTTAAAGCAGCAAAGATCTAAAACACTTTGACACGTTTCTGCTTTAAGAGCAAACTGCTGTAGTCCTGCAGACGTTCAGACGTTCAGACCTCCAGTTCATATAATTATTATTCTTATTCATGACGCTCGAACACTCGCTTCAATAAATACCTTGAAATGAATGATTCCTTCTCATGTGTATATATATATATGTATATATATATATATATATATATATATATATATATACTACACATATACACATATATATATGTATATATAAATCAATTTAATCACTGAAGACAGGAGCACTCTGTGTGTGAGTG
The DNA here is from genome assembly GCA_034769285.1 of Lutjanus argentimaculatus. Lineage (NCBI taxonomy): Eukaryota > Metazoa > Chordata > Actinopteri > Lutjaniformes > Lutjanidae > Lutjanus > Lutjanus argentimaculatus. The sequence goes on from JAWZSL010000050.1 coordinate 2,687,607, forward strand.
TGAGTGTGAGTGTGTGTGTTGAAACACATCAATGTATTATTTATCATGACGGGTCAATATTGTCATGATGAGGAGTGGCAGTTCAGCCACCACGGGGACTTCAGCTGAGCTTTCCATTAATTAAACTCTGTGTGTGTGGCGTGTGTGTGTGTGTGTGTGTGTGTGATGAATGATGTCATGTTAGCATGCTAGCTGCCCCCGTGTTGTGCTCGAAGATAACTGAGGATTTCTGAGAATGTCGAGACAATAATGTGAAAACAGATTCATGGAAACACGAGAAGGAGAAACGTCACATGATCGCTGACTGTAGTTCATATTCCATCATAAATCTCACACACACACACACACACACACATCAGGTTTATAAATCTGAAGCACAGGCAGCTGCAGCAGCTCTGCTGGAAATAATCATGAATAAAAGAAACACAAGTTCAAAACAAAAACCAACAAACTACAAAGACAACAGCAGCACGACTGAACAACCAGCTACAGAAAAGTTGAGCTGCTGCAGAAAACATAAATAAAAACGACCTACATTCATCTGAGTCCAGAACAAAGATCAGATATTTAAAGTTCAAACTGATAAAGTTTATATTTTTCTGTAAATCTGCAGTCATTGTGTTGTGACAGCAGCATGTTTCTCTCTGTGAGACATCATCTGTTCTTTTAACACTCAGTCAGTGTTTGTGAACTGAGACACTATTGTTGAAGTTTAAAGTGAAATTCTTTCTCATTCTTACTTGATATACGACTTCAGCTGCTCAACAGTCCTGTTTGGTCCCTGTTGTCGTATTTTGTGCTTCATAATGCACCACATTTTCAATGGGAGACAGGTCTGGACTGCAGGCAGGTCAGTCTAGTACCTGAACTCTTTTACTACAAAGACACGCTGTTGGAACACGTCCACAATGTGTCTCAGCATCGTCTCTCTGAAATAAGCAGGGACGTTTCTGTATGTACCCGTCAGCATTATGCTGGAATATACTTGCTTTTAACTACGTGTTCACATACACACACCTACACATCCCGACGCTTCATGGCTGCCTCAATTGTCCTGCGTCCATTTGGAGCGATGGTTGTGTGCGTCCTCAGGAATTAACACTACACATATGTGAACGCAAACACATGGTTAAACAGCAAGTTTATGTCCGGCTTTAATGGAGCCTTCACAGATGTGACAGTTACCCATGATGCACTGGGCACTAATTTGTAAAAGACATAACTAGACAAAAATTATGTCAATTGAAAAATAGCTCCAAATGTGAAAACATGTGGAGCTCCACATGTTTTCACGTTTGGACCTGTTTTTCAACCAGTGATCAATCTGGCAATAATTTTTCCAATAATCAATCAGTTGTTTTGTCCATAAAATATCAGAAAATGTTGATCAAAGTCCAAGATGACGCCCTCAAATGTCTTTTTTTGTCCATCTCTTGTTGTTTTTTTGCTTTATACCGCATCCCAACTTTTTTGGAAGTGGGGCTTGAATCAGAGCATGTTAGCATGTTAGCACGTTAGCATAAGTTCACTCCAGTACGAGCAGAGGAAGTGAAAATAAAATCCTCTCAAAGATTTATGTCACTGAAGGAAAAAAAAATCTAATCCAAACATGGTTTGGGTTTATTCAGTTATCAGTCATTAAACAACCTACACATTAATCAATCAATCAATTGACTGATCAGTGATCAATGAGCGGCCCACTTGTTCCTCACAGTGCTCACAGTGTTTTATGACAGAATAAAACCAACCAAATATGAAATGAACAGCAGGCATTAAAATGTTCATTTCATATTCACTGCAGCGATCACACACTGTAGTCTGATTTATACTCTCACTCACTCACTCACTCACACACACACACACACACACACACACACACACACACAAAAAAAATAAGACAGAAACAACAAAAGGCTCAAATTCAGTGTGAAACATGGACACAAACACAAAGTATGAAATGAAAACCAGACTTTAAATCGTCTGTTGAGCTTCAACAACGTCGTCAGAAACCAGCAGAGGACTGAACAGTGTTTGCTGCATTAAATCTGTTTCAGACAGACACAACAAACAAACTGAGCCCCTCAGTTTGTGAGAAATGAGCACACAGACTGTGTAGTTGTGTAGTTTTACTCTGCTGAGGATCAGACAGCAGCTGCGCAGTTTAAAACAGGTTTTAACAGTGAAAACACATCATCAGGTGAAAGAGAGACATAGCTGCCTTCCACGAGTCTGAAACTGTTTTATAAGGCTTTCCTGTCACTGTTATTTTCACTATTGATCACTCTGTTGATTTTAACGATCAATCTGTTGATTGGTAACGATCACTCTGTTGATTTTAACAATCAATCTGTGATGGTAACAATCACTCTGTTGATTGTAACGATCAATCTGTTGATTGGTAACGAATCACTCTGTTGATTGTAACGATCAATCTGTTGATTGGTAACGATCAAAGGATGAAAAATAGGTCCAAACACGTGAAAGGAAGGAAGAAAAGAATGAAGAAAAAGAAAGTGGTGATGAGATGATGTTTTCAGCTGATGAATCTGGAACATTTCAGCTGTCAGAATTTTACATTTAACCAGAAAAATCTTCAGACAAAATATTCAGTCAACAACGACACAAAGTCGACAAAGACACACACACACACACACACACACACCACCAACATCATCATGTAAACAACCAACACTGTAAACACTCACAGCTCGCAAACTATCATGTTAGCATGTTAGCATGTTAGCATGGGCACATTCTGGCTGAACCTTCTTTGTCATGTGACTAGCTCGCTGTAGCTTCAGCGATACACCTGTGGAGTCCTGCAGAAGGATCCGGTCGTACTGAACGAGTGCAGAGTGACGCAGGTTCACAGGTTCGGGGGCACGAGACTGACACAGAAAACTGAACAAAAAAGTTTCAGAAATACATCAACCTCCACAAATTCACTGCTCTACTACTGTCATTACCAGAGACCAGGTCACAACCTGAAACCTTAAACAAACAAACAAAGAGTGTGTCTTTTTGTTGGTGAATGAGGCCTCGTAGTAGAGCTGCAACAATGAATCAATTATCAATCGATTTTTAAATTAATCAGCAACTATTTGAATAATCGATTAGTCAGTTTGAGTCATTTATTAAGAAAACAAATCTTCAGTTTCAGCTTTCTAAATGTGATTATTCATCCTGGACTTTGGGATCAATATTTTCACCATTTTATGCACAAAACAACCAACTGACTGATGGTTAAGATCGATCAATAATGAAAATTATAGCTACAGAAACAACTTGAAACAATTGGATCTATTTTTCATTAATGGAGAAAATATTCAATGGAAATAATCGCTAGGTCTGGTCTGGTCTGGTCTGATCTGATCTGATCTGATGTGATCTGGTCTCATCTGATCTGATCTCATCTGGTCTGGTCTGATCTCATCTGGTCTGATCTCATCTGGTCTGATCTCATCTGGTCTGGTCTGTCTGGTCTGGTCTGATCTCATCTGATCTGATCTGATGTGATCTGGTCTCATCTGATCTGATCTCATCTGGTCTGATCTGATCTGATCGGGTCTGATCTCATCTGGTCTGGTCTGATCTCATCTGGTCTGATCCATCTGGTCTGTCTGGTCTGACTGTCTGATCTGATCGTCTGATCTGATCTGATCTGTCTGATCTCATCTGGTCTGGTCTGGTCTGATCTGATCTGGTCTGGTCTGATGTGATCTGGTCTGATCTCATCTGGTCTGGTCTGATCTGATCTGGTCTGGTCTGATGTGATCTGGTCTGGACACATGAAGTTTCACAGAATAAAACACTGAATCTGTTTGCATCATTACAGAAATAAATGTGTCTGATATTATGGAAGAATGTGAAACAAAACACATTTAAACTGGAGCCTGACACACACGCACGCACGCATGCACGCACACACACGCACACGCAACCACACACACACACACACACACGGCTCATTAATCTCCCCTCCACAGCCGCCCCGCTCATTTCCTTTGTTGCCTCCGTGCCATTATTCAAATCAACAGGATGTCAGTGAACGTCTCAGCAGATTCTCTGCAGCCATAAATTACTGTAGAGGTGCTGATCAGCTGATTGTTGTGTAGATCCTGTGAGGTGTTTACACACACTGACCAACAGGCTGTTACTCTACAGCATCACAGCCCACACAATCAGGACGCCCGAGGGACAGAGACACTCTAAAGAGACAGAGACATGGAGGTGAAACTGTTACTGTTTGTCAAAGACTACTTTCTCCTGAAGATAATCAAAAGTAATCTGACATCCTGCAGGTAGTTTCACATGATTCACTGCACAGAGCTTTTACGTCTCCCTCTGCAGCTTCTTACAACCATCTTCAAAATGTGCTTTTCTTTTTGACAAGCCGAGCTCATTCATATCGAAGTACAGGAAGCAGGAAGTTTACTCAACTGTAATTGGAGCATAGAGCTAAAAGGGGCGGGACTTGGGACTTAGGACAGGTCAGTTGTTTCTGTTCTTACCTTTACCTTTAGTAAATGTCTCTTTTGTTGAATAAGCTTAAGGTTTTTTTCTTTTAATAACACAACAACACAAATCTTAATTTAGGCTCTTAGTCAACTACAGCAGCGGTCCGCAGCCCCTCTGATCAAAAGAGACTGAAGAAGATGAGCCACCGCCAAAATTTAAAGAAAATAGTTGGTTCCTTGAAAACAAGCAGCTCGTAAGAACACAGACAAACATTCAGAGCTTCACATGACAGAGTCTGTCTGACTGTCAGCATCACTTCCAGGAGGATTCTGATCAGTGTCAGAGCTGAAAGGGTTGATGGGAGGAGGAGGAAGTAAAGAGCTGCTCTCACTGTCATGCACTTATATGAAATAGAGTGCAGAGCAGCCATTAAATATTCACCAGGTCTTCCCTCGTGTTCAGCTTCACTTCAAAACACGTCGATGGTGGAAACTTGTAAAACAACTGGACAGTAAACGAGTCGCCGAACGCAGATCAGAGACGAGCAGAGAGTCTTTTAGTTTCTGGGTTCAAGTTAACACAGGAAGAACCAGAACGAAGACCTGCAACTGACAATTATCAAGTCATCTGACGTACGTCCGTGTCCTCCACCTGTCTTCACGTTTGGACCTATTTTTCAACTAGTGATCAATCTGGCAATAATTCTTACAATAATGATTAGATTAATCATTGCAGCTCTTCCTCTCGCTGTGATCAGCCATCTTGTTTCCTCGTGTGGACTTGTGTCTTTGTAGTTTGTACAGAAGTGTCTCCGCTGTCCACGTGTCCCTGCAGCCGCCCGTGCTGAAGCGTGATGAAGGCCTCACTCCGAACACAGATTTCACACACCAACAGACGTGCGGACGCCCACGCAGACAGCCGGAGACTCGAAGCGTGGCGTGACACCGAGCGGCCTTTTGTATGAGCTAATGTTAGACGGCAGCCAGAGGAGGGAGAGTTAGCGCCGGCATTTACAGTCCACTTCCTCGTCCGCTGAAGCTGAGACGGGTCAAAAGAAAATATTCAAAAGGTCGAAGCGTGTGTGTGGCGAATGTTTGAACTGTGACTCCTCAGCTGTGTTTAGTTTCTCAGCCTGAACGCTGGACGCACTGCTTACAAAGATAAGATAAACACATTTCTCTGACCGCTGGGTTTACTCCAGCACGCAGGAGACTGAGGACAGAGACAAGGACGACGGGGAGGACAAAAGGAACAATAACAGAAAGATGGAGGGAGAAAAGACAAGTGAGTGTTTATGCTGAGCGGCAGTAAACAGTCACTGTTGGTCCCGTCTTAAATCAAGTCGCTGTCCAACAGGCTGGTACGAGAGGAGACGAGCCATGAACAAAGACATGAGGACAGACGAGTTTGTTACTGTGTCATGTTAGCAGACACTAAAAATATCAGCAGAGCAGAGGAGATCATGTTTCCTCCAAAATATGAAGCAACAAGTCAGGAGATCCAGGTGGAGCTGAAACAATTCATCGATCACTGATCAGTTTGAGTCAAAAAAAACATTTGAAGACGTCATCTTGGACTTTGATCAACATTTTTCAACGTTTTCTGACATTTTATGGACAAAACAACTAATCAATGAATTGAGAAAATAATTGTGACAGAAAAGACTTGAAAAATAGATCCAAAAACAGGTGCAAAAATGTGGAGCGCGTGTCGCCTGACCTGATTGTGACGGGATGACTTAATCAGAAAATAATCTACAGATGAATCGACGGTGAGATCCTGCCCGTAGTTTTGTTTCAGCAGCAGTGAGCAGTGATTTAAACGAGCAGTGAGCCTGTAAAGAACAGAACAAAATCCACACGACGTTTTATGTGACTGAACCTGAACAAACTCTTCCAGCCTCCATTAAGAAGGAATCCCCATCTGACGCTCTCGTTCCTGCTGCTCCCTCGTTCTGTCGACTAAAACGCATCGCTTCAATTATTCATGAAACCCACAGAGTAAATAAAACCTCTTCTCTGAGACGCTCCTGTTCTTTGTCTCAGTGTGGACACTGATCAGCTACGGAAACAACACCACTCTGGTGTCAATAACTCAATCTACAAACGTGACACCAGTCACAGACGAGCTGTGACATACTGAAAATGAAGCTGCACAGCTGGATCTGACGAGGCTGAAACTAAGTCTGATCCATTTTTCTTGGTTCAACAAAAAGGTCTGGAGCTTCTTTTTCACTGGTTTTACAATTAAAAACTAACATCTTCATTTAGTATTTATGAGGAGCTCAACACTACTCATCAGTGTGGGGGTGGTTTGATCCGATCTGATCAACACTGATATTGATAAACCCTGATTGGTGCAATTAAAGATGTGACATTTGTCTAACTGAGCCCCGCCTACTTCAAACCAGCGAGACGAGCACAGAGAGAAGGAAAGAAACACAGAGTCAAACTGTTCTCACTCTGGAGGACAACAGTGTCTTCATGTAGGACTTTTTTTATTCATAGTAAGAAGCTGATTAAGAAAATGAGTCTTCAGGGGCTGGAAGATTAGAATCACATGATCGGGGGGATTAACCTGCTGCTCAGGTGGGATGCTCAGGAAGTCTGTCAACACTTAATGTCCACATGCAAAGACATGAGAACGTCACTTCTAAAGTTCATGACTTTTGTTTTCATGTCGTTGTAAAGTTCCATCTTTAGCATGTTAGCAACGTTAGCACTGACTGGGCTGCTGTTAGCGGGCTCTTTTAGAGCTGGTGAGAGCCCGTGGCCTCCTCCACGTGTCTGGAACACCTCCACACAGAGGTGACCAGGTGGCATCCTTAGAAGATGCCTGAACCACCTCAACTGGCTCCTTTCTACTCCGAGTCCATCACAGATGACTGAGCTTCTCACCTTGACCCCTCAGGGAGACACCAGACATCGTCCTGAGAAAACACATTTCAGCCACTTGTATCCACGATCTCGTTCTTTCAGTCATGACCCCTTCAAGGCCACATATGAGTAGTGCTGTCACTTTTTATTCGAGTTTCGAACATGAGGTGAAAAGTTGAGCTGTAATTACCTGTTTGAAATGTCAGCTGCAGTCTCTATTGAGGCATCAGACAATTTGATGTAGTTTGCCTTGTGATCCAACAGAGGGCGCTGTAAGAATTCACTGTCATGTTGACCTATTGCTGCCCTACTGACCTATCACTAAACGAAGCTAATGTTCATGTGATGTTTTGCTACAAAAATGGAGGACAATAGCGAGCAAAGCCGTCCTGAGCGGACAATCACACACCAAAACATCTGAGAAACAGAGTGTGGAAGTATTTTGGGTTCCACGCCGTGGACGGCAAAGTCACGGACAAAGATAAGACTGTTTGTCGACTTTGTAAAAAGCTGTCTTACTCTTCGATGACAAACCTGTGGGCTCACCACCCAACTGATGCAGCAGAGGCACTGCAGACGAGCGGAGCAGCGCCGAGTGTACAGCCTCGTTTGACTGTGTATTATTCAGAGAAGGAAGATTTGTTCCTACTCTAAACGGAATGGGACCTTAATCAGTATCTCTGGTAACACCTGTTTACTATGTCATGTCAATATGGCTGCTGTGAAGAAGGTCTGTTAACCAGCAGATTAATCAATAATGAATATGATCATTACTTTAAGTCCATCTGCACCACCAAACTTACGTTAGTTACAAATATGTTACAAACTGTTTAATTCATCTTTAAAATGACAGAATTAAAATAAAACATATTTTAAATATTTAAGACAGTCAGAGTTTCATTTTGTTCCAGTTGTCGTCTGATTGGTGTCCAGCGTGCTGCTCCTGCAGGCTGCTTCAGCCCAGCAGTGAATCAAATCAACGTCAGATCGGTGAACTAATGAATTACATGAATTGTTGTTAAAGATGGAGGCTGTGATCAGAACGTGTTCGCTGAGTTTCTGCCTCCATCTGTGCAGAGTCCTGCAGAGCCAAGTTGCTGCTGTCAGAGAGCCAAACTCTCCTCAACGTCTCACAGTGTCCACACACGCCGCTGATCATGTGTCCAACATACAGGGACACTGTCAGCTGGAAGGATTTCAGCCAAAACACTTACAGATTACATGTAGTCAGGATTATGTAATCAGATTACAAACAATAAGTAACTATAAGAAACCCAGGTAACGTCAAAAAATGTGTCATTTTCTGGGGGTTACTGGACAAAATCTTTAAAATATGTAAATTTTAAAATTCTGATATCTAAGTTTTATTAACTGATGTTCAGAGTTTCTCTCCTTCTGTTGGGACCTTCAGCAAAAAATACTTTTTATTTCCTTTAAAGATGTTTTCAGATGTTTAAAGAGAAAAAAAATGTATAGTTGAACTCAAATTCTATTTTAGCAATTTTTCTGAAGTCAAATTCAAACACTTTCAAGATTTTCCAGCATCGCACAGCTGCAGTAAACAACATATTTATATTATTGTTCTGGTTTTACTCCTTTTAGTCGATTATTAAATAAATCGCCAAATATTTAGATAATCGATTAATCGTTTTGAGTCGTGGACAAAGACATTTGAGGACGTCATCGTGGACTCTGGTTCATAAAATGTTAGAATTATCAGCAGATTGATGACTGGTTGAACAATAAGTCCAAACGTGAGAAAATATTTCTGATGAGTCTCCTGCTGTAAACTGTCACCATGAAATGTTTTAAATGTCTTTAATATTTCAACTGAAACTTGTTTAAGTGAATCATAATAATCTGTCAGTGTCCTTCTGTTCTCTCCCTCCTCCTCCCTCTGTCCTGCCTCCTCATCTCCTTCTCTTGTTGTCTTTTTTATGTCCTCGTCCACCTCCGTCCCTCAGATCTATCTCTACTCCCTCCTGCAGTCCGTCTGAAAGCCTCCACTCCTCCACCTCTTCCTCTGTCTCTTCCTCCACCTTTCATCCTCCTCCCGCCTTCTCTCCATCTTATTTTCCTCAGAACTTCCTCTTCGTTCTGACCATCGGTGTCTCCCACCCTCAGTCTGCCGTTTCCACGGTAACAGAAGACCACCGGGAAGACGGGGAATCTGCTTCAGCACCCACAATGAAACACATATAACACACACACACACACACACACACACACACACACACAACACACCCACACGTTGGCAGACACACACTGTTATGCAAACACACATCACTGTGTGTGAATCCTCAATCGTCTCATTAATTGTGAGGATTTTTTTGTTGTTTCCTGCAGACGTGACTGAATCTGATGTTTTTCATGTGGAAACAATCACACGAAGAAGAAGAAGGTCAGACACACAGCTGATCCTCGAGGTCTGATGAGCTGCAGCTGCAACGATTCATCAATCAGTCGACAAAAAGAAAAATCAGTTGCAGACTACTTTGATAATTGATTGATCGATTGAATCGATTTCAGTCAAACATCGTCTGGTTGCAGCCTGTTAAATGTGAAGATCTGCTGCTTTTCTTTGTCGTTTCTGACAGAAAATGACGAGTCGTGAGACAAAAGAAGACATCTGAAGAGTCACTTTAGACTCGGGGACATTTTGATCAGCATTTTTCACAATTTTTGTCTTTAATCAGATTAATTGTGAAAATAAACAGCAGATTTATCAAGAAACCATGGTTAGGTGCAGCTGATAATTTTGGTTTTTATACATAAGAACCCAACATGAATTAAATAACTTGATCCATGCTGAGGTCAGGTGACACGGGAGAGGCGGGGTTCACCTGGACAGGTGGATGTTGGAGCTGTGTGATAGGTTAAAATATTTCATCAGCCCATCAACCAGTGATATCTTCGTCCCCTCCTCCTCCCGTCCTCTCGGTCTCAGCTGGCTGATGTGTACAAGAGTCAAATTCACTACGTCCAGTAAACTAAATAAACTCACAAAGTGTCAAGAAACTAAAAATCTTCACACTTATTTTCCTTTTTAAACAGAGAAAAACAACAGTTCACCTTCTGAATTCAAGTTTCTCTCTTTTACTGAACTAAGAGGAGCTTAACTGGCTCGTGAACTTTTCATTAATCACACTTCATTCAAACTCAACAGAAAAACACTTAAAACTCACCTAAACCGTCTTTTTTCAGTCTGTCCACTCTTCTGACCATCACTGACTCTGGTTTGGTTGAATTAAATCTGACTGTGTGTGAAGACTTTGCTTCTCTGTGAATAATCCCCCTCTGAGCAGTTTCATTCTCCCTGGAACAAGTTTGATTTTTAACAAATTATACAACAACGTTTTTATGTAATTCAGCTTGTTCCTGAAACTTGTTTGCAAAAAACACCTAAAATCATTGCAACATGCTCACAATGTTTTAGAAAAGCCACAGTGAAATCAGACATTTTAGGACCCATCAATCCCCAAAACCTCCTGGAGGGACTGACGGTACATGAGACCTGCAGAGACGAAGACGAAGACGAGACAGACGAGCAGAGTGAATTTAACTCTCTGTAACAGAGACTCCAGTCTGCAGTGAAGCTCACACACATCAGGATAAATGATCAGAGTTTTTATACCACGTCAACACTTCTGTCTGTCTTCACAAACTGCCTCTGCTGTCATCACAACGTTTTTATTATTAACTGAGGACGTGAGCGCTGTGGGACTGAACGTCTCTCACGTTCACATTCATCCACTGAAAACTGATCCATTTACTTCACAAAATACAAACACGACAATATTAGCCTGAAACACTGCTGCTGTCAGAGACACACAAAGTACACACAGAACGAAACCAGGCTCAGGTTTGGTAAAAAAAAACACACACACAGACACACAAAACACACAGAGACAGACACAACCCACACACAGACAACACACACACAGGACAGACATACAACACCAACACACAGACAACAACACACACAGACACACACAGACACCCACACACAGACACACACACACACACACACACACACACAACACACACACACACACAATAATAATAATAGTCATATGACTCTTCTGGACGTTCGTCATGTTTTTTGACCAAATGGATCAAATTCTGATGATAAAAAGTCGTTTTACAGCCAGTTCATCTAATTCATCTAATGAATCCACCCAGAAACAAATCAAACCTGTAGATATCTCACACTCACTACCACTCACACACACACACACACACGTCTGTAACACACTGTGAATAAACGGTCCAATTATAATTATAATGTGTCTTTGAGACTCAGTCACACACAACATGATCCTCTTCTCTTTAATCACCACAATCAGACAGCTGTGTGTGTGTCTGTGTGTGTGTTATCACACTGATCGCAGCATCACACCCTCTCCACTGTTGTTGTAGCACCTGACCAACACACACACACACGTGAAAATATCACACCAAACAGGTCAGAGACAGACTGAACGTGTTCATGAATGAATCAGTGGAGGAGAAACTTCTGAAAATCTACTCGAGTACAAGTTACTTTGCTAAAAAGTGACTCAGTTACAAGTAAAACTACTGATGATAGAAAACAAGTATTTATCTCAAAAAGTACTCAGAGTATTAGTTACTTGATTAGTGCTGATGTTTAAAACATTATGAATCATGTTTGTTCCTGAGCTGATAGTTGAAAACATTAACAATCGATTCATCAATAATTATTTATATTTTTGCACATTGTTTTGTTTTCTCACTATAAGTTGAAGTTGAAGTTTCCTGATGTTTCCATCAGACAAAACAGAGTCAAAAGAGGTGCAGTTACTGCCATGATTATTGATTAAATATTGATTAATACATTATAAATTAACAACAAGTAATCATTCATGTTTAATCAATAATATCCTTGTTTGTACGTCTTTGTTTTCATTGGCCTGTTTGTGATCAGATCACCTGATTGGCTACTAAAATGCAGATGAAAGGTTTGAATATTAATTCAAATTGTGCTCAAGTAAGATTTTAAAAGTAACTAAGTAGATTACATCGTGTAATAAATTGAATCTACTCATAAAAGTACCACAGTAATCTGAGTATTTGTAATGAGTTACTTCCACCCCTTAATTAACAGTGAAATAAACACAAACCACAAACTATATTTCAGTTTTAAAACTAAATCAATAAAATCACAGAGGAACGTAAACAGAACAGCTACAACTGATCAATTTATCAATAAATGAAACTATCTGTTGTGTCAGTGAAAACCTGAAACTGCAGCTTATAGAATCATGCAAATAATAAAACACTGAATTAAATATAAATATCCACCAAACTGTAAGAATTCAACTGTAAATGTCATGTTTGCTTTTATATTTATAATAAGAAAAGATGTCAGCTGTTACCTTCAACACCTGCACCAGAAAACAATATTTAAAGATTTTCTTCAATGTTCACGTTGTTTCTTTATGTTCTCCATCAGCTCAACAAAGACACAGAGAATAATGTTCAGCACAGAACAGCTTGAAGAGCCTGAATCATAAATATATTAATACTTGATGGATCTGGAGCGATTTGCCTTCAGGTGGGGAAAACAGCTGCTGACTGTTGAAGTGTGGCTGTAATCTGAGTAAAACAGGTGTGGATGAAATGTTGTTGTGATGCACGATGACGTTATTAAATGTGTTCAAAACTCTGTTTGTCTCTCAGCTCGTTCTTCTACAACACGAACAAGACAAACTTTATTTAAACTGCACGTTTCAACAACGAGGCAAATCAAACTTCTTCATGAAAAACATAAACACATCAAGACAAACTGTAAAAACAACATAAAAACAATAAAAAGACACGTTTCAACCTGGGGCCTCATTTATCAAACAGCGTGTAAAAGTCCTCTTAAATTTTCACCTACAACGAAAAGGCAAATAGCGTGTACGACCAAAATATTTGCGCTGTTTTCAGATCTATCAAACTCCGCGTACACACAGCTGCACGTTATTCCCCTTGATAAATCACACCGGACCCAAGAAAAGTGTGGGATGTGAACACGCCTCATATCCACCCTCTACACCCCCAGGCACAACCATATATGGTCAATGCAAATCAGAACGTGCATATAAATTAGCCATGTGCTCTCTGTGATTTTTGTGGAGTGACGCTATAGGGATGCTGATTTTTCTCGAATTTAGCCCATTTTAAATCCCGAGAATTTTTGATTTATTTCCCGGGAATCCTTAAAAAATGCATTTGTGGTATGTAGATAAGTAATTTCAACTGAATAATGATAATTTATCATATAAACCATTGTTTACGAAGTCAAATAAAACATTTATGAGCAAAATAGCAACGATATAACCGTGGTATGACGTAGGCTACTGTCCAAATGTTTAAATTGACATTTAAATGGTTGTTTAAATGGTGTTTTACGTAGCAATTATTACATTCACGGCTGCGATTCAGTTGTAGCGATCATATAAGTCAACGGAGTAACCATCTTACCGTGAATAGAGGATCTTTGTGCAGCACACGGGTCTCCTATTGGACACCAGCACACCATGTGACAGAGCACGGTTTTCCTATTGGACACTGAAAATCGAGGCAGCATCACACAGACACAGCGGAGATGTCCCCTTTTCGCCAAAGAAAAAAGTAAGTTTCTATCTATCGTCATTCCAGAAACATGCGCGATTAAGTAAAAGATATCCTCAGACATCGCGGGCGATGCCGTTGATTCCTTAAACAACTGACGCCATGGTCGCAGAGTGGGCTAACGTTAATGTAATAGCTGCGCGTGTTGGTTAATTAGTGCCAAATGCCTCCGCTTGCCGGACTACTATATTAAAATATTTTTTTCTATATGCACGGAAATATAGTTCTATACGTAAAAATGTATTCAACAAGTAACAACATGTATTAGAGAAAAAATGAGACATTTTACACAGATTTTGCATCTTTATTATTTTTTTTTTTTTTTACTTAAATCCCTGTAATATTTAGCCAAAATGTTGTTCCATTACGCACAGGCGCACCAGCGTGTGCGCCACACACGCATATGTATACGCTGTGTGTAATTATATATATATATATATATATATATAGATATAGATGAGGGGGGTATGACAGTCACACATGACTGACATAATCTTAAAGGCTTTGACTGTTGGTTGTCCGCGCTCCTCTCTCCCTCTCTCTCTCTCTCTCTCTCTCTCTCTCCCTCGCAGACTGCAATTCTCTGACTCAGCAGCTGCGTTGCCAATTCCTCCTGTTCTTCAAAAAGCGTGTACGCCATGGTCAAAAAGGGTGTACACGTGCACACTTTTTCCCGACAGGTTTTGGCTTGATAGATCCCAAATTTGGCGGAGAAAAGTGCGTACGCACAAAACAGGCGAAAGAGCGTGTAAAAAAACGTGTACCCACAATGATAAATGAGGCCCCAGGGCTGCACAATTAATACACATTTTATTGAAACCTCATTAAACCTCAGTTGCTTTCTGCAACTGTCAAATCACAGGAGGTAAAATCTCTTTTTAATATGTTTTTCACTCAAAGTAAGAATAATGATGTAAAAATTATCATTACCTCAAATATCACAAATCATACCGCTGTTACAAATATCAGTCAAAATAATCTGTGGCCGAACTGAATGAGACCCGACCGGACCCGATGAGTTTGGGTCGGGTCGTATTTCTCACATATTTCATGGGCTTAAGTCTGGTTTAGGCGGTGTTGTAGTTGTAGTTGTTGTTGTAGTTGTTGTAGTTGTTGTTGTTGTAGTTGTTGTTGGAGTTGTTGGAGTTGTTGGAGTTGTTGTTGTAGTTGTTGCTGTTGTAGTAGTTGTTGTAGTTGTTGTAGTAGTTGTTGTTGTTGTAGTAGTTGTTGTTGTAGTTGTTGCTGTAGTAGTAGTTGTTGTAGTTGTTGTAGTAGTTGTTGTTGTTGTAGTAGTTGTTGTAGTTGTTGTAGTAGTTGCTGTTGTAGTAGTTGTTGTAGTTGTTGTAGTAGTTGTTGTTGTTGTTGTTGTTGTTGTAGTAGTTGTTGTTGTAGTTGTTGCTGTAGTAGTTGTTGTTGTTGTAGTTGTTGTTTTTGTTGTAGTTGTTGTTGTGTTTGGACACAATTTTGTTGGGCCTGGGCCTTTTTGGGCTCAACTTTTCAGGCCCAATTAAAGTTCTCATTTCAAGAGTTAAATAGAAAATAAAAATGAGATAAAACAGGAAAAAAAAAGTTTAATCCAAATCCTCAGAAGTGCTTTAATGAAAGAAAAAACAGAAAAGTCTTCAGCCTTGATTTAAAAGAACTCAGAGCTGCAGCAAACCTGCAGTTTTCTGGGAGTTTGTTTCAGATTTATGGAGAATAAAAACAGAGCTGCCTCTCCATGTTTAGTTTGGACTTTGGGGACAGAAAGAAGACCGTCCTCAATGGCCTGAGAGGTCCAAGATCAGAAATTTATTTTGTTCCTGAAGCATTCAGCAGGAAGTCAGACCTGGAGTCATGTGATCTACTTTTCTGGTCTCAGTGAGAAAACCAGCGGCTGTGTTCTGAAAAATGTTTGAGACAAAAGTCCTTTAACTCTTGATATAATCTTCAGGTGATGTCAGGCTGAACGATCTTAAATGTGGACGTTGAAGTTCATGTTTGAGTCCACGACCACAGCGAGAGATCTCTGTCCTGGTTTGTTGTTTTTAACGTCACTGACTGAAGCTGAGCGCTGAATTTTAATCATCAGTTACTTCAGTTTTATCTTTTAACTGAAGAAAGTTCTGTCACATCCAGTCGCTGGTTTGTTCAGTGAAACTACTGAGATTGTGGAGTTACAGAGCAGGACTGAACGATCATTATTCTTACTTTGAGACAAAAACATGTTAAAATGACTGTGGTGTGATTTTTTTTCAGGAATCTGAACCAAATGAAGATGTTTTTTTTATTGAAGACAGGACGTCTCTGCTTCTCCACATTCATTCATTTAAACCTTTAAAGACACATTTTGACTGTAATGTTTCACCTCCTGTGATTTGAGAACTGCAGAAATAGAATAAAGCTGTTTCAATAAAATCTGGATTAATCGTGCAGCCCTGTTCTAGTCCCCTGGTATATATTATATAAATTTGTTTGTCATCTGCATAATTACAGCAACACATGTTATTGTTTTCAATAATCTGAGCCAGCGGGAGCCTGCAGATACTGAACAGAAGAGGCCCCAGAGCGGAGCCTTGGGGAACTCCACAGGTCCTTTATATCCTCTCAGATCTGTAATTACTTATAGACTATGGATGATAATGATTAATTGATGATCAATTAATTGGCTGATTGGTTAATTAAAACAGTCTATGATCGCAGTGTGGATCATAGACTCTGGAGGATCACTTTTAAATCCATAAAATCATTATAAAATCAATATTTTCTGTCAAATAATTGATTTTCTTTGGTCAATAACTGTGTAATAAGCAGGATACTGTACAGCTGTACTGTGCAGCTCATTATTGTGAAATAATCCCCTTCAGGCTTCATATCAGGGATTATTTCACGATAATGAGCTGCTGACCGTATGTTATCCCTCACATATATGTTTATTATGTGTCTTTACATCAAAATAAATTTGGTATGTTTGGTAAAAGATAAACTTTTATTGTCCTTTAATTAGGATTCAGACCAGATTCATTCTGTGTCAGATGATCCCGCTCAGTTTTTCAGTCGGTCTTGTAACATGTTGTGGTCGACTGTGTCACATGCAGCACAGTGGCTAACAATACTGTACAATACTGTACAATACTGCACACACACACACACACACACACCAACACACGCAGTGTGTAAGTGATGAGTGTGTTGTTGTGACAGAAGCCCAAACACCACCAGGGCAGCAGCATTTCTAATATTTGCAAATCAAATCTATCAGACCACATAAATAATGTAAATGACCTCCGGACTGCACACAAACACAAATTCACATGGCTGCGTTGCCATGGTGACAGCCATGGTATATGCAAACTGTATGTCTGAGGCTCTGAACAGACCGATTATTCAATAAAATAATCAACACTGAAAGTAATTGTTCTTTGCAGCCCTACATTATTCCTTTTTTATTTCTATTGGCCAACTTCATGAAAGACTCCATCATGTGGACTGGAGGACGAATGGTCCTGGTCCTGGTCTACAGCACTAACACCTGACTGCCGGAGTTAATTTAGATCCCGTCAGCTTTAAGAGCATCTCTGGGTTTGTTCCACAGCAGTAGCAGTGACAGAACATCTGAGGAGAACGTCTGAGGAGGCTGACAGAGAACCACACGCACATCAGTTTAAAGACCTGCAGCTCTGTGTGTGTGTGTGTGTGTGACAGACAGGGAACACACAGGAAGCAGAGAGGATGATGGGAAATGAACAGTGTCATGTGTGTGTGTTGGATTGACTGAGAGCTGAGACAAACAGACAGACAGGCAGGCAGACAGGCAGAGGGATGGGCGGACAGACAGACAGACAGAGGGACAGACAGAACATGAAGGTCTGACAGAGACAAAGACAAAACAAGATGGATGCCACCATCTACACGCTGTCGTCTGTCGACCGGTGGAGGACAGATCTCTTTTCCCTGATGCTTCTGCTTCTCTACACCTCAGAGGTGAATGTTGTACATTTACTTGACAGCTTGAGTATAACTAGTTACTTTGTTACTTTTATATCAGTAATAAAACCTGAGATCTGACTGCAGAGCTGCAGTGGACAGACAGGACAGATACTGATCTTTGCAGATCATCTCTGTGAAGAACAACTGATTTAAAATCGGTCACATGACCTCCAGTGACATCATCACCATGACTTCAGACATTTTCAAAGGTGGAACTATGCTGTTGTCATAGAAACAGATCATCAGATTGTGATATTTATTGAAACTTTGGTGATATCTGCTGTCTGAACTTCTACACACACACACACACACAACACAAGGTTGTTACTGCTGACCTCTAACCAATCAGATTGTGCTGTGGGCGGGACACTGAGCCAAACTACAGAGTGTAGCAGAGTATGATACTGAACAGTGTACAATTATCTATTATAGTATAGAATATACACAGTACAGTTCTGTTTAATACATCATCGTTCTTAAAATTAATTTAAAAATGATCTGATCCACGACTCAGAACCGTGATACGATCTGAACTGTCAGCCATCGTCAAAATAATAAAAGCTGATGCAGAAATGGCAGTGAAAAACTTTCAGGAAGGTTCATTTATTCACAGACTGACTGTCCTCAGATTTATTGATCCGGCCTGCTGTGAACTGGTCGTGATGGTTTGTCATTTTAAAAAATCAGGTCAACAGAAAAACAGTTGTGAAACACTGAAAGGATGAATGAGTCAGTCAGTCAGACCAACATGTTCAACTGAACCAGCTGACCTCTCTCTGATCGACCCTCTAATCACTTTCATTGACCTCCTCCTCATCATCGTCACCAGAGACAAACACGCTGCTATCTTCACGTCTTTCACTCATGTTGCATCACTGCTGCTGCTGTCACCACATTCATCCCCACATTCATCCCTTCATTCATCCCTTCATTCATCCCTTCATTCATCCCTTCAGTCAGTCAGTCAGTCAGTCAGTCAGTCAGTCAGTCAGTCAGTCAGTCAGTCAGTCGTTCATCAGAAACTCTTTCAAACCTCTGCTCTTCTTACAGTCAGATTCAGTTTGTGCACACAGAACATGAAGTACTCTGACTGCCACTGTGAGCAGGAGGGAGAGGAGAGTCAGCAGGTCACATGATCAGCTACGGGCGCTCACTGTGGGGGGGGGAGTCTAATTCTCTGCTGACAATAGATACATTTAATGTATGCAAAGCTCCTGATTCTCCTGCCACTCTCAGTTTTCTGAGATCCACTCAGCCTCTGCTGTCTTTAAAACACTCACATCACTGAAGGATGTTTGATCCCTCCAGATAAAAACATGTTTGTTGTTGTGAGTGAGCATCACGTCTCATGTCTCTGCTGTACATCTTCCATCAGCACACGAGACCGCCGCCGCCGCAGCCGCGACCACACAGGGAAACCTTCCTGAAAGGGTTTTCCCTCGCGGCCTCAGCGGGACTCGATTACGGATTGAAAAACAATCCTCCAGCTGAGAGATGAGCGGTGCGATCGCAGAGCAATAAAACTCGCACAGGATTCCGTGATGTTGCTGCAAAAAACAACGTCCCGGAGCCCTGGCAGGCTTCTCAGTCCAAAGCTGCTAAGCTAATTAGCCCCGGTCTCAATCTAATTGTGGAAGGCTGCTGAGCTGCATTCTGATGTCTTTCAGCCCGAGGTAATGGACAATATTAGTCACCATTGATTTCCTTACGCTGTGGGGGGGGGGGTGG
This sequence comes from Lutjanus argentimaculatus, assembly GCA_034769285.1. NCBI lineage: Eukaryota > Metazoa > Chordata > Actinopteri > Lutjaniformes > Lutjanidae > Lutjanus > Lutjanus argentimaculatus. The sequence goes on from JAWZSL010000050.1 coordinate 2,707,277, forward strand.
TTAAAAATCTGATGTGAGCAGAGAGGAGACGGAGAACACCATGGACACATGAAAAACCACCATCAAACACACTCAGTGCCTGCACAGAGAAGAGACGAACAAACCACCGAGTGAAAATAAGAACCAGTGATTTTACTGTCTCACTGTCTCCTATCCGCTCGCTGTCCCTGTTCTCCGTCATCCTGTTCTCCTGTATCTCAGTCGTCATCGTCCTCAGTAGTCACCTGTCTCATGCTAAACTCTTCTCACAAGTCCTCCTGCTCTACGTTCATTCAGTTCACTGCACAACTGTCCACTGTCTCACTGTCTCCTGTCAGTCCTGTTCGCTGTCCTGTCTCACTGTCTCTGTCTCACGTCCTGTCCCTGTTCACGCTCGTTCACTGTCCTGTCGCTGTCTCCTGTTCATCCGTCTCACTGACCGTTCTTCTCTGTCTCTCTGCTCCTGTCTCGCTGTCTCCTGTTCGCTGTCTCTTCTCGTGTCTCCTGTCCATGTCTGTCACTGCCCTTCCTGTCTCACTTCTCTGTTCATGTCTCTGTTCTGTCTCTCTGTCCCTGTCTCCTCACTACTGTTCCTGTCCCTCTCGCACGCTCCTGTCTCTGTCTCACTGTCCGTTCCGTCTCTGTCACTGCACTGTCCGTCCACTGTTCTGTCTCACTGTAGCTCCTCTCATGTCTCGTCTCACTGTCTCCTGTCTCACTGCACTGTCTGTTCACTGGTATGTCTCACTGGTCCTACATGTCGCGCTGCTCCTGTTGGCGGGGGCGGGGGGGTCTCCTTTCTGTCTCCTGTCTACTGTTAATGATCAAAGCTCACTGTTCTCCTGCAACTCTCTCAGTTTTCTAGTCCACGTCCCTTCTCGCTGTCTTGTATCCACTTCCCTTCTCACTGTCCTGATGTTACTCACCTCTCCGTATAACACTTGTTTTGTCTGCATGCATCACGTCTCCTGTTCCTGCTGTACATGTCTCCTCTCCTTCTCGTGTCCGTCCGCCCGTCACCGTCCTGTCACAGGGACCTTCCCTGAAGGTTTTCCCTCGCGGCCTCGCGGGACTCGATCTACTGTTATGAAAACAATCCTCCACTGCTCGGTGACGTCCGATCTCCTGTCTACATAAAACGTCCGTCACGTCGTCTCGATTCTGCAGAAAAACACGTCCTCCGGCTCCTGTCGGCTTCTCTATGGTCCAACTGCTCATGCCTATTACCCTGTCTCAACTCTATCTGTAGCTGCACTGTCTCCTGTTGTCTTCATCTGCCCATGGTATGCACATAATTAGTCCCTGTCATTTTCTACACCTGTCGGTCCGGGTGTCCTGTATCACTGTCTCTGAGTCCTGTCGTCACTGTACCCTGCACTGCTCGTACAATCCACTTCACTAGTCCCTCACGTCCTGCCAGTACACAACCCCCTGTTCGAATAACGCACCATGTTTTACTGTCTCACTGTCTCCTGTCTCACTGTCTCCTGTTCCTTCTCACTGTCACCTGTCTCATGTCCGTTCACTGTTCTCCTCTACCTAAATATCTGACTTCCTTGCTCTGTAAACTGCTGACAAGAGAAAATAAGAAACAAAACATCACAAAGAGACTTAAATGAACAGAACTGACACACAACCCACTTTGTTGCATGTTTGATAAAAGTCCTGCTCTGAACACATCGAACTGACAATCAGGAGTCATAGTCATAGCAGCCACCTAGTGGAGACAGGAAGTGATGTCGAATTACTTCCTGTTGTGTCTGAAGTACGTGACATTCAACTCTCTGATCAATCAGGGGATTAATGATAAACAGCCAGATATGAGTGTTTATTAAAGGAATCCGGCTGCGATGAACCGTGAGGTTACACCGTCTGTTAAAGGGTTCAGATAATATTACTGTGTTTGTGATGCTAATTTTATTTAGCACGTTAATAGTAATTCCCATTATGTGTTAGCATTGAGCTAACCAACTAAGACCTAGTTATTTAAAAATATAAAATTGATTTGGGTTCTGTCCAAAGAACTCTTCTGTGGTTCCAATGTTCCTTCGGTTTGTTCTCTTAGTATCTGAGAACATTTTGTAAACAGCTGTGAAGCTGTCAGATTGAACCGCCTGTTTCTTCCTGCTCTGTTTCAGTAGAAATGTTTGTTTCCTCGGGTTAGTTAGCACTTTTTGAGGAGATCGATTCTTCACTTTGTTGTTTTGTCCTCGTTTCACTCAGAACTTTACTGCTTCACTTTGTTCTCTCCAGTTCTCCTTTTTAGGAGTAAAAACTAACTTACAGTCTGGTGTTCAGACTGTGGTTTGGGGGCCGAGGAGGGACAATCTTTAAGCTTTTATGTCACCCTCCAACAAAAACAATAGATTTGATTTGATTCTTTTATTTCTCTCCCTTTCCTTCATGTTTCTGTGAGACAGACTTTCTGACCCAGACTGGCCACCAGGAGCCGGTTCCCCCTGAATCCAGCTGGCTGTGGTGCTTTAGTGGAACATCGCCTCTCTGATTTATTACAAACAAACACTTCAACACCCACGAGTGGCCAAAACCTATTAGTGAAGCAGGCTGCATGTGAGCTGCATCAGGACATGAAATTAGTTCAGAACGCAGCTCGAGGCCGTTCACAGGACGAGCGCTCTGCCATTCAATTAATCAGGCAGCAGCGCGGCGCGACAGTGACACACAAAGACGGAAAACACCAACAGCTCCACACTGAATACACAATCAGTCTGAGAGTCGTTCTGCATGAATCCACCACACCGAGTTCATTTAAAATTAGCTCTGCTCCTTCAAACGTGCTCCAGCTTTCATCACAGCTGCATGTTTCACTGCAGACTCCACTCTGTGGTTTTCTAACACATTTACTCCACAAGAAATAAACACAGGTACGATTTTATGAGTTCAGTTTTAGTGTCAGGTGTCTTTAAAGCCTGAAGACAAATCTACCAACTGATTTATGTCTTGTTGTGACTGTGAGCCGGACGTGTTTACAGTGAGGATGGACACAGATGAAGGACGTCGGTGTGACTGTGGAAGTTTTTCAGTCTCATCTGAAAATAATGACACCTGAACAAAGATCCGTCGGACCGCCACAGTCTGAGAGTTACATCATCAAACTCCAACACTTCTGTCACCAGAGTCCTGCACAGGAACAGACACATAAAACTGAACTGACTGCAGACAGACAGAGAGAACAATCACATAACACACGACCGGAAGGTAAAAACGGTCAAAGGACAGGTTGGACGTTCAGAGAAATTTGTTGTAATCAGAGACTGAGAGAAAAACGCTGCAGGAGATCTGCTGCTTGGAAAAGATGCTAAAAACTATTAGAGTCCCTCCAGGATTTCACCAGTTTGTCTGATTTCACAGCAGCTTTTCTTAAAAAGTTGTGATGCATGTTGCAAAAAAAGTAGATCTTTTAAAGATCTTTTTGTTCTTTATATCTAGATCTAGATCTTTATATTCTTTGTATCATTTTTTGTATAATTCATTAAAAATCAGAGGAAGGAGCGAATGATGAACTGATGAATGGGCCCAGCAGTGCATGATGGGAAAGACATGCTAAATATGCTAATAAAATGTGAGCCACTTCATCATCTTGTGTTGGATGTGTGTGAGGTCATACAGATGTTCTGGTCTATAGAGCTTCTTCTCCAGATGTAAGAAAACATGTTTGTTTGGTTCAGACCCCAACAAATGTCACATGATCAGGATTTTCTGAGCGACGTCCTGATGATGAACATGACTGAGGCGTGGACACGTCTGAGCTGAATGATGAGATATTTCTGAACATGACTAGATGTAAATGTGAAGCAGAAGTTCTAAAAGTGTCCCGTCTGTTCCTTGTGGAGTCAGCAGGGCCAATAAAAAGGTTTGAAGGAGGCGACCTGACGAGCTGCGAGCCGATAGCATCAACACAAAGCTGATGTGTTCTATACTCACTGGTCAATAAACACCATTATGTGTGTGGACGCACTAATGGCAGCAATAAGCTGCAGGACAGACTAAAGAAGAAGTGTCCTTGATGGAGTTCGATCACGGGTGGACGGTCGTGGTGATTAGACCACAGAACTAATGATGTTCTCTGTGAGCCGACACCATCTGAGGTCACTACACAAAGAGTCATGTGTTCATCACGTGGAAGCCAATAAACCGAGAGAGAACCTGGACTGAAGGACAGAGTCACTGTCATTCTGTCCACTTTGTTAAAACGTCCATCAGACACTCTGCAGGTTCGTGTCTGTAGAAACACGACGATCTGGACTTTAAATGACGCACGTGTGAGTTTGTGGACTGCCAGCTGGACTTCAGGTTGTTCTTGTGTTTTAAACAAACGGAGAACATCACCCGGAGTTCAGCTCCGCCTCTTCGCCTCAGAGGAGCCAGCTGGGCCCCGCTGTGGACGACACTAATGCCTTTATTCAGTCCAACAATTATGTTACTGGTAACACAGAGTCCATTACTGGGCAGAGAGCTTTCCTGTGGTCTCCATCACTGCACCGTCCTGCTGCACAGATTCAACTCACACCGTCACCACTGCTGCAGCACACAACCACAACAGACCACGTTATACACTCACTATACAGACCAACATATACAGACATAGCATTATACCATATACATACCATATACCACACAGATATACAGACCACGGTCCTGATCCATCAGGGGAAATATTACTGACAGACTGATCACTGGATGAAAAACAGTGTTCCGTCTGTGTGCTCCACCTGTTTTCACCTGTTTTCACCTGTTTTTCAATAGACAAGGTTGTGACAGGATCAATTAATCGATTAGTGGAGAAAAATGAGAGGACAGGAGGCGGAGACACAGAGACGGAGACAAGAGGTGAGACACCACAGGAAGGAAGGAAACCTCGGACATGTTGTGAACTCGAGGGACTAATTAGACCTGAATGAGATCAATCAACAGTCACAGCGCTGACAGAATCCTGAGAGAACCCAACCCTGAGGAAAACCCAAACCCTGAGAAAACCCAACCCTGAGAGAACAGAACCCTGAGAGAACCGAACCCTTGAGAGAACCCAACCCAGAGAGAACAGAACCCTGAGAGAACAGAACCCTGAGAGAACCAACCCTGAGAGAACCAAACCCTGAGGAAACCCAAACCCTGAGAGAACCAACCCTGAGAGAACCAAACCCTGAGAGAACCAACCCTGAGAGAACCCAACCCTGAGAGAACCAACCCAGAGAGAACAGAACCCTGAGAGAACAGAACCCTCAGAGAACCCAACCCAGAGAGAACAGAACCCTGAGACAACCAACTCTGAGAGAACCCAAACCCTGAGAGAACCCAACCCTGAGAGAACCCAACCCAGAGAGAACAGAACCCTGAGAGAACCCAACCCTGAGAGAACAAACCCTGAGAGAACCCAACCCTGAGAGAACCCAAACCCTGAGAGAACTCAACCCAGAGAGAACAGAATCCTGAGAGAACAACCTCAAACCCTGGAGAACCCAAACCAGAGAGAACAGAACCCTCAGAGAACAGAACCCTGAGAGAACCCAACCCTGAGAGAACCCAAACCCTGAGAGAACCCAACCCTGAGAGAACCCAACCCGAGAGAACAGAACCCTCGAGAGAACCCAACCCTGAGAGAACACAAACCCTGAGAGAACGAAGCCCGAGAGAACAGAACCCCGAGAGAACAGAACCCTGAGAGAACAACCCTGAGAGAACCAGAACCCTCAGAGAACCAACCCGAGAGAGAACCGAACCCGAGAGAACAGAACCCCGAGAGAACCAAACCTCAGAGAACAGAACCCTGAGAGAACAAACCCTGAGAGAACAAACCCTGAGAGAACAGAACCCTGAGAGAACCCAACCCGAGAGAACAGAACCCGAGAGAACAGAACCCCAGAGAACAGAACCCCAAGAGAACAGACCCTGAGAGAACAAACCCTGAGAGAACCCAACCCTGAGAGAACCGAACCCCGAGAGAACGAACCCGAGAGAACAGAACCCCAGAGAACAGAACCCTGAGAGAACCCAACCCTGAAGAAGAACCTGAGAGAACCAACCCCAAGAGAACAAACCCTAGAGAACTGAACCCAGAGAGAACCAAGCACTGAGAGAACCAACCCTGAGAGAACGAAGCCGAGAGAACAGAACCCAGAGAGAACAGAACCCTCAGAGAACCCAACCAGAGAGAACCCAACCCTGAGAGAACCCAACCTGAGAGAACCGAACCCCAAGAGAACCGAACCCTCAGAGAACAGAACCCTCAGAGAACAGAACCCTGAGAGAACCAAACTCCCAGGAGAACTCAACCCTGGAGAACCAACCAGAGAGAACACAACAGAGAGAACAATACCTGAGAGTAACCAAGCGCAGAGTAACCACGAACTCTGAGGAACGATAGAACACACTGAGAGAAACAGAAACGCCTGACATGAGAAACCACCCTAGTGTGACAGAACCCTGAGAAACAAACCTGAGAGAACCGATCCTTAGGAATCAGAAGCTGAGAGAACCAAACCTAGAGGAACAACCCTGAGAGTAACCCAACCCTGAGAGAACCGAACCCCGAGAGAACAGAACCCGAGAGAACAGAACCCTCAGAGAACAGAACCCTGAGAGAACCCAACCCAGAGAGAACAGAACACTGAGAGAACCCAACCCAAGAGAACCAAACACTGAGAGAACTGAACCGAGAGAGAACCAAGCACTGAGAGAACCGAACCCAGAGAGAACCGAGCACTGAGAGAACAGAACCCAGAGAGAACAGAACCCTCAGAGAACCCAACTCAGAGGAGAACCCAAACCTGAGAGAACCGAACCCCAAGAGAACCGAACCCTCAGAGAACAGAACCCTGAGAGAACCAAAAACTCACAGCAGGCGTCTCACCTGCAGACTGCTGACGCACTAACACAGCTAAATAATTTCACCATAATTTATACTGAGGTAATCCAAGCGTGACAGAATGTAATCACATTACATTACTTTAACATTATGACAGTTGGATTAGATTACTGACGACATTTAAATGTGAGAAAAGTGACGACCGGCACTGAACATGAGCAGTAAATTCATCTGTTCTGTGTGTTCTGTGATGGTTTGTCGACAGAACGACTGAGACACACAAACAGACTCACTGAGTCCTGAACCGTCACTTTTACTGGATCAGAAATTTGTTGTGAAAATCTGTTGTTGAGGAAACACTTGAAGTGAGTTCGGCTCCTGTGACAGCTGACACGTCGGCTACAGCTGCTGCCATTGGCTCATTTGTCACCGTGGAAACATTGACGGCGGCGGTGAACGGTGAAGTACACACGAGGGTACACACACACACACACACACACTCACACACACACACAGATCATCAACCTGCAGCACACACACACAGACACACACACACACACACACACACACACAGACACACACAGACCATCAACCTGCAGCACACACACACACACACACACACACACACACAGACCACACACACACACACACACACACACACACAGACACACACAGACCATCAACCTGCAGCACACACACACACACACACACACACACACACAGACACAGACCAACAACCTGCAGCACACACACAGACACAGACCAACAACCTGCAGCACACACACACACACACACACACACACACACACACACACCACACACAGACCAAAACCTGCAGCACACACACAACACACACACACACACACAGACACACACACACACAGACCATCAAACCTGCAGCCACACAAACACACAACACACACACACATACAGACCAACAACCTGCAGCACACACACACACACACACACACACACACACACACACACACACACACACACACACAGACCATCAACCTGCACACACACACACACACACACACACACACACACACACAAGACCAACAACCTGCAGCACACACACACACACACACACACACACACACACCCGACACACACACACACACACACAGACCATCAACCTGCAGCACACAGACACACACACAGACCAACAACCTGCAGCACACACAGGTGCACAACTCAACAGACACACACACATGCAGAGCCTCATTACTGTAAGTGTTTGGATCATCAGATGATGACGCTGCGTTTACATCATCGTCTCTTCTGTGACATCACTAGAAGACGTCTCTGTTTCAGTAACAACAGGCAGTGAAACAACTGAACACAACATGAACACAACATGAACACAACATGAACACAACACCTTCATTTCCACGTCCAGTATTTACAGCAGCAGCCTGCTCCTTCACATGTTGTCGTGTCACCTGATGAACATCAGTCCACATTCTGTCTCTCTGATCTCTGTGTTCGGTCTCCTCCACCTCCTGAGGGACATCTCTGTCTCTTTAGCTGCTAAATGTTCCAACAAATGACTTTTTGTTTGGTTTATCTCTTTTTATGGTTCGAGCACCGACCTGAAAACTTGTCTGAACACGTCTACATGACAATCAGGAGTCACAGCGCCACCCAGTGGACACAGGAAGTGACATCAAACTCCTTTCTACAAATCAGATGAAACTTCAGAGCCTCATTGACCAATCAGCATCCAGCAGCGGGCCACAGAGGCTGGAGGCCCCGACTGGCACGAGGGTGCAGGGCCCGTCCAGTTCTGCTGGCAGCTTTAAATCCATTTAAACCCCAGACACACGTCCCACTGTCAGTTTACACACTGATATAATAAAAATAACTTATCAACAGTTTATCAATGTTTCTGTCTAATGATGTCTGACTGTCCTCAGTGATGTCATCGTCACCACATGTTTCAGTGTATCTGCTCTCTGTGTTAGTGGACGTGTTGTATGTATCAGTTAATAAATCAGGATGTTCCAGTAAAGGTCTCAGACATCCGTCCTCCACAACAACCACAGAACCCTGCAGAGACAAAATCAGCTTGTCCCATTGGTCCATTAAAGCTGCTGCAGGACACCGCTGACAGAAGAGCAGCGGGACGTTTACTCACATTATTAATCTGTGACTCACTGAGTGACATCAGACTTCATCTGTGATCAGACTGACTGATCACATGACGGAGGAACTGAAGTGACAAACAAGTCATACGGTCCTGTCAGCGTGATGAATCCTGTCCATAAAGTCTAGAAGAGTAGCTGAAAAGAGGACAAAGACACAAACTCCTGCTGAAGCCTGATATTCAACACACAGAGGAAGTTTACTGTGTTTACTGCAGGATAAAAATGTACGGATGTGTGTGATCAGTCGACTACACGATTAAACGTCTCCACCCTCACTAGTCGGCACCAGAGATACTAGTCAGTTAAACATTTATCAATGTTTAATTCATGCACAATGTCAGTTAACTGTTGCCTCTAAGATGTTATGCAGCTGCCCGCCACTAGTTGGTGCTGTGGCCCCATCAGACAGCAGCTCCTCTCACCGTACACTGTAAGCACATGCGCCCTGATCGCCAAGGCAACCCCGGATGTTTATATCAGCATAGTCAGACAGATGACAGCTGATAAAACCAGCACAGTTTGACAGTGTTTTAATGTAGAAATGGAAATAATGTTGAATGCAGACTGTGACAGAATAAAGTGGTTTTTAATCACTCGACTGGAACAACATGTGACCACGTTCAGCACAGACACGTGGACGTTAACCTGCAAGCAGAGCAGCTGCTGCTGCTGTTAGCATGCTAACGTTAGCCACACTGTGTGTCAGGCTGCAGCTAACGTCAGCTCCAGGTCATTAAACCACAGACTCTGAGATCCTGTTCAGTCTGAAAAGATGAAGCATTTAGTGAGTTGTTGTCATGTTGTGTAGGTTAATGTGTAATGTTTATAATTCACAGAGAAAGTGACATTTCAGCTGCATTTAAAATTAGATTTAATGACTGTAGACTGTGATTAACAGCTTCACATGACTCTTAATACACAGTGTTTTTCAGACAGTGTTTAACTTTATCAGTTAATACATTCTGATCAATCTGAATTTGTTTTCTGAGTCTTTTCTTTCTGTTAGACTAGTCGACTCGACTAAATTAAATTTTGCTTTAATCAACAGGGAACTTAGTCTCCAGAAACATCCCTACTTTAAATATCATTTGTTTCAGCTCTAATATACTTCATCAACTCATAAAACAGATTAATATTTACAGATGAGACAGAGTTATGATCTGTGATAACCTGTTTTCTTGAATCAATAATAACTGACCAGAAGATGTTTAGTTTAAGTCTTGTATCAGTGTATAAGAGTGTGTGTGTTGTGTTATTGTGAACTCACTGCCGTGTTCTCCACAGCTTCTCTCTGATACTGAACCATGAGTCACAGCTGAGTGCTCTCATTCACTCGGAGATCTGATTCCTGTCAGTCGACGCTTTTCTTTGACACCAGCCGGAGCTTTTATCAGCTGATAATTGAATTTCCTCCACGCTGCAGCACATCAACACCCTGTGATACGCCCCACTGTGGCCCTCATTATGACAGAGTGTGTGTGTGTGTGTCAGAGTGTGTGTGTGTGAGTGACTGTGTGTGTCGGAGTGTGTGTGAGTGACTCTTGTCCATTACAGGAACTTAATGAACTGAACTGAAGACTGAGCCTCATAGTTCCTGACCTGGAGACCCTGAGACGTCCCTGGTTGGACGTTCAGCTCAGTGTCCTCCATGTTGACTTTTTGCCTTCATAAACTCTGCAAATCACAAGATTCAGTTTTCAGACATTTCATGACATTTTATGGACCAAACAGCTGATCGATTAGTGGAAAAATTATTTCCAGATTGATCACTAGTTGAAAAATATGTGCAAACATGTGAAAACCAGTGGAGGACCCGGGGGGTTTGGGGGGGCATTGTTTCTGTGAGGCTCAAACCTGATGATCCAGTTAACCACAGAGACAAACAGCCTTCAGCCACATCAGGACAACACTTTAATCTACATAATCCTCCACACGGCGTCTCAGTGGACACTTTAAAGTACGGTGGCCTGGAGGGACCTTCTAACAAAACACCATTTAAGAGACTCAGCAGACCTTCACAGTCTGAGAGGTGACGAGTCTGGATTCCCCGACTCGTTAAATACAGCTCAAACACAGATGATGTTCTGGACAGAACCTGTTTCCTCCTCTGATGAGAACTTGTTCTCCTCTGAGAGAGAACCTGTTCTCCTCCTCTGATGAGAGAACCTTTTCCTCTCTGTGAGAGACTGTTCCTCCTGATGAGAGACTGTTCAAAAAAACCTTTTACATGTCGGACATGAACTGTTCCAACATCATCCAGAGAACCACACCAGATTCATTCAGAGCTGCGACTGACAGTTAGAAGAAGCCATGTTGGATTTAAAAACGTAATAATTTACTTTGTGAGACCAAAATAAAGAGTTTTTATCATCCTTCACCCACAGTGTGCCGAACACTGACCTCCAACTAACAACCATCAAACCTCACAGACTTCAGCCAGCTGTGATCAGCTGATCACAACATCTGCTGTCACATGACATCGTTCAGGCTGCGAGCTGTAAGTCTCCAATCAGTGGAAACAAGTCAACAAAGCTGCAGCCTCACTGACAGACACGTCCACATAAAGTCCAACAGACAGAACCACTGCCGTCTGTCTCTGCTTCCACTGCTGTTTATCTGATGTTCTTTTGTTCTTCACAGCAGAAAAAAAGCTGCGTCATCAGAACGTCTCTCTGCTTCAGTTAAACTGCGATGATTTTCTGCGCAGTGGAGTGAACAGCTCCACAGTCAATCAGTCCCTCCAGGGTCTCACATGTGGCTAAAGGATAAAATACATGAATTCACTGCAGCTTTTCTCAAAAACTTTTAATGCATGTTGTAATGTAGAAGTGTGTTTTGTTTGCGTTTTTTTAGGTGTTTTTTGTTTGCGTTTTGTTTTTAGTGTTTTGTTTGTTTTGTTTTTAGGTGTTTTTTGTTTGTGTTTTGTTTGTGTTTTGTTTTTAGGTGTTTTGTTTGTTTGTGTTTTGTTTTTAGGTGTTTTGTTTGTGTTTTGTTTTTAGGTGTTTTTTGTTTGTGTTTTGTTTTTAGGTGTTTTGTTTGTTTGTGTTTTGTTTTTAGTGTGTTTTGTTTTGTGTTTTGTTGTTTGGTGTTTTTTTTTGTGTTTTGTTTGTGTTTTGTTTTTAGGTGTTTTTGTTTGTGTTTTGTTTTAGGGTTTTTTGTTTGTTTGTATTTTGTTTAAATCAGGGTTTGTCTTGTGCTTTTGTTTTAGGTGTTTTTTGTTTGTGTTTTGTTTGTTTGTGTTTTGTTTTTAGGTGTTTTTTGTTTGTGTTTTGTTTTTAGGTGTTTTGTTTGTTTGTGTTTTGTTTTTAGGTGTTTTTTTGTAAAGAAATTTCAGGAACAAGTTTTTAATGTTTTTTTGATAATTTGTTAAAAATCAAAGGGAGAATGAAACCACACTCTGCTCTCTGTTCTATCAAACTTCACCAAAACAGGCTCAAGATTACAAACATTCTGACAAAATAAACAAACAAAATGTTTTATTGCACAGAGTGTTGCTAAACGTCAGTAACGATGATAAACCTCTTCATTAACAGAAGTAAACAGTTTACTGTGGGGGACTGATGTGATTGATGGGAACATGGGAACCTACAGTGATTGGTCAAAGTTGCAGTAAAGTTGCAGTGACTGGAGGTCGAGCAGAATTCACAGAGATCAGCTGAATTTGTGTTAATTGTTGTGATCGCAGCTTCCTGGAGGGACTGATGAAAGAATGAAAACCGGTTTCTGAACTCGTCTCAGTGAGCTCAGTCAGCAGGATCAGACACATCAGACACCACAAGCAGAAAAAACTCTCCTCAGAAGAGCACCAAACGTACTGTCACCCAGCAGGCTCAGGTGCATTATGGGTAAAACTCCAGCTCACACTCAAAGACAGAAAGAAGAACATGTCCTACCCCTGTCTGTCTCCTCCACCAGGATACGGACCAGGATGCCAGTGACGGCCACCAGGATGGGGTAGTGGTCCACACTCTCCAGACCTGCAACACACACCACACACAACACACACAACACACCAACACACACACACACACACACACACACACACACCAGTGGATTAAAAAGGTATTTTGTTTTTTCCTAAACTTTTGTACTGGAGCTGCAACGATTACTCAGTTAATCAATTAATCAAGTATTAAATTCATCACCAACTGTTACTCGTTTTGAATCATTTTGTGAGGAAAAAAGTCCAGATTCTCTGATTTCAGCTCCATAAATGTGAATAGCTCTCGTCTGGCTGGTCTGTGGATCCATAATTTCTTTGTGTGTCGCTGCTGCAGAGGGTTGAAACACAGGAGCTCAGATAAATCCTCTTTTTAATCCTAAAAGTTTTAACATTCACTCTGAGCTCCTCTCTTGTCAATAAAGAAGTCGACATCAGAGAGATTCTGGTGTTTCTTCCTCCAGAAGCTCCAGTCCGACACTGACCTCTTGTTTTCTGGTCTCTTTAGGCTCGGACTAAAAGATTCTCTGATCCTGTTAATTAAACTGAGTCATCAGCTCTTGTTGAACATTCCTTTGTAATTCAAACAAATAGAGAACAGGTTTCCTTCCACAACATTTGCAGATCTGTTCTTTTTTTTACATGAAGTGATGAGAAACTACAGGAGCTGTGAGATAAAGTTTGTCCATAAAGATTCTGCAGAGATCAGTTCGATGAGAGTCGTCAGCAGAGACGCCCGCAAGCTGAAAACTGAACTCACTCAGCAGCAGAACAGGAGGCTTAAACAAGTGCTGTGTGTGTCTGTGTGTGTGTCGTGCGTACGTGCGTGCGTGCGTGTTACCTGGCAGTCTCAGGTTGACGACTCGATCAAACAGGTTCTTCTCTGCTGTCACTCTGTTCAACACCTGGTTCAGCAGCTGCAGGACAGAAACAAACAGACTTCACTGATGCAGCTGCAGAGACTCAAAGTTAGAGGTCATTTTCTCTGCTACACTGAGGATGAAGATGCAGAGGATGAAGATGAACCACCAGTCTTTGTGTTGTGATGAAGTCAAACACATCAGGCTGCATGAAAATCTCATCAACAGACAGAAACAGTGCAGTGCAGCCTGCAAATGTCATCAAGTTCACAGTCAACTCATATTTTTAATATCAGTTAATCTGCACTTATGATTTATTGTTGAGACTATAAAAAGTAACAGAGAGCCCAAAGAGACATCTTCAAATGTCTTCTTTTGTCCAACCAACAGTCCAAAACATAAAGACTCTTCATTTACTGTCAGAAATGACAAAGAAAAGCAGCAAATCTTCACATTTTACAAACTGCAACCACAAAATATTTGACTGAAAAATGACTGAAATCATTCATCAATTATCACAATAGTTGGCAACTAATTTTCTTTGGATCCATTTATTGATTAATCGACTAGAAAAAGAAACAGAGGAAACTTAGTTTGGCAATTTACAACATTTTGTTCTTCATTTAGAACATTTTATTTATTTAAAACATTTTGTCATTTATTTAGAACATGATATTTATGGCAGGACTTTCATCATCGTTCCTTTTAGCATTTATGCTTCAAGTCTTTTTTTTTTTTTTTTTTTTTTTTGCCAACGTGCACATAAACACGAGGTTGATGTCCAATAAAAAAGTACATAAACATTAATCCACATTTCTCAGCTCAGGTGCATCAGAGTTTTCTTCAGATCCAGTTCACTCTGATCCAGTCTGTGATCCATCAGACTCTCACTTCACACTCAGCAGCTCAGTGAACTTCATCTGAAGTGTTCATTTCTGGGCAAACTGAACATTTACTGCCACTAAACAACTTCACAGCTAAACTTTACCTGATGGGAAACGTAGCTAAAACTTCAAATTGGTGCAGCGGGCTGCACTTAACTATTTATTGAGAAAAATTTTAAATCTGAAAGATTTCTGAGTAAATGTTTCAAGAGGAGGACAGAAGGAGAGACGGTTAAAATAAAAAACAGGAGGGTTGACACGTATCATGTCAACATGGATGAAAACCTGTAAGGAACATTTTCAGCAAAGACATTCAGACAGTTCTGAAGGTAAAAGGGGGTCAAACCCAGAACTACAGACGTCTACCTCATTAAGTGTTGAGAGTTTTAATCTGCAACATTTATTTTAGAAACTGATCACATGTTTACATCTAAAATTGAAAATCATTTTCTCTCAGATGAAGAGGAGGACATCCCACCACTGGGATGTCCTCTGTCTCCATGACGACCAGCTCCTCACTCTTCAGAGCAGAGTCCAGGACAGCAGCTCGTTTGACCTGGACAGAGATCCAGGGACTGACCTGAGCGAGTCGTCTGAGCAGCAGCTCCGCAGAGGGGCGGGACCAGTCCAGGAAGATCTCGGGAACCAGTGTGACCGTCATCTCCAGGACTCGCAGCAGACTGACCGACAGGTCAAAGCAGGTCGCACACACCTGGAACCAGGATGAACACGGTGAACGTACAGGTCAGCTGACCCCGAGTCAGTCAACAAGTCAGCTTATTTACCAAGTCAAGACTCTGAAGCATCATTATTTTTTATTATCAATCAAGCAGGTTAGAAGAAAAAAATAAAAATCAGGAGCTCAAGTTGATGCCTTCATGTTGTTTGTTTTAGAGATTCAGTTCAACACAACAAGACAAACAACACAAAAACAAACACAACACACCACAGCAGGTGTGTGTTTTTGTGTCACAGTAAAGTTTCAGTTTTGGTTCTCGAAGGTAAAAAGTTTGGACCTCCTGTCATTAATCTTCACAGTCTGAGAACGACAGACGGAGAACGTTTAGCATATTTCCTTGAAAAAATAACTTCATCAATCAATAATCAATTATCAGAATGTTTTTTTGTGTGGACAGACTAATTTATGAACTGACTGATAGTCTGAGCTGTGATGCATCAACAGTCAGTAAACAGAGTTTGATTTTGTTTCTGATCAGAACAAAGATGGAAACATGAAGCTTCGTGAACATTTAAAAATTGGATCAACGTCTCTGTGAGGTTCTCCTCTGGACCACAAACCACCTCAGGTCTCAGACTTTGTCCCTGAAACTAAATATGTCCCTCAGGCTCAGAAAACCTCATTCTATCTTCTCATTTGTTTATTTATTTATGTATTTATTATTTATTTATTTGTCCTTCGCAGCCATGTGATGAGCATCATGTTTGGAAATATGAGTCCTGATATTCAGTCTCCAGAAGTCAATAATTCAACTTTTTCACATGGTCTAATGTTAAAAAAGCAATTTGCACCAATATATTGTGACAGTATGAAATCAGAAGAGGAGATTATCATCCCAGTCTTTTTGTCCATCACATACAGGACCAGTCAGAGACCAGTATGGATCCTAAAACAGTCAGACCCAAACACTGGGGCGTGGCCCTCAGGTGGGTCACAGCAGATTTTATTTGGGTCACTAAATAAATAAATAAAAGCTACAGAAGAAAAATGTAAGATTTATATATGCAGTATTTAACATGTGTAGATTCGTGTGTTTACAGTAAATCTGAGGAGTTTCTAAAACTCAAAGATTTGAGTTTATCTAAAGAAGAAAAGAAACTTATCTCAACAAAACATTTTAGTTGAAAAACTTTTCTGAAACTTAAGAGTTGGACTCAAAACAAAAAGTTATCCTGAGATTGTTAGTTTTTACAGTGTAGAACATTTTGTCCTCCTTCATAAATGAGACAGTGTGTTCACACTGAAGGAACAACTCCTGTTTTTCATCAGTAAAACCATTTTAAATGCTTTATTACAGCTGTACTGCAGATAGAAATCTTACATTTTGCAGAATTTCTTCCGTAGTTCTTTTATTTATTTGGTGACCCAAATAAAATCTCCTGTGACCCAGATGAGGGTCACGCCCCGGTGTTTGGGTCAGACTGTGTGACAGGAAGGTTAAATAAAGGTTTGTCACTCTGAATCTGAACGTTCTGTGAAACATAACTAACCTGCAGACTGAGACACTGTGAACACAACTGCAGGTGGACCTGGACGTTCAGGAGCTCGTCCTCAGAACCGGGACAGAACAACAAACAGAACCACAGACAGAGTTTGTGCTCACAGGTGGTTCAGTTCCTGACAGGATGTGTGATTTACCTTCAGCTGACGAGTGTCCACAAAGTTCCTCTCTGGACGTTCTGCAGCCTGCTGGATCTGATGGAGACACAGACACAGATTTTATTTATTTAAGTTTAACCAAACTTGAAATCTGCTGCATTATTCAGAGATAAAACGTCATTTTTCATCCTGAGAGAAACATGAAGGTGTGAAGGACGTTTCAGATATTTCAGAGTTCTGTGACGCTGCTGACGAGGCTGAAAACAGAGACACAGGAGCTGCAGAGCAGAGCAGAGTGTCTGTGCATCACTGAGGGAACAACAGAAAGAGCTGCTGAACTGAAAACAGCAGAACCTCCCTGAGGAACACTGAGGAACACGATCAATCAGAACACTGAGAGCTGCTAAGTGATGATTCACACAGAATTACTGAGGATTTATCGAAACCCAAAATAATCTTATTAGAGGAAACAAACACAACACTTCACGCTATTTTTACACATGGACGCCGTCCTGCATCTGCACTGCTCCGTCTCAACACTGGGATTAATGGAGCCGTCTTTAAAGGACCAGTCCCAACAATAAATACATCTGCTTTTAGTCTTTAACTGTCAGGTGATGACTGATGACGATGACCTGATGATCTGGATTGGATCTGATGACCGATGATTGGACCTGATGATCTGATGATCTGATGACCTGATATCTGATGATCTGATGACTGATGACCTGATGATCCTGATGACCTGATGATCTGAGGACTGATGACCTGATGATCTGATGACTGATGTCTATGACTGATCACTGACGGCTGTGACCAGAGAGGAGGTGATGACATCACAGGATGTAGTTTGTCACATTTGATTATTTTCTTCTTTCATTTAAAGAACAAACCTGCTGCCTCACATGAGACAACATTTAGTTAAAAACTAAAGACTCCAGCTGTGATGCTGCTTGAAACAAGCGACCAATAGCAGGACTTCTACCTGCAGTGAGCATCCAGTGACTGGACTACAGGTGACTTGACCAGCTGAGTCTCAGCTGAGTCTCAGGTGACGCTGTCAGATGACTTGAGTCGAGCTGTGACAGGTCGGTTCACACTGCTGCTACTTATCCTGCAATGATCTGAAGTGTTTTCATCTCATCGTGAATCTTTGGTCTGAACTGGACTCAACAACTCCCACATGGTGGAAACAGTGTTTATGGATCTGTACTGGTGGACACGTGTCCACAGCTGCATGATGTTTGCTGTCATATCACCCAAATCTACCTGGAACTGACTGAAGATATGAGCAGGTACAGGTTCTGTACAGGATAATCAACGAGTAGGTGTGTGTTTAACAGTTTGAAGACACAACGTGGAGGAAAATAATCAGCTGATGTGAAGAAGAAGGTGGTGCCTCCACAAACTGACCACAAGTTGATCATCAGTCTCACACTCTGCTCATTTACCAGCAATATAAAATAAAAGCATTCACAGATTTTTAGGTGAAAGTTTATGAATCAAGAGCTTCCTGTTGTCATGACAACCAATAATTCTCGTCCCTTTTACAACCAAACTCAGCTGCAGCTGATAATGAGTCACACGGCTTCCTAACGAGAAGTGATGGAGCGAACAGCTGATGTTGAGACTCCTCCCTCTGGAGATGAGTCAATTATTTATTCATAACTAATGTCATTTTCTTAAATCAGTCTTCTTTCTATATCTTGGAGGACAGTTTAGTCCTTTTTTCCTTCCAAACCGCATCCTTTCTGAGGATGTTCCCATAAACAGGCTGCTGTGGACATAAGAACAGGTGACGCTTCTTCTCTCCTCCCTTTGCTTTGATGAGGAGAAACACAAACATCCAGGACGTCACATCCATCTGAACCAGATAAAACCGGTTGGAGATGAAGGTGAAACTTGTTGTTCTGATGCTTAGAGCAGGTTAGAACGTCCTTCTTTAGGAAGACTGAACCAATCAGCTGTTCGCTCGCTCGCTCCTTCTGACAGCTGGGCTCTTTAATGTTGCCATGGTTACAGGGTGGGTAACAGAACAGAGACCAGACCACGTTTATAACTGGTTTAACATGTTTTTACCTCTTTACATCACTCACGTTAGACTACGGCTGAACAATTAATCAAAAATTATTGAATCACAACGTGGCCCACGGCAATTTTCAAATCACAAGAGGAGCAATAAAGAGGGTGTTAAAAGCAAAATGTGTCAAACTAGCATTTGAAATTAATATGATGCTGCAGACACATCATGTTCTTACAGACTTAAGAAAACATCTTTGTTTTTAAATCACATCAGAATGATTTGTTTTAAATGAAAATGAGAATAAAGAATGAATAATTAGCATTTCTTCTGATGTCGCAAATCTGTCCAAATAATTACAATTAGATGTTTCTTCAAAATGGTTCAGTCCTACTTTAGATCCATCCATCACTGAGATTCTCTGTCAGCTGACAATGTTTTCATTTCTCATCACGTCCCTATTTTAGCTGATGAATCTGAAAAATGTCTTCACTTTAATTCTTTTTCTCTGAAACTTCAAAATAAAGTCTTTTTTTAGATTTCCTGCACGTTAAAATGTTCTTTTTAATCTCACAGAGCTGCAGTTTGACAGATTTCTCTCTAAATCTATAAATCAACTCAGATTCCCTTCAGCTGCTCCTCCTCACCTCACACATCACAACCTGTAAACAGCAGCTGCTCCACTGTCACAAACTCATGTTCTCCGTTCTCCTGTCGTTCTGGGAGGGAACATGTCATGTGGTCTCACCTCTTGGATCATGCCGATGAACTCGGAGAACGCCCAGTTGAGCTGGTTCAGGACGCTGTTGAGGAAAGAGGCGGCCATGTCTTTGTCCATGCTCAGCAGCTCGGCCATGTGTCTCTGCAGCAGCAACGACGGACATGGCTCTAAACCAATCAGACGAGAGGAGACGACAGGTCAGCAACAGAGGACACGGGACAGTGAAATGGTTCCAACAGCAGACGTGTTGGAGCTGGAAGAGTCCTGGACAGAACCATGAAGGAACTCAGAGGAGATTTTTAATGTTTTAACAAACGCTGGAGGATTAAAACACGTCAGGAGACGATGAGGTGAAGACAAGTCAGTCTTCAGGCTTCAACTCTGAGAAACTCGACATGAAAAACTTCATCAGACTGTTTGTCAGAGCTGAATCTGTTAACCACAGGCCCATGTGTTGTGTTTGCTACCACAGAAGAAGATGCTTTGTGTTAATATGAGCAGCTGTTACTGTCTCCACAATCTGCTAAAACTGATGAAGAACAAATGAAAACTCTTGGCTTCAGCAACTCTTTCTCCGAGCCAGCACCAGAATTTTTATTTATTTATTTTTTTTAATCACTTCATATTCCGTGTGTGACATCAGTGTCACCAGTGTGGCTAACGTTAGCAGTGTGTGTCCCCGCCCCCTGCCCCCGGCTGCAGGGTGACTCCTGGGGCTGCAGCGTGAGCAGCTTCAGTCTGTGATCAGGTCATGATGCTCTCTGACCTGCACATCTGCAGCTGAGCACCGTGTCTTCATGCTGGACACCACCATCTTCTTCTTCTGCTGTTTATTTCTTCTTCAAGTGGCAATTTTTCATCTGATGATGCATCACAGTGCCCCCTACTGCCTCACAGTGAAAACAGCAACTGACGAGATATCTGACGTCTTTTTCAGAGACGTCCCTGCTTATTTTAGCGAGACAATGCCAGGACACATTGTGGACGTGTTCCAACAGCGTGTCTTCATAGTAAAAGAGTTCAGGTACGAGACTGGAGACGTATCTCAGTGGTAAACGTGCCCCCGTTCAGAATGAGTGCATATTTATAAAAAAAACACAAAGTTGATCGGTTTGAACATGAAGTTTCTCATCTCTGTGCTGGAGTCCACTGCAGAGACGCAGGTCAAAAGGTACTTGCAAATCGCTGTATTCAGGTTTTTCTTATATTTTAAGTTTTAACTATCAGGGTTGTATGAGACGAGACCAGCAGAAGAAAATGAAGTAACAAAAAGGAAAACAGAGGAAAAGGATTAAGAGGAGCAGAGAGGAGGAGGTGGAGGAGGAGGAGGACATAGAGGAGCAGAGGAGGAGGAGGGGAGGAGGACGCAGAGGAGGAGGAGGAGGAGGGAGGAGGGGGAGGAGGAGGAGGAGGAGGAGGAGCAGAGGAGGAGGAGGAGGAGGAGGGGGAGGAGGAGGAGGAGGACACAGAGGAGCAGAGGAGGAGGAGGAGGAGGAGGAGGACGCAGAGGAGGAGGAGGAGGAGGGGGAGGAGGAGGAGGAGGACACAGAGGAGCAGAGGAGGAGGAGGAGGAGGAGGACACAGAGGAGCAGAGGAGGTGGAGAGGAGGAGGACACAGAGGAGCAGAGGAGGAGGAGGAGGAGGAGGAGGACGCAGAGGAGGAGGAGGAGGAGGAGGGGGAGGAGGAGGACACAGAGGAGCAGAGGAGGAGGAGGAGGAGGAGGAGGAGGAGGACACAGAGGAGGAGGAGGAGGAGGACACAGAGGAGCAGGGAGGGGGGGGAGGGGGGAGAGGAGGACCAGGAGGGCAAAGGAGGAGAAAGGGGAGAGGAGAGACAGAGAGAGAGAGGAGGAGAGAGGGAAACAGAGGAAAAGGAAAGAGGAGCAGAGGAGGAGGGGAGGAGGGGAGGAGGGGGAGAAGAGGAGCAGGAGGAGGAGGAGGAGGAGGAGGAGGAGGAGGAGGAGGAGGGGGAGGAGGACACAGAGGAGAGAGGAGGAGGGAGGAGGAGGAGGACACAGAGGACAGGGAGGAGGGGGAGGAGGAGGAGGAGACACAGAGGAGCAGAGAGAGGAGGAGGAGGAGGACACAGAGGAGAGAGAGGAGGAGGAGGAGGAGGAGGAGAGAGGAGGACAAGAGGAGAGAGGAGGAGGAGGAGGAGGAGGAGGAGGACGAGGAGGAGGAGGAGGGGGAGGAGGAGGGAGGAGGAGGAGGAGAGGAGACGAGAGAGAGAGAGGAGGGAGGAGGAGGAGGACACAACTGGAGAGAGTTAGTGAGAAGACGAGGAACGCTCTCCTGTGGGAGACATGATGGGACACTGGATGTCTAATAATCCAGTTTGTCTCTCTGTCCTCGACTGCTGCTTCCCTCAAGGATCAAATCTGAAGCATGAAAGACGGTTTATTATCCTGAAGACACACGGAGGTCAGAAACACCACAGAGGTACTCTTTCATCATGAAGTAATTTATACAGTTCAGAGGGAAACACTTCACACTGTCTTACAGCTTCAGATTCAGTTCAAGTAGCAGCAAAGTATTTGACTCTGGTGGTGATCTTACTGTGTTTTCACGTGCAGTGTTACAGTCACCTGTTGACTTTGTCCAATGTCTTGTCCTTAATACAACAAGCATCTTATTACTGCTGTACTATTTCTCTTCAAGAAGAGCTCACAGTCTGCAGCAGAGTCCTGTAGGTTTCTTACTGCACAATGTACAGAAGTACTTTAACATTCTGCACTGATACACATGTCGTTTATCACAAGGAAACTAAAGGAAACACTGAGTGAGTCTGAGAAAGACAGACTATAATGTCTACTGACGATGGGACGTCACATTCACTGAGTGGGATCACTGGTCCTGCAGATCATCTACATCTACTGACACACAGACGAGCTTCAGGTGAGACACAGGTGACAGCTGGAGCAAAAATAAAGGAGGACAGGAGGTGATGGAAAAGAACTTACTCTGGAAACTAGCAATGGACAGATCCCCTGAAAGACATGCAAACGAGAAGCCACACAGACCAAAGTCAATTATCATGCAGGAAGCAGAAAATCACAATTAAAGTGGAGAAGAAACAAAGGAGCAGAAAAAAAGCTGTGAAACAAAGAGGACGATGACACGGCAGAGCGCGACGTTAGATTATTAAAGGGATATTCTGGTAAATATATCAGCCAACCCTCCACACAGTCACATGAGATTAACACATGAAATCAAATGTCCAGAGTCCTCACTGCTGGACCGCAAACACCGAGACATGTTGGTGTCCACAGGTTTCTATAAGACCTCCTGGAGACTGTCATGCATGAAGTGAAGTGTGGGCGTGTGGACGTGTGGGCATGTGGACGTGTGGACGTGTGGACGTGTGGGCGTGTGGACGTGTGGGCGTGTGGGCGTGTGGGCGTGTGGACGTGTGGACGTGTGGGCGTGTGGGCGTGTGGGCGTGTGGTGGCGTGTGGACGTGTGGACGTGTGACGTGTGGCGTTGGGCGTGATGTGACGTTGCGTGTGGACTTGTGGCGTGTGGCGTGTGTGTGGTTAACATGTCTGCTGTGATTTGACTTCATTCTTCAGATTAAAGTGTGTGTCAGTGTTGGTTCTCTCTAAAATCAGCAAAAGTATCACAACTGACTCACATCGGTATCTTCACATGTCATTTAAAACCTGACACACACACACACACAAACACACACACACACACACACACAGACACTCACACACACACAGACACACCGGTAATTGGAGCCGTAAATCACAGGGAGTTGTGGTAAAAATAGAGCAGGTGTAGACAGACAGTCATGGCCTCAATTTATTTATGGAAATCCATGAAAAGAAAAATGAAAACTGAAACCTGAAGCAGGAACACGGACACACTCAGAAAAAGAACAGAACTGAGAGAACGACAGAACAAAAACAAAACAAGAGACACAGACAGACAGACAAAGACAGACAGACAGACAGAGAAGACAGACAGAGTGAGAGAGAAGACAGAAAAGGAAGGAAAAAAAAATCATCGATTCACTCTGAGCTGAATTCTTTTTAGGTATAGATCTAGGTAGATCTGGAAATGATCCAAGAGACAGAAAGAGGACAAATGTGGAGACAGACAGAGGGACAGACAGACAGACGGACAGACAGACAGACAGAGGGACAGACGGACAGAAAGACAGACAGGACAGACAGACGGACAGACAGACAGACCACCTACTCTGCAGACTGGGCAGGTTGGCATCCTCAGGTTTGGTTTTCAGCAGGTGAGGAAGTCGAGTGTATCTGTAGCCAAAACCACAACCCTGAGAAACACAACACACAACAATCACACACCAGCAGAATACTCTGATTACTTACTACAGCACAAGTACTGATACCAAACTACAGAAATACTCTGTTACATTCAAAATTCTACTTCAGTAAAAGATCCTGATTATTAAAAGTATGTCATTACCTTTTGAATCTGAATCTGTCTAATAAGTGTACTGCAGTAAAAGGTACAATATTAGTGTAGTATTTTAGTAAAGATACTTAGTTACATTCCACTACTACTTATATTACACTGAGAGTTTTCAGCCAGGCTTCAGTGAGGCTTATTAACAACAACAGGTTTAACGTTTACTATTTTAGTTTAGGTGGTATTAAAGATGTATTTATATTATAGTATTAATAAATATGTAACTATAAAAAAGTATTTTCCTCACAGACCTCTGTTATTTCAAAACTTATTATTTGTTTGTGTTTATGAATTTTTTATATTTGTTAAACTTTCTCAAAGTCTTGAAAGGCAGTAAAGTTGACTGAGCGTGTGCAGTCGGGCGCACAACACAGAAACAAAACAAGAAACAAGCGAGAAGCTCCAAACATGTTAGCATGCTAACATCAGCTAACTGTCAGTAAACAGAGTCGAGCTGAGAGCATCACTACAGTTCTTACTGTTCATCCTGAGGGGAACGTGTGTGTGTGTGGTGTGTGGTGTGTGTGTGTGTGTGTGTGTGTGTGTGCGCTCACCCTCCACAGTCGCGGACCAGTCAGTTGGTCTGAGCCCAGGGTCTCTGTTCGTACGGAGCCAGCAGATTCCTCATCATGGCGACACGTCTGAAAACACACAAACCAACATCAGCAAACATCACAAAGGTTCAGTCCAGCTCACATTTGATCATTTACTGTGCAGAACAAAGAACAGACGGCAGTTTACTGACGACACAACTCGTTATATTAGATTTGGTTGTTTGGCTGCTGACAAGTAAAACATTCAAAGAAACCAGAAAATATGGACTCGGTCAGTGAAGATGTCTGGAACAGAACAGAACCGTTCTCATGTCTGAAAGGTAACAGTGTGTAACGTCCAGACGGAGGGAAACAAAGAGCCTCATTCACCAAACGTTCTTCAGAAGAAGTTTCTGTTTTCACTGATGTTTTCTTCTGTTCTCAGGTAAGAACAGAATCTTAGAACACTGAGCCCTGAAGTCATTTGTGACCTTAAGAAGTGACGTGTCGGACCTACAATGTTTTTACTTTGACGACCAAATTATAATGTTTCATTGTTTGAATCAATAAAATCAGCGACTCTTGACTTGTAGTAGGATGACTGAATGTGAGCAGCTACAAATCAGAGCTTGAGATGTGTTCCTGAACCCGACAGGACCCCATGGGTTCAGGTCGGGTTCAGGCTGTACTTTATTTATTTATTTATTCATTTATTTTCATTTTCCTCCCCAGTTTAGTCGTCACCACATCCAGTTCCCTGCACTTACTGTCCCTGTTTACTGTTTGGTGCACAGAGGGAAGCTTGTTAAAAAAATGTCGGGCTGTAATCAGGTTCAGGCTGAAATATGCTAATGAGGGTCGGGTTCAGGTCAGCTGAAGGCATCAGACCTCAAAAGGCTCAACTTTTCAGGCACGGCTGAAGCACTACTACAGGGTTTCCCCCAGAAAACTCGCTCAGCCTGGTGGTAGAGAAGCCCACCGGCGGCCTACCGTGTTTTTGAAAAAAAAAAAAAGTTAAAAGTTGACAGGAATTTTGAAATTATGACTATTATGTGTTATTATAAGCCATTTATTAACAATACTTAAAAGTAGAGTCTTACAAAAAGGCACAATCTTAAATACGGTTTTAACAAACACAAAAAAA
This sequence comes from Lutjanus argentimaculatus, assembly GCA_034769285.1. Lineage (NCBI taxonomy): Eukaryota > Metazoa > Chordata > Actinopteri > Lutjaniformes > Lutjanidae > Lutjanus > Lutjanus argentimaculatus. Next base: position 2,733,115 of record JAWZSL010000050.1, read on the forward strand.
ATACAATTAAAATAAATAATATCAATTGTTTTCACTTAAGTTAAATCCTAGTGAATCTTAAAACAAGCCATTGCTGGTCACATTTAAAAGTAAAATAAATTAACATAAATAAAAAAGTGCAAACATGACCAAGGGGTAAAACCAGGGAACTCAGAGGCTGAAGAGGTATGCTGTGCTGTGCAGTGTTGGGCACGTTACTTTAAAAAAGTAATTAGTTATTAGTTACTAGTGACATGGACAAACACTTTGCTCCGGGACATAATGTACACTTCACATGTACGTTCTTGCCTTTTACCTCAAGGAGAATAAACTTTCCCTCCAGACTCGTCATTGCTGCAGTTTACCTCTGCTAGTTTGGGTGTGTGGGGCTGCGGTGTGTGTGTGTGTGGTTTGTGTGTAAACTGAACACTGCCTCTGATTGGCTTACCGTGAAAGCTTACGCTACCTTAGCCAATCATCATCACTTATACGGTTGTCTCGTCCCTCCCTCCTCCCTCACCAAAGAAAAAACATAAACAGCTGTGCCGCTCCTGTTGCTGAGAGACAAGTCGGATGACAAGAGCTTCAATGAGTAGCTATAATTTATAACGCGCCCTATTTAATTGTCGGTAACGGCGTTGTAACGATGGAAATAGTAATTAGTTAGATTACCCGTTACTGAAAAAATAACGCCGTTAGTAACGCCGTTATTCTCATCACTGGTGCTGTGTGACCTCTTCTACTTTTTGCTGCACATGGTGCAGGTTGGATCAGTGCGAGCAATCCGTCTGGGCTTTTCAAAGAACTCTTCATGCTTACCATACTCAGTCTTGTAGAGCCATCCGCTAAATTTAGGGTCAGCTAACCATTTTGGATTAAATCCGCTAGTTCGATGTTTACCATCGCGGCTCGCAGAAGGCTGCTCCGACGACATGCTAACATCCGTGCTAACTCGCACTGGCTCTGCCTCATCATCGAGCCAGGCTCGGTCGCTCGGTGCTCGGTCGCTCGCCGGGGATGCACTCCCCTTGGCCTGGGGGTGAACGAGCGGGCTACATCGTCTCCTCCAGTGCTCCTCCGACATGACACGTAAAAGTTGTTAGCGTGTAGACAGGTAGAGGTTTTGGGCGTTCAGATGATGGAAAATACACCTGACCTCTCACCCCCTATGTGTTCACGTATCGACCATAAGCTGTCGCCATTGCGCTTTCAACCGTATCACCAGAGGTTAAAAGCTCTGTATACCGTCTTTGGTATCACTGTTTTGGTGCATAAAAAAACCTATTTAAAATAAATAAACAAGTGACGCTTAGCCTGGCGGGGGGGCAAGAAAAGCCTGGCGGCCCGCCAGGCCTAAAAAGCACTGGGGGAAACCCTGTACTACAAACACCATCCAACCAGCAGCCCCAGAGAGTCAGGCCCCGAGTCATCAGGAGCCCAGTGTCGTCTTTTTATTAATGAAGAAGAAAAGTATGAAAGAAACCAAAAACTAAAGATGTGACCTGTCCTCTGAAACAAAACTGATGAGTCTGATCGATCAGACAGATCAGACAGATCAGTGTGAACCAACACTCACTGTTCCTCTGGGATCCTCTCCACTGCCCTGAGGGATTGTGGGTAACAGACGTAGCTGGCCAGGGCCTGCATCAGAGAGTCTTTGATATCTGAGAGGAAGAGAAGAAAACTGATCTACAGACGTCCACTTTATGGTTCTACTCAAACAAAAACCAAAAAAACAGCCAGTCGGGTCGGGTCGAGTCGGGTCGGGTCGGGTCGAGTCGGGTCGGGTCGGGTCGAGTCAGGTCAGGTAGAGTCAAGTCGGGTCGAATCAGGTCGGGTCGGGTCAGTTTGGATAGAAAAGAAACTGTTGTGTTCATTTAACTACTTTTTTTTTCTTATTTGTGTTTTGTGCTGCTGCAACCTGAATTCAGAGGCTGGAATGTGGTGTGTGTGTGTGTGTGTGTTGTGTGTGTGTGTGTGTTGTGTGTGTGTGTGTGTGTGTGTGTGTGGAGGTGTGTGTGTGTGTGTGTGTGTGTTGTGAGTGTGTGTGTGTGTGTGTGTGTGTGGAGTGTGTGTGTGTGTGTGTGTGTGTGTGTGTGTGTTACCTGTTCCAACTATACGTGGGTCTGCAAAGTGTTTGGCGAGGATAGCAGCGAGTTGAGTCAAGGTTTCTTCATAGCCTGAGGATGGAAACACACACACGTATGAAATCGTGCTGATGAGCAGAAACCTGATGCTCACAGTGAAAAGCTGAAACAGCAGCTGACATGTAAAAAGAAGAGTCTAATCAATAAATAATCAGTGTAAGGTCCCATTGATCGGGAGACTCTGAGTCTTAATAATGCACAAAACATACTGACAGTTCAACATGACAAATATTAATATTAATGGACTTTATCACTCCTGAAAACAGAATAAAACCAGATATTGAGTTTGTGTCAGATCATGAACTCTTCCTGTGGATTATTGATCAGCGTCCTTCTGACTCACTCTGGTCTGAAGACAGTAAACATCACAGACTCGACTCTGCTGCTGTACTGATGAAATAAACGTGACCCTGAACGCACCATGTGACCTGCTGTGTTTGACCACAGGTCACCTCAGTGTGTTTGTGTGTCTCCCTCCACGTTATTCGAGCCTCGGCTGGTATTTTAAGGTGTTAACGGCGTCTCACCTGGCAGCTCCTCCATGCTGTTGGCAGGACTGAAGTAGTTCTTCAGGGCGCTGTACGCGTTCATGGCCACATTGAGGTAGAACTCAGGAGCGAAGGCGAACAGAGAGCCGGTGTTGTCGGCGTGTTCGATGGTCCGAATGCAAACACACAGCAGCCAGTAAACGTCCAGCATCTTGTCCTGGACACAGAGACACATAGAGACAGAGACAGACAGAGACAGACAGAGACACACAGAAGAATGGATTTTTAAAAGCCAAATATACAGAATACTGATCAGAAATATAAAGACAGACAAAAATGTCTCCAAAGAACAGAGAGACACGTTGAGACAGAAACAGGAAGGACATGAGTGAATGGACGGACATGTTGGACAGGCTGTGGTCACCTTGGAGTAGATGGTGGCGTTGATCCAGGCCAGCCTCCTGCTCAGGTGGTTCAGCTTCTCTGCAAACACCTTCTGACTCTTCTGCAGCTCCTCCAGGATGTCCGGTCTCTGCAGGACAGAGGACACACAGAGCCGTCCTGTTAGCACCGTCTCAGCGTCTCACAACCCCGTGATGTTACAGAAGTGTGAGGACGGTGGAGGAAACACTGAGGACAACAACAACAACACGCTCAGAGCGTCTCCTCACCTCCACACGTCAGGACGAGGACACGAACAAACACGTCGTCTTTTATGAGTCATAACAAAGTTCAACATTCAGATCTGATCTGAACTGAAAACTGTTTTAATAATGTTTCCTGGAACAGGAGCAGAAAAATAACTCAGGAAACATTAAATCCTCAGATTTGACTTCAATCAACATCAAATTAAGATTAAAGCTGCAGGCAGTAGTGGACGTGTCCTCACTCTCTGGTGGCCCACTTGTGTCCAAGAGACTGTTTTTGTTCATCTGGGCATGAATTATGTGCTCACCAATTTATGTGCATTTCATTGAAATGTCCCACTGCAACTGCTGTTTAGAGGGCGTGGTCAAGCCACCAGGCCAGCCCATTAATGAAAGCTATGACATGTGCAGGCCTGGACTGTGATTCTTCCTGTGTTATGGTTCACTGTGCCATCACGGTAACACTGTTGGACCAAACGTGACGATCTCACAGTTTATCATGACCAGGGTCTGAAGGCCCCTCTGACCAGATCTGAGCTGGATACGGTCAACGTGCTGGGAGGACCACGTCAACATGTAAGACAGGTCATTTCCTGTCACCAGCAGGTGGCGCTATGACTCTGACTGAACATGATCATGTCGATGTGTTCAGGGTGGGACACGTGTCAAACTTGTGAAGTTTGGATCAGATTGGACCTTTTATACTAAAGTTACAGTAACTTCACACCATGGCCACGCCCCTTCAACAAGCGCTAAATCTTTTAATAACTGTTGATCACAAACTAGTGTAGATGGTTCACAGCGATGTTAAAGCCTGATGAAGGAGTTTGTTAAGATACAACACGTGGAAATCACCAAACATCCTTTTTTTGTCCATCACGCCAGGATACATGTGTTTACTGATTTTCATGCATGTTGGTGAAACGAGCCATCAGGGCTGCTTTTTGGGTCAAAAACCAGATCACATGTAAATTTTTACCACAGCTGAATTTTGTGCCAAGTTTCCAGAGCTACTGAGCAACTTTAGGCCCAAAAATGTGACTGAAGATGGAGAAGAAAAAGAAAAATAAGAAAAATAATAATCTGAGCAAATCCAAAAGGGTCCTTGAACCATTCGGTGCTCAGCCCCTGAACAAGGGAGGCGCTGTTGAGCTATTTTGCCACGCCCATTTTTAAACACCCATAAAACATTGAAGCAGCTGTGATGAGTGCGCCAAATGTACAGACTTTTCAGGCACGTTTAGCACCTCAAAAAAATGATGTAAGATGAAAAATGAAAATAATAATTCCTTCAGTTTGAGGGTCTGAGGTCGGTGCTCAGGCGCCAATGATGACACTTTACAAAATAAAGATGGCCGCTGTGTCTCCTCTTCCTCCAGCTGATGAAGATGAAGTCAGACCAAGGCCAGAGGATGTCTCCAGTTTCATTTACTTCTGCTCTCTGTTGTGTTTCTACTCTCAGAACTTTGTCTTCTCGTCATGTCCCCGTAAAGTTTGCTGAAGACACTAATGAGACGTGTTGACACTCGTGTCGACTGGAACGCAGCCAATTATCTTCAACTGAGCACCAACAAACAAGAAGAAATCACCTGACTTCAGAACAACCATCAACAAACTGATAAACATGAAACTAGAGACACTCGTATCCAATCAGAGTCACCTTAAACTCAGATTTTATTATTTACTCATTTTATTCTTGACTGACTGTTTTATATTTTACATTTTTAATCCAAGCACTAATAAATTCAGACTAACCTCCATGTGTGAAAATTGTTTGATGCGTCAGCACTTATTTATCTTCTTACAGATCTTTTTACGTCTGTGTTAAATGGTTTTTAATATTTAAAGCACTTTATTCACCTTCAGTGTGCAAACATTTATATGTGAATGTGTCCCACATTCCATTGATTCAATGTATAAAATATGTTTTCCTACAAAAAAGCACTTTCTATTTTGTCCATCTCATGTAATTAATTTATTCTTGTTATTTATCATAAACATCATTTTAACAGAATTCATTTTATTTAACCTAACAGCTGTGGGAGAGACTGTGGAGGTCTGGAGATTTTTTGTCTCCACCTGTACCTGTGATCTTTAAGATCACAAGTACAGCTGTGTTGTCAGCTGTTGTCAGCTGATTTGATCAGTGAAACATCAACACAAACTACTGAAAAACACTCAACACTTCTGATTAACACTCACTGAACAAACTACAGACACCAACTAGAAGAAATGTTAATATGAGTGCTCTTACTCTGGCGGGACATCGTGCGATCTTCTCCTCGGTGTCCTTCAGAGCGACGGCGTACTCGTGGACGTCATCTGACACCACCACCATCTGGAGGAACACACATGTCAAACTAACATGTTCTGTTTAAACACATGAATGTGTCTGCTTGGACATTAGAACACTGTTTATGATGCTTTATGAAGTTTCACTGATGCTCAATGATTCATAAAATCAGTTCACTTCCAGTTGATCAGTTGTTTTTTTTCTCCTTCATCAGTCAGTGAGCATCACAGTCAGATAAAAATAAAACAGATAAAAGCTACAAAAACACACAGAGAACATTTACATGAAGAACTACAGGAAATCATAAATATATTTTTATATTATCTGGTTCACTTGTTAAAAAATCTGGTGACCAACATGTTGTGTCTGTTGACTGATGAGAGAAGATAAATGAGTGGTTGGTAAACAAGTTTCAGATCTTGCTTTTTTTTCCTTTTATGAATTAAATGATAGGACAGCTGAAGATATGACAGGAAATGGGGAGAGAGAGAGTGGGGGAATGACACGCGCAGAGGGCTGTAGGCGGGAGTCCAAACCATGGCCGCTGCAGAGGACTCACAGCCTCCATACATGAGGCGCACGCTCTCCCAACTGAGCTACCAGGCGCCACTCAGCTTGTTTATCTGCACACTGTACACAGATCAATGCAACAGCATGACAGGCTGTAAACTTACAAACCACAACTAACTGTGATGGAAGCAGGACAGAGTGATAGGAAACGAGCGCAGCTGACGCGTGTTAGACACTTCACTGAGCACACCGCGGAGTGCGCAGGGCAGCTGACGCACTGTCAGACGCTTCACCTGAGCACACGCGAGTGCGCAGGGCAGCTGACGTGCTGTCAGACGCTTCACCTGAGCGCACCGAGGAGCGCGCAGGGCAGCTGATGTGCTGTCAGACACTTCACCAGAGCGCACCGCGGAGCGCGCAGGGCAGCTGATGTGCTGTCAGACGCTTTCAACAGAGCACACCACGGAGCGCAGGGCAGCTGATGCGCTGTCAGACGTTTCACCAGAGCGCACCGCAGAGCACAGGGCAGCTGACACGCTGTCAGACACTTCACCAGAGCGCATCGCGGAGCGCGCAGGGCAGCTGATGTGCTGTCAGACGCTTCACCAGAGCGCACCACGGAGTGCGCAGGGCAGCTGATGCTTGTTTTTGTCTCTGACAGGCTCAGATTGTTCTTGTTAGCGTCTGACAACATGATGGAAAGGATCAATACAGTCAGAGAACTTTTTTTTCAAGAGGAAGTTCTGTTCAGAACAGCCCTACAGGGGTTCTGATGATGTTCAACGTTGATATCTGGATTCTTAACCACATCTTGGTTTGTCTTTCCACTGTCCCAACAATCACCATCACCACTCTGGTTTGGTCCAAATAAACTGATAAAACATCCTCATGAAGCCTCAAAAAGAAATTTAGTGTGGTGCACTGCACTGTAAAAAAAAGAAGGTTGAAACATTGAATGTTTGTAAAGGACGGACAAATCTGATTCAACTAAAGAAATTCTTATCGCCTTCATCATAAAGACCATTTCCAATCAGAGACAGATATCATGTGATCAGAAGGGGCTCTGCAGCTCCTTCAGCTCTGCTGAGCGGAGTTTTAAATGAGGAGGTGATAACAGAGAGAAGGACGTTTGACAGGAGGGACAAACTCTGATCCAACAATGTGAGGAGATGAAACAATCACAGACAGCAGAGAGAAGGAAAAGGTAAAGGTGTTGTCAGTCAGAGGAAAAGACATTCAGGACATAACTGGATATTAAAATCACATCCAGCAGAGCAGATATTTCCTGATGTATTCAGACACACGGCTGCAGTCAGGAGGGTCAGCTGCAGAGGTCAAAGAGTCTCACGGGGATTAATAAAGCTTCACTCATCGTAACCACGTCGTCTCTTCAGTGGGACAAAAATAAAGACAGAAAAAAACAGCACACAGAGACGATCCTTTACTACGTCACCGAGGCCTCAAACTAAACCTGAACATCAAACGACAAACACGTCGACCACTCGGAGCTGCGAGCGCTGTGTGTGTCTGGAGGGTCATCAGTCACAGACTCACAGAGACGCAGAGCAAATCAACCACAAGTCCATCAGAACTCAGACAGTTTCGTTATCATGACGTTTTCATGGTCATGATACCTTCAAATCAAAAAAACACGTATCCATCAGAGTGACTCTGTAGGAAGAGTCTGAAAGAAGACGTCTGCTGTCTGTAGTTTGTTCATCAGTTTTTAGGCTCCTGAAAACTTGCTGTGTCGTCTGTATCTGCAGCAGCTTGTATCGCCTTATTACATCTGTGAGGATGTTTCATGTTTTCATGTTTCCTTCTGCTGCAGCATGTTGAGATCTCAGGAATCAGACGTTAAATAAAACCCACTACTTCAAGATTTCTGTGCAGTGGCTTTACACAAACTGACAGCAGCAGACAGACAAACTCTGTCCCTTCAGGACACTTTGACAGGCGCTGTGATCATGTGACAGGTATGAACAACAAGTTCAGATCAGTCAGCAGACGACACGAACGCTTCATGATCATGTTTGTTTGGGTTTCTCACAGGCTCCATGTGAAGGTCAGATTCTTACACATGAATAAAATATTCAACATTAACCTTTTCTGTTCACATGCTGACGAATACTCACTTCACATAATAATACACTCTTCTCTTCAGCGTTTAAACTCAACCCCGGAAACAAACCAGCCACAACTGCTCATCTCTGAAGAAAAACCTTCAGGATTCTTCTCCCACACACACGAAGGTCAGGAAGTCTTCTGGAGGAAATGTGACTTATGTTTTTGATGCAAAAGATTCAGAATGTGGATTTTATGACACCTGGACACTGACTGGAGCAGCTCACACCTTTGGACTCACGATCCAACGGACAGCTGCTAATCTGCACACCTGGTCCAGACTGACTGTCTGTTGTCTGTCCCATGTTTGAGTTCACTCTGAGGAAGGTTCAGACGTGTCAAAACTGTGTCTGTTTGCACCATTAAAGCTGTAAATGGATCAGTTGTGCTGCGTACGTCCGTGCGCTCCACCTGTTTTCACCTGTTTGGACCCATTTTTTAATTGACAAGATTGTGACTTGATCAGTTTTATCCTCTATTTTAAATTCTAACAGATTAAAGACATCCAGACTCACCTTCCCCAGCTGCTGATGGACGCTCAGGTTGTACATCATCACGATCCCATCAACAATCTCCAGGAGGGACTTGTCTGCGATTGGCTGATCGGGCTCCTCCAGCGGTCTCCCCAGCAACAGGCCGTCGTTACCGTGGCTCCCCTCGACTTCAGGTTGAAGAGAAACGAACAAGGAAGGAAAAGAAAAGAAGCTGATCCAGGAAAGGAGACGCTGTGCTCGTTTGTGGGTTCAGAATAAAATGAGTCATGGAGTTTAATGTTCATGAAACACATTTGTTTTCTTATACTGGTCATTTTTACTGCTCCTTTATTCTCCTTCTGTCAGAAACACAGGGAACTTTTCATTCACTAACTCTGCCTCCTACACTCGCATCCTCTTCTCACATCTTAGCTCCTCCTCCCGGCAAGGACATGAGAGAGAGAGGTGAGGACGGAGGAGACGAAGCTGTGAAATAAAAAGTCCTCAGTTCCTTTTAGCTTCAGTCTGAAGTGACGACAGTTACAGATGTGGAGCTGCAGCTGCATCAGCTGTCAAACTGTTTACAATTTGAGAGAAATAACCCTTTAATGTGCACAGAAGAAGTCAGATCTATGACTTCAACTCATTCAAAATTGGGAGCCAAAACAAGTGTTACTTTATATTTATGTTGATATATTTATTACATTTTTACAATAAATAATCTAATGTACAAAAACCAAACATTAAACCCTCAGAGAAACAGCAAACAAATTCATTTTACTCCCCAAATTTAACACATGAAGGACTTCAGTCAACAAACTGGAGGTGTGAAGTTTACCAGACAGAGATGCTCTAATGAAAAACACTGCCCAGGTGCATTATGGGAAATGTAGGATCCTGTGTTGGGCAGTTTTAACCACAGAGTTAGTCGGGATAAATCAGCCTCTTTAATTATTTTTTCATATCTCTCTATTTATTTATTTTTTTATTTGATTTGTTTTATTGTATTTTATTTCATTTATTTATTTTTTAATTTCTTTCATGTAACGTGTCTCTAATCGGTGTGACGATGACGGTGTTGAGAGACTCACTGTCCTCCTCGGTCCTCTGCTCCACGGCGAGTGTGCGAACTTTGACCTTCTCCGGCTGTGTGAGAGGTCGTCTGGGGGTCATGAGGCTGACGGCGGCCGTGCTCAGAAAACGATTGGCTCGACCCAGAGTGGGAGAACTCAGCCAGCTGGGCCTCGCCAGAGCTCCGCCCATCGCCGCTGCACCAAACGGTCTCTGTCGTTCAAAACACACAGATTCAACGATGAGTGAATCTGAGAAACTTTTAGTTTTTTAACATTTTATCGACCAAATGATGAACAGATTATTCATGATAATCATCGTTAGCTGCACTCTAATGTTTGTTCAGAATAATTAATGTTTTTGATTTGTAGACACACAGAGACACACATGGACGAAGACAAACTCCACCTGAGCCGCTCCGCTCTCTTCGTCCTCGTCCAGGTCGTCCATGGACGTGGCCTGGATCTCTGCAGGGTCGATGATGATGTTGGCTTTACTGGCCAGATCATCTGGACGACAAAACACAGAGACGTTTGTCACGTTAACACACTTCAGCTCAGTTTGGTTCTGGTTTTATTTCCCTGCAGCTCCTGGACAGAAAGGTCAAAGGTCAAATCAGACTTTTTTCTACACAGAAGCTCTGAACCACGATTGCATCATTATGTCTTCACAGAAAAACACAGGAACAAAACTGGACATGAAAGGAAATACATCAAAAAGGAAAAACTGGACGGACAGAGACAGACAGACAGAAAGAGACAGAAACAGACAGAAACAGACATACAGAGACAGGCAGACAGAAACAGACAGAGACAGACAGGCAGAGACAGAAAGACAGAGACAGACAGACAGACAGAAAGAGACATACAGAGACAGACAGACAGAAAGAGACAGACAGACAGACAGAAAGAGACAGAAACAGACATACAGAGACAGGCAGACAGAAACAGACAGAGACAGACAGGCAGAGACAGAAAGACAGAGACAGACAGACAGAAAGAGACATACAGAGACAGACAGACAGAAAGAGACAGAAAGAGACAGACAGAAACAGACAGAAACAGACAGAAACAGACAGAAAGAGACATACAGAGACAGGCAGACAGAAACAGACAGAGACAGACAGGCAGAGACAGAAAGACAGAGACAGACAGACAGAAAGAGACATACAGAGACAGACAGACAGAAAGAGACAGAAACAGACAGAAACAGACAGAAACAGACATACAGAGACAGGCAGACAGAAACAGACAGAAAGAGACAGACAGACAGAAAGAGACAGAAACAGACATACAGAGACAGGCAGAGAGAGACAGAAACAAACAGAGACAGACAGGCAGAGACAGACAGACAGAAAGAGACAGAGACAGACAGACAGAGACAGACAGACAGAAAGAGACAGAAACAAACAGAAACAGACATACAGAGACAGGCAGACAGAAACAGACAGAGACAGACAGGCAGAGACAGACAGACAGAAAGAGACAGAGACAGACGGACAGAGACAGACAGACATAAAGAGACAGAAACAGACATAAACAGACATACAGAGACAGGCAGACAGAAACAGACAGAGACAGACAGGCAGAGACAGAAAGACAGAGACAGACAGACAGACAGAAAGAGACATAAACAGACATACAGAGACAGGCAGAGAGAGACAGAAACAAACAGAGACAGACAGGCAGAGACAGACAGACAGAAAGAGACAGAGACAGACAGACAGAAAGAGACAGACAGAAACAGACAGAAAGAGACAGACAGACAGAGACAGAAAGAGACAGAGACAGACAGATAGACAGAGACAGACAGAGACAGACAGACAGAAAGAGTCCGACAGAAAAAGACAGAAAGAGACAGACAGACAGAGACAGAAAGAGACAGAGACAGACAGACAAGAAGACAGACAGGAGAGAGACAGACAGAAAACAGAAAGAGACAGGACAGACAGAAGACAGAAAGAGACAGAGAGACAGACAGACAGACAGAAAGAGACAGAAGAGACAGACAACAGAAGAGACAGACAGACAGAGACAGACAGAAAGACAGACAGACAGACAAACAGAAAGAGACAGACAGACAGAACAGACAGAAGAAAGAGACAGACAGACAGACAGAAGGAGACAGACAGACAGAGACAGACAGACAGAAAGAGACAGACAGACAGACAGAAGAGACAGACAGACAGACAGACAGACAGACAAGACAGACAAGAAGACAGAAAGAGACAGACAGACAGACAGAGACAGACAGACAGAGACAGACAGGACAGAGACAGACAGACAGAGACAGAAAGAGACAGACAGACAGACAGACAGACAGAAAGAGACAGACAGACAGAGACAGACAGACAGACAGAGACAGACAGACAGACAGAAGGAGACAGACAGACAGAGACAGACAGACAGAAAGAGACAGACAGACAGACAGACAGAAAGACAGAGACAGACAGACAGACAGTCATCCCTCTGAGCAGCACATGGACAAACTCTAAAGTCTGATTCTCAGCTCAGTTCTTGACTTTAAAACAACCAGAGCTGATGAGAATCTACCTGACGTGACTCAGACAGAACTCACAGTCACAGACACAGACGTGAGGTCTGTTACAGCAGCTAACAGCTGTTAGCAGACGTACCGTTAGCTGGTAAAAAGGACACATATCTCTGATTTGAACATGGCTGAAAACATTTGGGATAATGTACACAAGTACAAAAAGGTTTTGTCTTTGTCATCTTTGTGGCCATTTTGTAGTTGTGTTGTGTGTCTTTGTGATCACTGTGTCTCTCTTTGCAGTCGTGTTGTGTCTCCTCATATTTGTTTTGCACGTTTGTGGTCATTTTTCAGTCTACATCTCATTGTAGCTGTTTTGTGTCTCTTTGTAGTTGTTTACCATCTGAGTGGTGGTTTTGCATCTCTGTAGTCATTGTGTGTCTCTCTGTAGTTGTTCTGAATCAGTATATATTCATTTTGTGTATCTTTGTATTTGGAATAATGTCTCTGTTGTTCAGTGGTCTTTGCTGGTGGTTTGAATGAGTCTGTGGGTGGTTTTCACCCTCACTAATGACTACAGACACAGCGAGTTCCTGTTTGTCTGTGAACTCTCATTTTAATCTCCTCCTTGGATTTAAAACTGATCTCTGACTTTGTTCTTGGTGACTTTTGTGTGAGAACAGAGGAGGTGAAACGTGGTGCTGTCTGTTTGAGCCTGTTACAGATGTTGTACTGTCAGCCTGTAGTCAAACATTGTGTTTGTGCTGGATGATCTGTTTGTAGTGGATGTACACAGAAATACCACAGGAGTACTGCAGTACTTTGACACTGTACTAACAGAAGCTTCTTCCTCTCACGTGTACTTCATGCAAATGGAAAAAAAACCCATCCTGCCTTTCAATCAGATTGATTAGAGAGCTAATCAATAAATGAGATCAAGCTTCGTTAACGACAGATGACACAACATCATGAGAGCAGCTGGTGAGTGATGAATGACCCTGTGATTTACAGAAGTGAACGATAGAAGCTGATTAAAAGCAGGTAGAGACGTGCAGCCTGGACACAAATACTGATGAGAGAGCAGGACAGAAAAAAGATGGACTGATGGAGCAGAGAGAAAGAAAGAAAGAAAGAAAGAAAGATGAGGAGCAGGAAGGACAAAAAGGTGGGAAATGAAGGGTCCAATCACAGGGAGGCTGAAAGTAAAGGAGAAAAAAAAAGAAAGAGAAGGAGAACATGACCAAAATAAATCAAAGGAGAAAAGTGTGGAGACTTTAAACACACAGACACACTCTCAGGTTTGTGTTGTCTGGTCCTGCAAACACACAAATCACTTACACACTCTCATCTCAGAGATCAACATGAATTTTACTTTTCATATTTGATTTTGACTTGTTTTGCTTCCTCATCAAAATCTTTTGTTTGTTTTTCTAACTTGTAATCTTTTACCAACATTGACTCACTTGAGACTGTTCATCAGTTCTCTCTGGAGACACTGAAGTCTTTATATAACTTTAAAACAAATGCAACAGAACCTTCCAGCATCCACAGAGAACACAGACTGCAGCACCAGGTGTCAGTGGACAGTAAGTCACTGGATGTCACAAACAAGTCATTTACATAAAGGAGGGAGCTTCGTTAACAGTAATGTCAGGATGTCAGGATGGTTTAATAACCTCCTAAACTCTGCTGGAACATAAACAAGCTGTGAGATGAGCTCTGAAGAGGCTGGTACAGTTTTATCACTCGGTCAGAGACGAGGAGAGGAGCTGCTCACTTTATCAACAACAACACAACTGAATGACTGAACAAGGAGCACAATAATCACACACATCTCAGAGATTCACCCAGACTTCATTGATGGATGTGTGAACAGCTGCTGGGTTTAATATCAGAGTGTGTAAACAGTATCTGCACACTTTGACATCTTTTCTCTTTGTCCACGACAGAAACGTGGAGGTCTGTGTGACCCTCTAAGGATGTTCCTCCCCAGACCATCACCGTCCCACCACCAAACTGGTCATGTTGGGTGATGCTGCAGGCAGCGTAATGTTCACCACAGCGTCTCCAGACTCTTTCACGTCTGTTACATGTGCTCAAGGTGAACCTGCTCTCATCTGTGAAGAGAACGAGGCACCAATGGAGAACCTGCTACTTCTGGTGTTCTTTCACAAATACCAGTGGTGCTGCACAGTGCTGAGCTGTGAGCACAGGTCCAACTAGAGGACATCAGGTCCTCATGCCCCCCTCATGGAGTCTGTTACTGACAGTCTGGTCAGAAACATGAACAAAACTAACTGTGATGGAAGCAGAGAAGAGTGATAGAAACGGAGCGCAGCAGACGCGCTGTCGGACGCTTCACCAGAGCGCACCGCGGAGCGCACAGCTGACGCGCTGTCGGACGCTTCGCCAGAGCGCACCGCGGAGCGCACAGCTGACGCGCTGTCGGACGCTTCCCCAGAGCGCACCGCGGAGCGCACAGCTGACGCGCTGTCGGACGCTTCGCCAGAGCGCACCGCGGAGCGCACAGCTGACGCGCTGTCAGACACTTCACCAGAGCGCACCGCAGAGCGCAGGGCAGCTGACGCACTGTCAGACGTTTCACCAGAGCGCACACGGAGCGCAGGGCAGCTGACGCGCTGACGGACACTTCACCAGAGCTCACCGCGGAGTGCAGGGCAGCTGACGCGCTGTCAGACGCTTCACCAGAGTGCACCGCAGAGCGCGCAGGGCAGCTGACGCACTGTCAGACGCTTCACCAGAGTGCACTGCGGAGCGCACAGCTGACACGCTGTCGGACACTTCACCAGAGCGCACCGCAGAGCGCAGGGCAGCTGACGCGCTGTCAGACACTTCACCAGAGCGCACCGCGGAGCGCACAGCTGACGCGCTGACGGACACTTCACCAGAGTGCACCGCGGAGCACAGGGCAGCTGACGCACTGTCACACGTTTCACCAGAGTGCACCGCGGAGCACAGGGCAGCTGACGCGCTGTCAGACGCTTCACCAGAGCGCACGCAGAGCGCAGGGCAGCTGATGCGCTGACAGACACTTCACTAGAGCGCACCGTGGAGCGCAGGGCAGCTGACACGCTGTCAGATGCTTCACCAGAGCGCACCGCAGAGCGCAGGGCAGCTGATGCGCTGACAGACGCTTCACCAGAGCGCACCGCAGAGCGCAGGGCAGCTGACGCGCTGTCAGATGCTTCACCAGAGCGCACCGCAGAGCACAGGGCAGCTGACGCGCTGTCAGACGCTTCACCAGAGCGCACCGCAGAGCGCAGGGCAGCTGATGCGCTGACAGACGCTTCACCAGAGCGCACCGTGGAGCGCAGGGCAGCTGACACGCTGTCAGATGCTTCACCAGAGCGCAACGCGGAGCGCGCAGCTGACGCGCTGTCAGACACTTCACCAGAGCACACCGCGGAGCGCAGGGCAGCTGACGCGCTGTCAGACGCTTCACGAGAGCGCACCGCGGAGCGCGCAGCTGACGCGCTGTCAGACGCTTCACCAGAGCGCACCGCGGAGCGCGCAGCTGACGCGCTGTCAGACGCTTCACCAGAGCGCACCGCGGAGCACGCAGCTGACGCGCTGTCAGACGCTTCACCAGAGCGCACCGCGGAGCGCACAGGGCAGCTGACGCTTGTTTTTGTCTCTGACAGGCTCCGATTGTTCTTGTTAGTGTCTGACAACATTATGGAAAGGATCAATACAGTCAGAGAGCTTTTTTAAAGAGGAAGAGACATTTGGTTTAACCAGAAACAGCTGATTTATTGATCTCAACAAACTCACCAGAATCTTTTTTAAAAACATCATCATTGTCAGCTTCATTCAAACCTGACAGAAATAAAACTGGTTCGTCTTTCCACTGTTCCAACAATCACCAGCTCTGGTTTGGTCCAAATAAATCCTTAATTCACAGCGTGCAGCAGCGCACAGGGCAGCCGACACCAGACTACAGCTGCAGTGAGAAGCTCCGCGGTGAGCTGGTTTTATAACAGGACACACTCTTTATCTGACTTTCTCTGACTGTGTGAAAAATCTGATATTTCACATCACAGATGACGACAGAAGGCATTAAGACATGAGTCTTACTGGTAAAACACACTCATGTCGGCTGATAGAGGAGTTAACTGAACTGCACTGAACTGAAAAAAAGGACAAATCATCAAATATCCGGCCTGGATGTCCAAATGTGACTCAACTGAAGATTAGTTTAGTCGGAGACACTAAAGAAGTTAAATCACTGTCAGATGATAGCTGATGAATTCTCTCCACACAAACTGTTTAAAACAAATAAAGCTCAATCATGATTGGTCGACAGTTCTCAGACTACAAACACAAAGCAGGACATGTCTGATACTAAAATCTTGTCCCTGATCTACAGATTCTGTATTCATATGCAGATATCTGTTTAGAGGGACTGTTGGATCAAAAAGTCTCATTTGTCTAGATTTTGATCCAGAGGATCACCAGAGTTAATACGATCCATCCTGAGGGGAACATGAAGGACTGAACCAGGTTTAATCACAGTCCATCACAGAGCTGTGGAGACGTTTCAGTCTGAACTGAGAGTTTAAAAGGAGAACAGACTGTTTTCACGTCCTCTCTGTTAACATGAGAGACATTTGAAGGACACGTGATTAAGTGGCCGTCCTCATCGCTCCTCTAAAGAAGACTGACGAGCAGCTCCACCTCTCAGGACAAATGGAAACGAACGAGTCGCTGTAGCAGGTAATTGATTCCAGCCGCGCCTCTCCGTCTTCTTCTCTGGCACTGAACGAGCAGCGTGTCGCTCGTACGGCGAGTCTGCGGAGGGAGCATCGATCCACATTACACACCTGTCTGCCACACCTGCTGACAAACACAGCCTCTGTATGAGGAGCAGTGCTGAGAGTATTTACACAGTGAACCTGACCTCCTCCACCTCAGAGAGGGACAAACATGTCCTGTCCTCCAGGAGAGACTGATTCAACCTGTGTACTGCAGCTGAGAAAGTTCAAACTCTGAAATGTCCTCAGAGTAGAGAAGTGAAAAGTTGTCCTCTGAGGGACATTTCTACTGACTGTTTCTGCTTCTTATGTCTTTTACATTGTTTGTCTTTATATGTCTTTTATGGCATTTCAGTCTTATTATGTCTTTTCTGTCTTGTCCCGTCGGTCCTGTGTGATAAACTCTGATGGATCCATCAGTGACTCGTCTTTTCTTTGTCTTATTGTTTGTTTAGGTTGAAAACAGTCTCAATGAAAAATCAAAATCATCAATAATTCACCCCAAAGTCATTAAAACTAAAATAACGAGTCTGTTTAGAAAATGTGAGGAGGAGAAAGTTCAGATATTTGTGATCGGATGGGAGGAAAAATAAAGTACAGATACCTGAAACTGAAGTACAGTAACAGAGTATTTGTACTTAGTTACTTCCCAGCTCTGCTCCACACCCAGAAAAAACTCTTTAAAAACACTTGAACCAGTTTAACTGACTTCAGATTCAGTCTAATAAACCACAGACTGCACATGAGGAGCAGAACTGCAGTTCAACGGTGAAATAAAACATGACTGTTCAGTGTGTCAGTGGCTGAACCGGACTGATCACATGATGCTGGTGTTCCTGTTTCCTCCGCTGGAGCTCAGTGACTCTGCAGAGTTTAGTTCTCGGTTCTCCTCCTCTTCTTCAGAACCACTGTGGCTCTGATGAAGCTGAAAACAGTCTCATTCATCCACCAGGCAGCAGCTGGACTGTTTTCATCAGGATCCTCCATACTTCATTCAGTCTGTCTGTTTATCAGGGCTGTAGAGCTGCAGACAGCACAGGAACAGGGTTCTCTGCTACACCTCTTCTGAAGAAAGGGTTCATCATCAGGGGTTCTTTATAAGACCAGAGGTTCCATTAAGAACCCTTTTCAAGGACTGTTGGAGGCATGAGGGCTAAAGATCCTCAAACACTCAAATATTTAAACTGTGTTTTTAAATGTAGATGGTTCTTATTGTAGAACCTTCAGGTGAAACCCTTAAAATAAGGTTATTTTCCTTGTTCCTCTGGGTGGGTTCCAGATGAAAACCTTGGAATATAAAAGGTTCTATGCAGAATCCCTTAGATGGGTTCTAGATAAAACCTTTCAACTATAAAAACTTTCTCAGCTGCTCCCTGTTGATGGCTTGTCAACAGTTTACCTTGTTTACCTTGTAAGGCAGCTGGATTTTACCGGGCTCCAAGTTATATGTTTGTGTCGGCACCAGAGGAGGAGTGAGTCAGTCAGTGTTCTCAGAGGAACCACTGGAAGCTAAGAACATAGTTTCAGGTGAAGTGTCCATGAAAACGACTCATCTCAAACAAACGGGCGGCTCCTGCAGATGTTGGCGCAGATACTGTGATAGAAACAGTTGTATCAGAACTGAAGAGGATTTCTTCACTGACAGAAGAACACAGAACAACACTGAAGGATTTTATCGATTTCTTCAAAGTGCCTGCCCTTTTCCTAACAGTTTCTCAGGATGGCTTCACAGATGGTTCTGTTAAAAAAAAACATCTGGAGCATCAGGTTAGATTTTTGTGGCCTCTGTTACAGAACTATCAAAGTCTGTAGCATCAGCGCCACGTAGAACAACAGCAGCTTTAACACACACCTGACAGTACAGCGTGTCTCCAGACGTCTCTCTGTTGATCACGTCTCTTTTTTCTGCACTGAATGTAAACAAACACGCAGCTAAATCCTTTAAGTTTTCAACCAGAGACACAACAGGAGCTGAATCTTAAAGAAGAGACAAATAATGAAGAAAACATTTTAAAAGTTTCTTTTCTCAAAATTGAGAGATTTTTGAATGAAGTCTGGAGACTTTTTCCACAGGAGACAAAGAAGCAGCCTGGTCTCTTTACTGTTTACTGTATTTGTAAAATCTGACATTTTGTGAATTTCCCTGGTGTGGGATCAATAAAGTTTATCTTATCTTATCTTTACTGTCAGTAAAATGTCGTCCTCTTTGATTAGTTGAGTGTAAATGAAGAAATCGGTGTGAACAGTTCAAACTGCTGCTAAATGTTGGTCGACAGCCACACGTTCAGAGACGCTGCAACAAACTGACGATGTTTTTGAATTTAACACGAAATTTACAAGAAGGGACGAATGAATTTATCAAAGTTTCTAGAATTATTTCCTCTCTCAGCAGCTCTCAAACACGAGTGATGTTTTCAGGGAGTCTGGAGATCTGATCATTAATATTTAAATGGTGAAAACATCTGCTGCTGAACTCTGCAGGTCCAAACACATCATTAATGATCATCACAGTGAACCAGAGGGACATCAGACAGCTGCTCCCTGTGGACGTCAGGACGTCAGGACATCAGGACGTCAGGATGTGAACACACAAACTAACCTTTGAGCGTTTTCTTCAGGTGGGAGAGGAGTCCCCCGAGTCTCTGCAGGTCAAAGTAGTCCACCTTCCCGTTGTAGAAGAGCTGAGGGGGGACGTAGGCCTCTGCAGGGACAGAGAGAGACGGAGGTGATGGGTGAAAAGACAACAGAGAGACAGAGACAGACAGAGGGACATCAGAGGGACCAGACAGCAGAGACAGTGAACGCATCGTCAACAAACCTCATTATTATTCAAGTTAATTTATCGTCCCTGCTGATAGTTTCAGTAATTATGAGACTCAGAGGACGCTGTCAACAAGTAAACAAGTGAGGACACAAACACACACACACACTGTAACACAACTACACACACACACACTCTATAAAGAACAGGCCTCCAACTGACAATTATTTTCACTGTCAATCATTTCCTCCAGTTTAATTAATTAACTGTTCGTCCATAAAATGTCACAACTTATTCTCACAATCCAAATAACAGGTGGAGCCTGTTTTCACATGTTTGGATCCATTTGTCAACCAGTGATCAATCTGGTGAGAATTTTTCCACTAATCGCTGAAAATTTTCTGACATTTAGTGAACTGATCAGCTGGTAAATTGATCAGGAGGATGATTGATGAACAAAGACAGTAATGTTTGTTTACAGTCCTACTCTTTGTTGTTTTGTTTTGTGTTAAAGCAGTAAACTGTCAGCAGACACTGAACACAACCGGCTGTAATTCACTCTTAAACCTCAACACAAATGATTATTTCTACACAACACTGATGTAATTATCCTGCAATCATCCACATATATATCTATAAGTGAAAGGTGTATATATTGTATATAGTTTGTGTGTACAGACCTTTAGTTCATATTTTATATTTTTATGCTCCTTTTTATATTTCTGGTCCTTGAGCTGCTGTAACATGTGAACTTCTACAGTGTGGGATCAATAAAGTTTATCTTATTTTGTTGTGGAACGTGTAAAAACACCACATGGACTCTGACTGTGTCGGGTTTTTGACATTAAAAGCTGCAGGAACTGAAGAGGTGGTCGGCTCCAACACATTCAACACCCTCTCATCATTTCAAAAATCATGTTTGTTTCATTAAAGAGCTCAGAAAAGTTCCAAACAAAAACTCTAAATCAACTGCGGCTTCAGTCCCCAACATTCACAGAAAACTCCGCCCACATCACCTGAACCCAAACAGAAGCAGGCGGGGCAAAGACTGACCTGTGCAACATAAACTGATGAAACAATGAAAACAGAAAAATCACAATAAACAAATTCAGATTTAACGTCATTCTAATCTAAAGAGAAAAATTAAACAAGCCTCAATATTTCAGCCCCTTTATTGTGTTAAACGACGTCTGACTCTGAACTCACTGAGTTCTCTACGTACCACCTCTGACCCTCCTGTACTCTTTGGTTCTAGCTGGTTCTGTGGACGCTTCACTGACTTTTCTTCAGTTTCACTTCATTTTCAGCATAACTGCTCAAAATATTCTGAACCTGTACTTTTCTTCATAATGGTTCCAGTGTTTCTGAACTATTCATTTTCAGTCTCATCATGTTTATTTTGTTTATTTTGTTTATGACAGTTTAACTCATAACTGCTGTTTATCATGAATGATGTAAACAGGCGTTACCATGACAACACAGCTGGCTGATATTAAAACAAAAATATGGTAGAGACTAAACTTATTTTCACTCACATTTCAGTGATCTCATGTTTTAAACATTTTCATTTGAATTTTTGTAGTTTTTTGAGAGTGTTGCCATTTTTTAAAAAACTATTTCTGACATTCCTCCCTCACACCACCAGAGGGAGCTTTTGTATCACAGTTTAAAAACAAAGTCCTGATTAACAAGATAAAAACAGGATTTTAAATGGAGGGTAATCTGCATGAGAAATAAAGAAAAACTAAACAATCTGGTGATAATTATAATCTGCTTTGACCTGGACGGGATTTGTGTTGGTGTTGTTGTTGTTGTTTCATACCTTCACTGCTGACGCTGCCTGGACTCTTCCTGCAGCTGTCGTCCCAGCTCGCCCTCACGGCCGTGATGAGACGATGGAGGAAACACACCATGTACTCAGGAGGACACAGAGCTGTGGGGTGCTGCTCAAACACACAAAAAACACACATGAAATGTATCTGTGAGGACGAAGCATCATCATCATCATCATCATGATGTCTCTGTCTTTCAGTCCATCTGTCAGCAGCTGCTGGTGTCTGAGCTCTACGACAGCTGAACACTAACGATTCATCAATTAAAAGATGTTTGGTCCAAAAAATGTCAGAAAATGTTGAAAAAAGTCCAAAATGACGTCACATTATTTTATTACAAAGTCATTAATTCTGTCACAGTCTTGACAGTTGAAAAATATTTTTTGACCAGTGATCAATCTGGCAATAATTGTTCCACTAAGTGATCAGTTGTTTGGTTCAGAAAATGTCAGAAAATGTCTCTCAAAGTCTAAGACGATGTCCTCAAATGTCCTGTTTTGTCCACAACTCAAAGATCTTCAGTTTCCTGTCAGAGGAGTGAAGAAACCAGAAAATATTCACATTTAAGAAGCTGAAATCAGAGAATTTCCAGTAGAACAGTGTTTCAGACTTCAGTTCCTCAGCTGGTCTCCGAACAGCGTGTGTGGAAAAATAATCCTCCTGCTGTCAAACTGTTTTCTAATTAGTCCAAAAGATCACAACGATGATACAGACACAACACAAACAGTCTGATCTCTGCAGGGCTTCTTCTAACTTCTACCTCCCCAGAGAGAAAGTTTGGGAAACAGTGGAAAAGAGGTCTACTTAATTAATACAACATATAGGTTTTCTTAGGGATCTATACATGCAGACACATACAGAATAATCATCTATTGGCAAATCTAAATGAATTCCAGCACGTGCGTCCATTAAGAGATATACGAAGTCTCACGAGATCGACACCATGTTTACATGCTACCTGCTACATGCTACAGCTGACATTTCAGCTAAAAACATGGTGTAAATGTCGTCTTTTGTGGTTTATTTTTAATGTCGCGGCTCGCGGACACTTGGATTACACCACATGAGCAGGATGGAGACATTTTGTGTTTGTTTGTGTCCTTTTTTTAACATTTTATCCGTGGTCACCATTCACTGCCATTGTGCTAGATTTGGCTGCAACCCTGTTTTCTGCTGAAACTCTAGGATTGTTTCGTGAACTGAAGATCTTCACCATCATCACATCAGCATAGAGGTGAGGACATACTGAGTGGGTTATTCTGGCAAAGTGGAACGTCGCTTTAAGCGTAAACGGGAAACACCTCTCACCCCTCTGTTACTGTGTTTTAACTGTGGCGCGTGAACGGGAAACACCTCTCACCCCTCTGTTACTGTGTTTTAACTGTGGCGCGTGAACGGGAAACACCTCTCACCCCTCTGTTACTGTGTTTTAACTGTGGCGCGTGAACGGAAAACACCTCTCACCCCTCTCTGTTACTGTGTTTTAACTGTGGCGCGTGAACGGGAAACACCTCTCACCCCTCTGTTACTGTGTTTTAACTGTGGCGCGTAAACGGGAAACACCTCTCACCCCTCTGTTACTGTGTTTTAACTGTGGCGCTGTGAACGGGAAACACCTCTCACCCCTCTGTTACTGTGTTTTAACTGTGGCGCGTAAACGGGAAACACCGCTCACCCCTCTGCTACTGTGTTTTAACTGTGGCGCGTAAACGGGAAACACCGTCACCCCTCTGCTACTGTGTTTTAACTGTGGCGCGTAAACGGGAAACACCTCTCACCCCTCTGCTACTGTGTTTTAACTGTGGCGCGTAAACGGGAAACACCTCTCACCCCTCTGCTACTGTGTTTTAACTGTGGCGCGTAAACGGGAAACACCTCTCACCCTTCTGCTACTGTGTTTTTAACTGTGGGCGCGGTAAACGGGAAACACCTCTCACCCCTCTGCTACTGTGTTTTAACTGTGGCGCGTAAACGGGAAACACCTCTCACCCCTCTGCTACTGTGTTTTAACTGTGGCGCGTAAACGGGAAACACCTCTCACCCCTCTGCTACTGTGTTTTAACTGTGGCGCGTGAACGGGAAACACCTCTCACCCCTCTGCTACTGTGTTTTAACTGTGGCGCGTAAACGGGAAACACCTCTCACCCCTCTGCTACTGTGTTTTAACTGTGGCGCGTGAACGGGAAACACCTCTCACCCCTCTGCTACTGTGTTTTAACTGTGGCGCGTAAACGGGAAACACCTCTCACCCCTCTGCTACTGTGTTTTAACTGTGGCGCGCGTGAACGGGAAACACCTCTCACCCCTCTGCTACTGTGTTTTAACTGTGGCGCCGTGAACGGGAAAACACCTCTCACCCCTCTGCTACTGTGTTTTAACTGTGGCGCGTGAACGGGAAACACCTCTCACCCCTCTGCTACTGTGTTTTAACTGTGGCGCGTGAACGGGAAAACACCTCTCACCCCTCTGCTACTGTGTTTTAACTGTGGCGCGTGAACGGGAAACACCTCTCACCCCTCTGCTACTGTGTTTTAACTGTGGCGCGTGAACGGGAAACACCTCTCACCCCTCTGCTACTGTGTTTTAACTGTGGCGCGTGAACGGGAAACACCTCTCACCCCTCTGTTACTGTGTTTTAACTGTGGAGCGTAAACGGGAAACACCTCTCACCCCTCCGCTACTGTGTGTTTTAACTGTGGAGCGTAAACAGGAAACACCTCTCACCCCTCTGTTACTGGCGTTTTCCTGCAGAAACTTTCTGAACTTGTTCAGGAAAATGTAGCGAGAAGCTTCACCCTGAAACACAGAGACAAAACTGATCAGAGCGAGTTTGTTCTGTTATCTCACACACAGACACACACAGACACACACAGACACACACACAGACATACACACACAGACACACACACACACATAGACATACACACACACACAGACAGACACACACAGACATACACAGACATACACAGACACACAGACATACACAGACACACACAGACACACACACACAGACACACACAGACATACACAGACACACACAGACAGACAGACACACAGACACACACAGACACACACAGACACACACAGACAGACCAACACAGACAGACACACACACAGACAGACACACACACAGACACACACACACACAGACACACACAGACACACACACACACACACAGACACACACACACAGACACACACAGACACACACACACACTGACACACAGACATACACACACACACAGACACACACAGACACACACACACAGACATACACACACACACACAGACACACACAGACATACACACACAGACACACACAGACACACAGACATACACACACACAGACACAGACATACACAGACATGCACACACACACAGACACACACAGACATACACAGACACACACACAGACACACACAGACATACACAGACACACACACACACACACAGACACACACAGACACACACACACACAGACACACACAGACACACACAGACAGACACAGACAGACACACACAGACACACACAGACAGACACACACAGACATATACAGACACACACAGACACACACACAGACATACACACACAGACACACACACCAGACACACACAGACACACACACACAGACACACACAGACACACACACAGACACACACAGACACACACACACAGACACACACAGACACACACACAGACACACACAGACACACACACACACAGACATACACAGACACACACAGACACACACAGACACACAGAGACATACACACACACAGACACACACACACACACACAGACACACAGACACACACAGACATACTCAGACACACACAGACACACACAGACACACAGAGACATACACATACACAGACATACACAGACACACAGACACACACAGACATACTCAGACACACACAGACACACACACACAGACATACACACACACACACACACACAGACACACACAGACACACAGAGACATACACACACACAGACACACACACACACACACACAGACACACACAGACATACACACAGACACACACACACAGACACACACAGACATACACACACACAGACACACACAGACATACAGACACACACACACACACAGACACACACCGACACACAGACACACACACACACACACAGACACACACAGACACACAGACACACACACACACACACAGACACACACAGACACACAGACACACACAGACACACACAGACACACACACACACACACACACACAGACACACACACACCGACACACACCGACACACAGACACACACACACACAACCGACACACACAGACACACACAGACATACACAGACACACACAGACACACACACACACAGACACACACACACACACAGACACACACACACACAGACACACACAGACACACAGACACACACAGACACACACACACACAGACACACAGACACACACACACCGACACACACCGACACACAGACACACACACACACACCGACACACACAGACACACAGACACACACAAACACACAGACAGACACACACAGACATACACAGACACACACAGACACACACAGACACACACACACACAGACACACACACACACACAGACACACACACACACAGACACACAGACACACACAGACACACACACACACAGACACACAGACACACACACACCGACACACACCGACACACACGACACACACACACACACCGACACACACAGACACACAGACACACACAAACACACAGACAGACACACACAGACATACACAGACACACACAGACACACACAGACACACAGACACACACACGGTGAGAGCTGTAAGGAGACAGTGAGGCAGAGATGAACTTGTTACTCTGACAAACATTAATTAAACATCCAGATGTGATCAGACTGCTCTTCTATAATAAACTGTGTCACTGTGGAGAGTTAGTCACTACATCAGCCAATCACAGAGCTGTTCTCACACACACACACACACCTGATCATTTTTCTTAGAATGATTATTATTTATCTAAAATACATGTAAAAACTTGTTTCAATAATGTTTATATGAAGAGAAGATTATATCATATCATATCATATCATATATTATATTATATTATATTATATTATATTATTGTCTGTTTCTCGTCATCGTGTTTAAAGACAAAATAACAAACTACAGGAAGTGGACGTACCGTAGTTTTGTCTTTGTTATTGAGCAGCAACTTCAGGATCTGAACCTGCAACTCTTCAACCACTGAGAACACAAGAGAACACAAGAGAACGGATCAGAACACAAGAGAACGGATCAGAATGGATCAGAACAGAACAGAAGAGAACACAACAGAAGAGAACAGAAGAGAACACAACAGAACAGAAAAGAACACAGAGTCATTGTAATGGTTCTGATACCACTCTGTAAAAATACTCAGTTACAAGTTTAAATACTGCATTTAAACTGTTACTCGAGTACAAAGTATGATTACAGTATTAAAAGTAAAACTACTGGATGATAAACACCTGCGGTTTCATTCAGTCTATTTAATGAGAAGCAGGATTGTTCAGGTGAAACTCATTTTAAATTATTTTGTATCAGTCTGCAACTATTGATTGTTTCCATTATGGATTAATCTGATGATTATGTTCTCCATTGATTGATTGATTCATTGAGAAGTTTGTAAAAGTTCTGAAAATACACAATGAACAGGAGCTAAACGTGACACCTTCATTTAAACCCCAATTTCATATTAAACTTTTAAATTAATTGGAAACTATTTTGATAATTGATTAATCAGTATGGATCTTTTTTTTTTTTTTTTTTTAAAGAAAAACAGTCTAAATTCTCTGATTTCAGCTTCTTCAATGTGAATATTTTCTGGTTTCTTTACTCTTCTCTGACAGGAAACTGAATATTTTTGAGTTGGGGACAAAACAAGACATTTTAGGACGTCATCTTGGACTCTGGTCAACATTTTCTGATATTTTATGAATCAAACAACTAATTGATTAGTGGAAAAAATTGATTGATCACTAGTTGAAAAATAGGTCCAAACGTGAAAACAGGTGGAGCTCACAGAGGTCCATGTGCTCCACCTGTTTTCACACGTCTGGACCTGTTTTTAACTGACAAGATTATGACAGGATGAAGTTTTCACCATTTTCTGACATTTTACGGATCAAACAACTGATTGATTCATCCTAAATATGACTGACAGATTAATTGATGAAGAAAATGATCAGTTTCAGCCTGACAAAGATGTTTTCTTCAGTCTGTTTTCTTCTGTTTGTCTCTGCAGCAACACGATCATTTATTTAGTTTGTTCAAACATTGCACTTCCTGAGATTTTGGACATTTCATGTCCACATTTGGACATTTCTGTGCATTCTGACCTTCGATCCTCTTTTTGAGTCTCTGACAGCCTCTCTCGTACGCGCGGCGTCTCAGCCGCTCGTCTGCACTTTCATCTGCAGGCTCGCGCTCGTCTTTGCCCTGATAAGACGACAGAAATATTATTTAGATTCATCAATAAACAGTGACAGAAGTATCCCTGTTACTTTCAGTGGTGGGAGGTAACTGAGTACTCCTGATGTTAACATGCTTCACTCAGTTTTGATCCAAACTGAATCTGTGGATTTTGTTTGTTCAGTTTTCAGAGATGATCCAGAATCTGAAATTTGTTCTTCAAACATGACAGACAATATTTATTTAAGATAAAAGAGATTTTTGTGTAAATATAAGCACAAAATATATTAAAACAGTGTTTCTGTGGAGCGAGGACGACCAGAGGAGGCGTAAAGAGTGAAACAAAGTTTAATGAAAATAAACTAACAAGAGTTTGGTGATTTTATCCTTCTAACATTTATGTCACTATAATTCAACATTCAAATGTATAAATGTGTTTTGTTTATTGTAAATTTATGTTTTTTTTTGTGTTTAAATTAAAAAATAAAATAAATAAAATCAAGTAAAAATACAGAGTAAATGTCTTTAGTTTGAGTTTGTGTCAGTGATGTTAAAGTTTGTCAACACAACATGATGAGAACATGTTGGTTCATCTGTTTACTGAGTTTTGTGTTTGTACTGTTCTGTTCTGAACATATTTCATTTAAATTATAATAATAAATGAAACAAGCTGAAAATAATAAAAACTAAACTAAAACTAAACAATCTCAAACTATAAAATCTAAACTGAGACTAACTGAAAATAAACTGAAGTGAAAAATGAAATGAAAGTTTTAAAGTTAAAGTTTTTACCTCCTTGTCAAAGTGTGTCGGCCACCAGGTGGTGGGGATGAGCTCCTCTAGCCCCGCCTCCTTCACCCTCAGAGGAGTCTTGATGTAAAAAAAACACGACTGACCGCAGAACATCAAACGTGAATGTCTGATAAGGAGAATATTTAACAGAAGCTTCACTGCTCTGCTGCGTCTCTCAGACTGTCTGAGCCTGATTTACTGAGACCCAAAATAAAAAGTGTTCGTTCTAACTTATCACACAGTTTGACTGGTCCTGCAGGTGAGTGACAACAGGTGAGGAGACACTGAGGAGACAGCTGCAGTTAAATGTAAATGTGTTACAGGATCCTGCCACAGAGAGTTTGGACAGAAAACACGACTGCAGGTGCAAAAACAAATTTGATCCATGGAGGTTTTAGTGGAGGAGACAGATAAACATTAATAAACAATAAACAGAACAACAGGTGACATTAAGAGAAGATGATGAGATACAAGGTGAAGAAGGGGGGAGCTGTGTCCTCTGTGGCCTGAGCGCTCAGGTGGGACATTCAGGACATTATCACACACAGCAGGGACCCGGTCAACCTGTATCTGGTCTGATGATGGCCATTAATGTCCTGACAAGAGGGATCAAAGACGGAGGACAGACAGTGGTGAGGTCTCTCAGTCCAAACTGTCCCACAGCAGAGCAGCTGGGGACAGGAGAGGGACGAGAGGAGCACACAGGGGGCAGAGACGCCCGACCTGCCAAAAACCCCAGTTCAAACTGTGATGCTGGTGAAAAGAAGTAAATCTGAAGACATGATAAAGGTCAGAGTTCATCTTCAGGCCACAGCAGCTGTGAATGTTCAGCTTTGTTTGGCTGTTTTATGTTTTAATCCTGGTGTTTAATCCTCACCAATCCTATGTTTAATCCTGTGTTAAAGACTACTGAAAATAAAAAACAATGCATCCCACAAACAGCTCATGAGAAATGTCTTTAAATCAGAGTGTCTCCTCACCACAGTAACAGCAGCCAGCTGTGCACAGCTGGACCAATCAGAACCTTCCTTTCAAACGTATTAAATACAGACACAGTCACTGAAAATTATTTTCAGGTTTGGTAAATCACAGTGTGTGTTAAATGAACCGGTTTGTATTTTCTCCTCACAGTATTTTGCACACTCGGGTCTAAACACACACATGTTTCATATTGATTAAGACAAACATAAAGACTCAGTCCTCAGTGTGCACCGTCAGCAGATCAGTTTGTGGGTTTTTAAACACACAAACCTTCAGTAAATTAGACTCACAGAGTTTTTCTACCTCTAACAGACTTCAGGACCAACAGAAGGATATAAGACGTTGTTGAGCAGGTACTTCCTGGACTTCTCATGGTGCAGGATGGCTGTGGTCAGACGCAGGTAGTGGATCTGAAACACACACACACACACACATCACACACACATCAGTGCCGTCAGGAAACAGACTGAAACATCCAAACTGTGTACAACACACACGTTCTCCAGACTCTGACTCAGAAAAATCCAGAAATCCAGGACACGTTGTCTCATAACTCACTCAGTGGATTCTGGTCCAGAATATCTGACTGGTACATGAAGGCCTATGAAACCAGAAGCTGGTCTCACCATCTGTGGCTGCTCTCAGTCAGCTGACAGCTTCTCTACAACGATACAACGACCTCTAAAGTCACCAACAGACTCATCCTGGGAGAGTCGATGTCATCCTCTCCTCCTTTGTCCCAGAAACAGATGTCTGAGACAGACAGAAAGACTCCTGAGGAGTCAATCAAGAAATTTTTGGGACCCATTTCTTGTCCACCTGGACGAGGTTTGTGGGGGATGAAGGAGAAAACCTGCTCAGTTATTTTTACACGCCCCCTGCTGGAGATGTGTGGTATCTCTGATCACAGCTGGAAGCCCAGTGACACTGTTGTGTTTCCTTTGTTTAGACACTATGATTGTTTATTTGTTTGTTTTTAAATGCATGTCTGAGCCTGATGTTTGTTTTGTCTGTTTCTGTAAAAATTTGAAAATCAAATAAAAATAGAAGCAAAAATAGCCAGTGGAGAAATATGTTGTGATCAGAGAGTCGGTTTCTGGTCCTCAGATCCGCAGGGGCAGGACTCTGATCTGTGGGTCTGAGGACCAGGACTGAGGACGAGAGATGTTCCTGTTGACGAACCTCCATGTCAACTAAACGTACATCTTACTTTAGACTAGTCGACTAGTTTAACAGTAAGAAAACACTCAGCAAACAGTTCAAATTGATCAGAATTTATTAACTGATAAAGTTAAACACTGTGTGTATTAAGAGTCATTTGAAGCTGTTAATCACAGTCTACAATCATTAATCTGATTTTAAAAGCAGCTGAAATGTGACACTTTGCTCTGTGAATTATAAACATCACATATTATTCTACAAAACATGACAACAACTCAGTGACTGTTTCACCTCTTCAGTCTGAACAGGATCTCAGAGTCTGTGTTTAATGACCTGGAGCTGACGTTAGCTGCAGCCTGACACACGTCAGCATGCTAACAGCAGCAGCAGGTTGATGTCTGTGTCTGTGCTAAATGTGGTCACATGGGATAGGAGCTGCGATCTGTCTCACTGAGCTGATAACAACACCTGTGGTTGGTGGACCATCAGAGCTGCTGTCTGATGGTGACAGATCCAGAACATCTTAGAGGCAACAGTTAACGTACATCGTACATGAATAAAACATTGATAAATAGTTTAACTGACTAGTGTCTCTGGTCCCGACAGGTGGGGGTGGAGACTGATCACACACGCCCCTCCTGAGGACAGGTGTGTGTCTGCAGGTCGTACCTGGAAACCGAGGTCAGGGATGATCGGAGAGAAACGGTACGCTCTCAACAGAGACATCATCAGCTGCTTCAGACACTCATTCACTTCATAGTCCTGAAGACAGAGGGACAGACAGAGGGACAGACAGACAGAGAGAGAGACAGAGAGACAGAGAGACAGAGAGAGAGAGAGGACAGAAAGACAGAGAGAGAGACAGAGGGACAGACGGAGAGACAGACAGACAGAGAGAGAGACAGAGGGACAGACAGAGAGACAGACGGAGAGACAGAGAGAGAGACAGACAGACAGACAGAGAGAGAGAGAGAGACAGACAGAGAGAGAGAGACAGACAGACAGAGAGAGAGACAGAGAGACAGACAGAGAGACAGGTTACTACTTTACTCTGAAAAAACAAAGTGTACATGATTGTAAGTGTGCGTGCGTCTGTGTGTGTGTCTTTGTGTGTGCATCTTTTGTGTGTGTGTGTGTGTGTGTGTGTACCTCCATCAGCAGCCAGAACAGGTCCAGCAGCTGTTGTATCAGCGGGTGTTCGTCCACTGAACCTCCTCCCTCCAGGATCCCCAACAGGAAGTTCATCAACACGTCCTCCACCAGGTACACTTTACACTGACACACAGACAACACTGTCATAACACTGTTATAACACTGTCATAACACAGTCACAATACTGTCACAACACCACCAACACTAACACCAGTAGCAGTACACTGCACACTGCAGACAACGTGTCGAGTTGTGTAATGTTTCACTGGGACAACAGAAAAATAAAAATGTCCTGCTGAGACGACTAAACTGACTGATTTTCCAGACTTACATTAACCACAATAATAATCATAAAAATAAAAATAAAAACAGTCTGCTGTCACTAACAACATGGACCAGCTGCCTCTGAACAACAGCTGCAGTCATGAAAATAAAATGGAAACAAAACAGAAAAAACATATTTAGGATAAAGAATCACATCAAATATTTATCAAACAGGAGATATTAATAAAACACAAACATTTGATAAAATAAGATCAAATACTGATCAATTGATTGATGGACAAATCTCTCTCTCATTTCTCTATGAACACAGTGAAGATGAATTTTCTTCCTGTCAGTTAGATTCAAAGGCTGTCACCTGTCATCTATCACCTGTCATCTGTCATCTGTCACCTGTCGGCTGTCACCGGTCACCTGTCATCTGTCACCTGTCGGCTGTCACCTGTCACCTGTCATCTGTCACCTGTCGGCTGTCACCTGTCGGCTGTCACCGGTCACCTGTCGGCTGTCACCTGTCACCTGTCATCTGTCACCTGTCATCTGTCACCTGTCGGCTGTCACCGGTCACCTGTCGGCTGTCACCTGTTACCTGTCACCTGTCGGCTGTCATCTGTCATGTGTCACCTGTCGTCTGTTACCTGTCATCTGTCACCTGTCGGCTGTCACCTGTCACATGTCATCTGTCACCTGTCGGCTGTCACCCGTCATCTGTCATTCTTCATCTGTCATCTGTCACCTGTCGGCTGTCACCGGTCACCTGTCATCTGTCACCTGTCGGCTGTCACCTGTTACCTGTCACCTGTCGGCTGTCATCTGTCATGTGTCACCTGTCGTCTGTCACCTGTCGTCTGTCACCTGTCATCTGTCACCTGTCGGCTGTCACCGGGTCACCTGTCGGCTGTCACCTGTCGGCTGTCACCTGTTACCTGTCGGCTGTCATCTGTCACCTGTCGTCTGTCACCTGTCATCTGTCACCTGTCGGCTGTCACCTGTCACATGTCATCTGTCACCTGTCGGCTGTCACCCGTCATCTGTCATCTGTCATGTGTCACCTGTCATGTGTCACCTGTCATCTGTCACATGTCATCTGTCACCTGTCGGCTGTCACCTGTCACTCTCTCACCTGTCACCTGTTACAGTACAAAAAGCCTGGCTTCAAGAGTTACATAAAGAAATTTCATATTTTATAATGCAGGGTAAAACTGAGATGTTTCATATTCTAAGACGTCTAACTCCTAGAATAAAGCTAGAGTACAGCTGCCAGACATCTTTCTTTATTATCTACCTTTATGTTGTCAGCAGTCAGGTGAGATATTTGATCCTCACTGAAGAGAACAAGTTACAAATACAGAAATATCTGGATTTCATGAGAACGCTTCCAAAGGAACTCATACAAACCACAACTTTAGTGTCAGTTAAGATCTTAAATCATGTGGATCAGTGGAAACGTGTGGAGCATCTGTGTATGAGTTTAGTTTATGTCTTTTCTGACTTCAGGCAGGACGTCTGTACTCCTGAGGTGTCTGTTTTCTGTGTGTTTAGATCTGGAGGTGATGCTGCATGTTCTCCTAAAGATAAAATAATAATAATATAATCGAACACGGTGACCTCAATGAATTGTAGAACTCAAATATAACAGAGAACAAAAGGTCATAAAATGGAATAAATGGAAAGATAACAGAATCAGTGAGCTCTGATAAATATTTTTATTTTTATTATTTCTTTTCTAATAAAAAAAACTTTAATAAATTAATAATTGGAGTTAAATTAGTTGACTTTGACATTCTGTCAGAGAATATCTCCACAGATTAATTCAAAATATAACTTTGAGCCATAATTTGATCAATAAAATTTTTTTTTAAATGTGTTACACATTATTAAATGAAAGCTTAAAAGATCATTTGAAGAGTCGTGTGTGATGACAGCAGATGTATAAAGCTGAAGAGACTCTGCTCCATCTGTTGTGGGACACTTTTTAAAGATGTTTGACATGATGAAGCAGACACTGACCCCTGCTGATACAACTGATCCACAAACACCACCATCGTGTATCCTGGACGATTAAAGAACTTCAGCAGTGTGTCTTCACAGAAGAAAAGATCTTTCTCTTGTTCTCTTTGGTTACAAAGAACATAATCCTGAAAAACTGGGCTGCCTCAAACACACCAACTAAGAAATAAAGAATCACTGAATCAACACAGATGATTCATTTAGAAGAAGTCCTTCTGTTAACTGTGTGTTTGAGCCCCGTCACCTCCCACAGCGCCCTGCAGTGATTTTATCTGTTCCTGTTCCGAACCACCAGATGGAGCCAAAGTTCAGAAATCCAACAAACACAGTGAGACGTAAAATGTGCTGTTTGTTTCTGTTTGCTGCCTCACAAACAGAAGAGAACCATCATCACGTTCATGGTTTTCAGGATCGATACAGATCATCGGTCATCAAGGAAATTTTAGAATAACACAAACTCCAACATAAAAACTTTCTTTAAATGTTTTCAGGCGTTTTGTTCCATCAAAACAGAACTTTTTAACATTATCTTAAAATCAAAAGCACAGCGAGTTGAAACTTTTAATAAACCGCCGCAGCCTTCAGTGTCGACAGTCACTCATGACATGTAACCAATCAGACGGCACGGTGGGCGGGACACTGAGTGAGACAGGTGAGTACAGACGAGCTGAGAGACAGAGAGACTGGAACATTTTAATATGAACGGACCTTTGTGGAAATAAAAATAATCATCAAAATACTGAATATCAGATCTGACAGTCAGTCGACTCCACGTTACCTGTTTGAATTACTGAAACTCTAAATACTACAATACCCATGATCCTCAGCTGTCGACCAGAATGAAATCAGCTGACAGTTTCTCCCAAATGAAACCTGAAGTGATTTAATTACAAAGATTATAAAATTTGTTTTCTCTGCAGCGTTTTTAAGTCTTTAACTGAGGTTTAACTGTCGAGTATCAAGAACCAGTTCCACTTTGGAAAGAACGATTCTGAAGGAATCCAGTAAGAAACTGAGTTTTTTATTCTGCTCATTAATTCATACGTTATGTTTGACTCACATCAGCTGCTACACAACAGTGTTTACTGTCTCTGTGTGCTGGTGGTTCTCACTTTAACTTT
The DNA here is from genome assembly GCA_034769285.1 of Lutjanus argentimaculatus. NCBI lineage: Eukaryota > Metazoa > Chordata > Actinopteri > Lutjaniformes > Lutjanidae > Lutjanus > Lutjanus argentimaculatus. Next base: position 2,768,661 of record JAWZSL010000050.1, read on the forward strand.
AGTTTCAAACATATAAAACACGCAACATTAAACAGAAAATCTTTACGCTCATCAAACTGGAGCCATTAAATATAAATATAGAATTTTACCTGAAAAATAACGGTTATTTAAATAGTATTTGATTAAAGTGAAACAAGCATGTGACCTGTTCTGATCCTCAAAGAATCAGAATCAAAAATCATTAAGAACCAGAATCATTAAAATCTAAATGATATCCGACACTTGTGACTGGATGTTTCTTGACAAAATGCACCCTGGGAGTCGTAGTAAACTTAATGTTTCTGTCAACAAGCTTCTTGTAGTTTTTATTTATTACTTCATGTCCATCAGAGACGAGTGAGTCCCTGTTTAACGTCGTCTCTCAGAGACATTAATGTTCCTGATGCTGCTTTTAAATCAGATTTGAGACGTGAACGATGCAGGACATTAAAGAGAAACACTGTGGACACATATATACATAAATAAATACATACAGTTGTGTTCAAAATAATAGCAGTCCAACATCCCTAACCAGTTCGATCACTGTTTTTGGTAGAAATTATATTCCTACATGGCAAATAATTTACTAGAAGGTGTAGCAGAGTAATAGAAAACCAACAGACCCAACAGTCATGACATGCATGCTGCTGATTCTGTGTAACTGAATCATTAATTGAAAGGGGCATGTTCAAAATAATAGCAGTGTGGAGTTCAATTAGTGAGGTCATTCATTCTGTGAGAAACAGGTGTCAAACAGGTCGCCCTTATTTAAGGACGAAGGCAGCAAATGTTGTACATGCTGGTTCTAGTGCATTTCTCTCTGAAAATCTGAGTAAAACAGGTCGTTCCAGACAGTGTTCAGAAGAACAGCGTACTTTGATTAAAAAGTTGATTGGAGAGGGGAAAACATATAAAGAAGTGCAGAAAATGACAGGCTGCTCAGCTAAAATTATCTCAAATGCTTTAAAATGGCAACCAAAACCAGAAAGACGTGGAAGAAAACGGAAAACTACCATTTGAATGGATCGAAGAATAGCCAAAATGGCAAAGACTCAGCCAATGATCAGCTCCAGGGGGATCAAAGAAGGTCTAAAGTTACCTGTGAGTACTGTAATGATTACAAGACGCCTATGTGAAGACAAGCTATCGGCAAGAAGCCCCCGCAAAGTCCCATTGTTGTTAAAACAACATGTGTTGAAGAGGTTACAATTTGCCAAAGAACACATTGACTGGCCTAAAGAGAAATGGCGCAACATTTTGTGGACTGATGAAAGCAAGATTGTTCTTTTTGGGTCTAGGGGCCGCAGACAGTTTGTCAGACGACCCCCAAACACTGAATTCAAGCCACAGTTCACTGTGAAGACAGTGAAGCATGGTGGCACAAGCATCATGATATGGGGATGTTTCTCATACTATGGTGTCGGGCCTATTTATCGCATACCAGGGATCATGGATCAGTTTGAATACATCAAAATACTTAAAGAGGTCATGTTGCCCTTGAAATGGGTGTTTCAACACGACAACGACCCCAAACACACCAGTAAGCGAGCAGCATCTTGGTTCCAGACCAACAAGATTAACGTTATGGAGTGGCCAGCCCAATCCCCGGACCTTAATCCAATAGAAAACTTGTGGGGTGACATCAAAAATGCTGTTTCTGAGGCAAAACCAAAAGATGCAGAGGAATTGTGGAATGGAGTCCAATCGTCCTGGGCCGGAATACCTGTTCACAGGTGCCAGAAGTTGGTCGACTCCATGCAACACAGATGTGAAGCAGTTCTCAGAAACCATGGTTACACAACTAAATATTAGTTCAGTGACTTACAGGAAAGCTAAATCTTCAAGGATTTTCCAGTTTATACAGTTCTTAAAGAAAAATGCAGACACTGCTATTTTTTTGAACAGCCCAATATTCCTTTTTCTTCACTTTCTGTAAAGTAATGACAGATTTTATAAATTTTTCTTCATGTTTTGATTTGGAATAGAATATTCAGTGTTCCCAATGCATTTGCATGTATGGAAATAAAAGCTATTATAAGGATTTTGAGCTTTACTCACTTTTTTGAACACACTGCTATTATTTTGAACACAACTGTATATACTGTGGAATCCTGTGAGTGTGGAACCCTGTGAGTGTGGAACCCTGTGAGTGTGGAGGTGTCTCACCATGAGCGGAGCGAAGTGGTTAAAGATGTGAGCCAGAGTGACGAGGACTGTCGGTTCTCCATGAAGCCTCCAGAGAGCACAGTCCTTCTCCACCAGCCGCTCCTCCTGCAGAGACACAGACAGTAAGGCAGACAGACAGACAGGAGGACAGACAGACAGACAGGAGGACAGACAGACAGACAGACAGACAGGAGGACAGACAGGAGGACAGACAGACAGACAGACAGACAGACAGACAGGAGGACAGACAGACAGACAGACAGACAGACAGGAGGACAGACAGGCAGACAGACAGGAGGACAGACAGACAGGAGGACCGACAGGCAGACAGACAGGAGGACAAACAGACAGACAGGAGGACAGACAGACAGACAGACAGGACGTGTCCACAGGACATGGATGCATGAGATGGGTTCTTTAAAACCAACATGATAACCAATAATAAGCTGCTTCTGATCATTTCATGTGTTTGTATTTTAAGAAGAGGCTGATATGAGCTGTAGTTTCTGCACAGCTGAGAGTCAGAAAGGTTCAGATATGAAGATTAATATTTTAAATCTAACCGACACTGAACTGTTCTCCTGACTCTGCAAATATTCTGTTTCATCAAAAACCTCCATGAATGTACTTCTGTGTCTTCTATATCTGAACAGGACCAGACAACAGTCTGGACAAACGTCTCATTCAATGTTTTTTCTTTAGTTTTATCAGAAACAGTTCAGATTAAACCAACAGTGTGTAAATCTACAATCAGAGCAAAATGTGGCAACTTTGAAGAATCTAAAATATCAAAGAGCAACAAAACCTTCACACACCTGAAGAAGCAGAAAGACTCACAGTGTCAAAGATTTCAGAACAGTAAAGTTAGACAGAGTGAGTCTTTTATAGTTTAGATTCTTTATAAAACAAAAGAAACATTTTGTCTCTTGTCACATTTTTCAGTCTACAACCGTACAGATGTAGGAAAGTAGTTCCTACATCAAACTGCTCACAACAAGTTCTGTGGATTATCTGCAGTAACCTGCTCATGATTTCTGTAAAGACACACTGGTTCTGATCAATCAATCAATCAATCAATCAATCAATCAATCAATCAATCAGTCAGTCCCTCCAGGATTTCACAGCCTTTTTGGGATTGTTGCAGCCTAAAATGTCTGATTTCACAGCAGCTCTTCTGAAGGAATGTTGTGATGCTAACTTTTTTGTATAATTCCTGAAAAATCAAAGGGAACTTTTCCCAGTGAGAATGAAACTACACTCTGAGTCGAACTTTACCAGAACAGATCAAAGTCACACAAATTCTGACACAACAAACAAAATGATTTCAACGTAAATGAAGAAGTTCATTTCTTCACAGAGACACAAAATCTTTTTGGAGCACAAACTCAAAACCAGCACAGAATTATAAATAAATTGATACATTGATTAATGTCAATAATAATGATCAACCTCCTCAGTACCTGTGACAAACTAAAACGAATAAAAACACAACAAAAGAGTAAATAATAAAACCCTGAGTTTGTTTATTGAGACGTGCATGTATGATTTTAGTGTGGAGGGACGGATGTGATCACTGATTGATCGCTGATGATCACTGATTGATCACTGATTGATCACTGATTGATCACTGATTGAGCACTGATGATTGGTCAAATCTGAGGAAAAGTTGCAGTGATTAGACAATCTGTGTTCATTTTTGCGACGATTGCAACTTCTTGGAGGGACTGATCAGTTAATCAAACAAGAGTCAAACACACAACCATGATTTCAGCTTCTTAACTGTGAATATTTTCTGCTTTCTTTACTCTCTGACAGGAAACTGAATGTCTTTGGGTTGTGGACAAGACAAGACATTTGAGGACGTCATCTTGGACTTTGAGAGACATTTTCTGACATTTTATGGATCAAACAACTGACTGATTAGTGGAAAAATTATTGCCAGATTGATAACCAATCTTCAAACCTCCACCTGTTTTCACGTTTGAACCTGTTTTTCAGCTGACAAGTTTGTGACAGTTCATTGAGAAACTAATCAATAGTTGGACCCTAAAGACATTAAATTAGGTTAAACATTTCCACCACATGGAGGTAATCCAAAAGTAATGGGATTACATGTGTTACAAGGTAACTAGTAGCTGTATGAGAGTAGATTATTTGGAGGAGGCCCTCCCAGCTGTGGTCAGCTGTCTGTACCTGTGTGTCGATGGCGGTGCCGAGGACCGTCTTCATGTAGCCCAGCAGTTTGTGGGCCTTCATCAGGTCTGCAGTCGGGGGGTTCTGGAGGGGCAGGTAGCCGTCCACGGGGTACGTGAGACACGTTCAGGTTAAGACAAACACAGAGCAGCAGCAGCTGATGGTTACGTGTTCATAATAAAGTAACGTGGTGACAAACACAAACAAACGTATGTTTTACAGGCGGAGCTTAAAGTAATCCAGCAGGAGGAGCTTAATCTGGACGAGTTCTACCAGGACATCTGAGGAGCTTCAGAGGACACGGCTTCAATGTGTCTTCAGTAGTCAGAGTCCTCTTCACCTGTCTATTCTTCACCTCCCTCTGTCCGTCTTCACCTGTCCTGTCGTCTTCACCTGTCCTGTCTGTCTTCACCTGTCCTGTCTGTCTTCACCTGTCTGTCTTCACCTGCTCTGTCCACCTTCACCTGTCCTGTCAGTCTTCACCTGCTCTGTCCGTCTTCATCTGTCCTGTCCGTCTTCACCTGCTCTGTCTGTCTTCACCTGTCCTGTCAGTCTTCATCTGTCCTGTCTGTCTTCACCTGTCCTGTCACATGTCCTGTCTGTCTTCACCTGTCCTGTCTGTCTTCACCTGTCCTGTCCTGTCTGTCTTCACCTGCTCTGTCCACCTTCACCTGTCCTGTCTGTGTTCACCTGTCCTGTCAGTCTTCACCTGCTCTGTCCGTCTTCACCTGCGTCTGTCCTGTCATCTTCACCTGTCCTGTCAGTCTTCACCTGTCCTGTCAGTCTTCACCTGTCCTGTCTCCCTGCTGTCTTCACCTGCTCTGTCCACCTTCACCTGTCCTGTCAGTCTTCACCTGTCCTGTCAGTCTTCACCTGCTCTGTCCGTCTTCACCTGCTCTGTCTGTCTTCACCTGTCCTGTCAGTCTTCATCTGTCCTGTCTGTCTTCACCTGTCCTGTCAGTCTTCACCTGTCAGTCTTCACCTGCTCTGTCACCTTCACTGTCCTGTCAGTCTTCACCTGTCCTGTCAGTCTTCACCTGTCAGTCTTCACCTGCTCTGTCCGTCTTCACCTGCTCTGTCCGTCTTCACCTGTCCTGTCCGTCTTCACCTGCTCTGTCCACCTTCACCTGTCCTGTCAGTCTTCATCTGTCCTGTCACATGTCCTGTCTGTCTTCACCTGTCCTGTCTGTCTTCACCTGTCCTGTCTGTCTTCACGTCCGCTTCACCTGTCCTGTCCTGTCTGTCTTCACCTGCTCTGTCCACCTTCACCTGTCCTGTCCGTCTTCACCTGTCCTGTCGTCTTCACCTGTCCTGTCCGTCTTCACCTGTCCTGTCCGTCTTCACCTGTCCTGTCTGTGTTCACCTGTCCTGTCTGTGTTCACCTGTCTTGTCCGTCTTCACCTGTCCTGTCACCAGTCCTGTCCGTCTTCACCTGTCCTTTCTGTCTTCACCTGTCTTGTTCTGTCTTGGTAGAAAAGTTGAGTTTTGTCCTCCTGCAGTGAATCTATCCTACAGTTTCTTCCCTCGTTTATTTTAGTCTTTAAGAGTAAAAACTCAGTGCTGATGGTTCTCTGATGGACAGTTTGAGACAGACAGAAGATCAGATGTCTCGTGTGTCTCGTGTGGACAGGAAAAAAGGATATCTGAGAGGTCTGCTGCCGAAGTTAAACGCCACCGACTCTTTGAAGGAGAGACTGATGGCGGGAAAATAGGCCACGCCCGGTCCCGTCTTAATGTTGGTGAAGGCCGTGCCCAGAGACTGGCCGTTCCTGAGGACAGACACATGGACACACACACAGGACATCATGACAGGAAATCACTGGACACTGTTACTGTACAATGGAAAATATTTATTAAAGTTTTAGAGGAGTTGAGTTCATCTCAGCGTCGAGGCAACAGCTGCAACTATCAATCAATCATTTAGTCAAATCATTTGGAAAGAGCAGAGAAAATCAATACTCAAGTACTGTTACATTACTAAAATATTACTCCGTTACAAGTCAAAGTACTGTTACGTGACTAAAATATTACTGTTACAAGTCAAAGTACTGTTACATTACCAAAATATTACTGTTACAAGTCAAAGTACTGTTAGGTGACTAAAATATTACTCCGTTACAAGTCAAAGTCCTGTTACGTGACTAAAATATTACTCCGTTACAAGTCAAAGTCCTGTTACATTACTAAAATATTACTCCGTTACAAGTCAAAGTACTGTTACGTAACTAAAATATTACTCCGTTACAAGTCAAAGTACTGTTACGTGACTAAAATATTACTGTTACAAGTCAAAGTACTGTTACGTGACTAAAATATTACTGTTACAAGTCAAAGTACTGTTAACGTGACTAAAATATTACTGTTAGAAGTCAAGGTACTGTTACATGACTAAAATATTACTCCGTTACAAGTCAAAGTCCTGTTACGTGACTAAAATATTACTCCGTTACAAGTCAAAGTCCTGTTACGTGACTAAAATATTACTCCGTTACAAGTCAAAGTCCTGTTACGTGACTAAAATATTACTCTGTTACAAGTCAAAGTCCTGTTACGTGACTAAAATATTACCGTTACAAGTCAAAGTACTGTTACGTGACTAAAATATTACTCCGTTACAAGTCAAAGTCCTGTTACGTGACTAAAATATTACTCTGTTACAAGTCAAAGTCCTGTTACGTGACTAAAATATTACTCTGTTACAAGTCAAAGTCCTGTTACGTGACTAAAATATTACTGTTACAAGTCAAAGTACTGTTACGTGACTAAAATATTACTCCGTTACAAGTCAAAGTCCTGTTACGTGACTAAAATATTACTCCGTTACAAGTCAAAGTCCTGTTACATTACTAAAATATTACTCTGTTACAAGTCAAAGTCCTGTTACATTACTAAAATATTACCGTTACAAGTCAAAGTACTGTTACATGACTAAAATATTACTCCGTTACAAGTCAAAGTACTGTTACATGACTAAAATATTACTCCGTTACAAGTCAAAGTACTGTTACATGACTAAAATATTACTGTTACAAGTCAAAGTACTGTTATGTGACTAAAATATTACTCCGTTACAAGTCAAAGTACTGTTACATGACTAAAATATTACTGTTACAAGTCAAAGTACTGTTACGTGACTAAAATATTACTGTTACAAGTCAAAGTACTGTTATGTGACTAAAATATTACTCCGTTACAAGTCAAAGTCCTGTTACGTGACTAAAATATTACTCTGTCGCAAGTCAAGGTACTGTTACATGACTAAAATATTACTCTGTTACAAGTCAAAGTACTGTTACATGACTAAAATATTACTCTGTTACAAGTCAAAGTACTGCCCAGTACTTTAGTAGTTCAGAGAGACATCAAACTCTGCCGTTTCTGTAAAATCACTCTTCTGTTGTTTTTATGGAGCTGCGGGGACAAAGCCATGCTAACAGTTTCCCTCTGTTTCCAGTCTTTGTGCTAAGCTAAACTAACCAGCTGCTGTCTGTAGCTTCACATTCAGAGGACAGACATGAGACTCAGTCTGAACATGTGACCCTCAGACAGGAAGACAAGTTGTTGGACTGTTCCTTTAAAGATTAAAACAACGATCCCACAGAGTTCTTTTACTTACAAGCAGAACGTGATGGTTCCCTCGTCGAGGTCAATCAGGCAGCTGACGATGTCTCCGGCCGCCCATGACTGAGGACAGATGAACTGCTGTCAGCATCACAAACAAACACACCTTCATGAATCTGTCTTTTCATTTCTGTGTCTCTGTTCACCTTCCCGTAGTTTGTAGTCGTCACGTTCCACTTTCTCACTCGGTTCCCATCGTAAGCGTACGAGTCGGGAGTGTCACCCACACCCTCCTGAGGAGGACACAGAGAGACAGAGACAGTTACAGAGACAGTTACAGAGACAGAGACAGAGTCAGAGACAGAGACAGATGGAGACACACACAGTTACAGAGACAGTTACAGAGACAGAGACAGAGACACACTGTCTCTGGTTCTGACCTCCTGGTTGAAGCGACAGCTCAGTGTACACCAGCCGATCTGCATCAGACCCTGAGAGGAGATCAGCACCTCGTAGGCCCACTTTCCTACAGGACAACAAGAAAATACGTCATTTTTAATGTTTACTAAACAGAAATGTAAACATAAACAGGAAATGATTTAATGAAAATCTCCTGCTTCTTTTCATCAGACTAAAGTTTGACTCTCTGTAACTTTGTGTGTGATCATGTGACCACAGTCAGTTTTCATCTGATTTAAGGAGAATCTGAGTCAGTGACAGAAGAAGAAGGAGAAACACACCATCTTCTGTCTGATGATCTCATTAATATATAATATTATTTAATAAAGTTCTTTCTTTAACACTGGAACAGCTGAGCAGATCATTTTGATCATTTTCAAATTTATATGTTCAATAACTTTGTTGACACTGCTGGTACCTGACTTTCTCCTAAAAGTGTCTGTATTTTCATTTTAAATGTTTTTTTTATAAAAATGACATAAAAGACAAATAAAATATGATCTTTTTTTTTTACCTGTCTGAGCTACAGATGGTCACACTGACCCCACAGAAACTGCTGCTGTTATATTGTTTCTGCACAGTTGGAGATGCATCTCTGTTGTTTAGCTTCTATCATCATCTATCAATAAAACCTGACAAATGGTCTCAATTTACAATTTCCTGACATTAAAATACAAATAATCAATTAACTAGAGTCAATTAAATTAAAGTAAGGGAGACCAGGGACGGTTGTAACACTGAATGTTTGTGTTTAAGTTCTCAGCTGTTGAAACAAAGAACCTTTATTTCTGTACTCGATTCCAGTCGTTACCTACAGACTCAGATTATTTTTTGTGGCCGTTCTCGGTGGACATGAGTTCTCATTAATGTTAAAATATCATGTTTATAATCTTATAAAATATTTTAAACTGTTTCTGGCTCCGAGTGATTCTAGATGAATCTATAATTTGAATCAGATCACTGACGGTTATTATCCTACAGATCAGAGAATAACTTCAGTTTACTACATGTGACGACTGCAGATTGAAGAAGAAATACATTATTTACATTTTGGTGTTATTTAATCTCTAAAAAGATAAACTAACAGAATAAACACATGAATCTCTCAGTCTGGTGTTTATCATGAGAGATCATAGAGTTTGGAGGTCAGAGGTCATATGGATCTTATGGAGGTCATATACAGACTCTGATAAAGAGTTTATTCTCACAGGTATTCTCACAGGGAGTCCATACGTCACTGATCTAATATCACCTCATTTATTAACCCTGAATCAGGACACGGCTAAGAAGCTGCAGCAGCAGCAGTACATCTTTTAGTTTGTGTTTTCTTCTTCAGGTCAGATCCTGTGTTTACATCCTGTGTGTGTATTTGTTCCTGATGATGACGTCGTCCTTCATCTTTACCTTTAAAAACACACGTGGTCGCTCTGATGGAGCTGAAGTTACTGTGACCGATGACCTGCCAAAAAAAATCAAAGTTTCATCAGAGATTTATGACAATAATCCAAAACAGAAACAAGACAGGAGTGATGTGTTGTTGTTGTTGTCATGGTTACAGGTGTGAAGTAAACAAGTTGTTTGGTCCATAAAATATCAGAAAAAAAAGATCCTGTCACAAACTTTTCAACTGAAAAACAGGTTCAAACATGTGAAAACAGGTGGAGGACATGAACAGACGTCTGTGTCCTCCACCTGTCCACATGTTTGGACCTGTTTGATCAATCTGGTAATAATTTGAGAAAAATGAAAATAATAATTAGATAATAGTTAGTTGAAGCCCCAGCTGGAATTCCAGGCGATCAATGGTCACATGACATGATGAACATAACATATAAGACGTTGTCTCACCCCCAGCAGGTCATCATCTACAAAGAGAAGTCCCTCAAAGCCGCTGGTGTGGTCCAGGACGACGGGCTGAGGACCCAGACGACCTTCAACAGGCTGATCTGCAGATACACACACAGATAGGGGCAGAGTTCAGCTTCAGCAACAACAACAACAACAACAACTTCATCATCAAATCTGTTCCTCTTCAGTTCAGACTAAAACCTGAGCTTTACTCTAACGCTCTGCAGACGAGATGTCGTATTATTAGAAGGGTCCAGCAGGGGGAGACAGACTCAGATGTCTCCTGTAGAGCCTGGGGGACAGTTCATGGTCAGGACGTTGACCCCTGAGACACAGAGACGCCCGGCTTGTTGTTTCAGCGTGTTGAACTTCTACTAAACAATGGTGGGGACATTACAGCGAGCATTAAAACAAGCTTCAGACATTTTCTGCCTGAAGAACACCTGAAGGTAAAACCTGCAGTCAGAACATTTCATGGAAAACTAAATACAACGTGGACAAATGTAGGTTCAACCCAACCTTTAGTTTGTTATTTGGTGGTTTTAATAATCGTTGGTGCAGAAGTTTGACGTTCATATGAATCAGCTTTAGAATGAAAATCACCTGCAGCAGCTGAGTTTATCAGCTGTGATCTGTCTCTGTCTGACTGAACGGACTCATGGACGTCAGGTTTTACAGTTCTTCATATTATAAACTAACAAAATTCATTACAGGAAGTCATTTGGTGTTTTCAAAGTCATTCTGCTGAGCTGAGACAGATTCCATGTTGTGTTTGTGTTCAGAACCAGCAGGTGTGTGAGTCCAGCAGAAGGCTGCACGGTGCACAGTCAGGTCCAGTCGGTCTAATAACTGATCATAATGTTAAAAATCAAAGATATAGAAGAGAGATTCTGACGTCTTCCTCCACTGCTGACAGAGGTTTATTTCACCACAGAAATCCATCATATTCAGCTGCTTCTGCCAGTTTCAGGCTGTTTGACCCAGAAGAGTTTCTGATAAAGTTTAACTCCAGTCTTCTCACACATGTTGGTCTTTCACTTGTTATTTGATCTGAGATTTTAAACGTGGCAGCAAACAACCTGATGAACAACAGCAGTGCATTTTATCCCTCATGTGCAGGACACTGGGACGATATGGACATATGTTATAATACTGAGGGACAGTCAGGAGAAGAACATGAAGCCTGATAAATAACGAGAACGTCACGTTACTTTGTGGAGCTTCATCCTGCAGCAGCTCAGCTGGTTTTGTTGTTAAATTAAAGCTCCTCTGCTGCAGGATGTAAACGTCCTGATCGACCTGCTGTGTGCAACACTCACCTCTGTTCTTATATTTATTTACTTTGGGTTTTCTGACTAATAAATGCAGTTAAAATTCCTGATCCAGCCCTGATCAAACTCTGAGAATGAAGCTCATTACACCTACGAACTCCTGTCTGGAGCCAACAAACACGTCTGTGTTTTTATCAGGTAGAATCATGTTGTGAGCAGGAATCTTCTGTTATCTGTGTAATACTGTGACGGTGAAAAACAAGGAAAATACTGTGACATGAAGTTGTGTGTGTGTGTGTTGTGTTTACCCCTGCTGTCCTCAGTGGGTTCTCCCTCTGACAATAATCTCTCCAGGTGAGAACCAAGATCCTGGAAACCCAGAGGCTTCCTGAGGAAACAGGAAGAGGAAATAAAAAAAGTCTGATTATGAATAAATAAATAAAACTGGAACCTGACTGATACATCAGCCTGATATTCACTTTAAAATGAATTAATTTAACACTCAGACGTGACAGACATCGGTTTCTAATCATTCATTCAGCTGATTGGCCGACACTTCAAGTCCTTCATCAAAATTCTCATGTTGGAAAACCTGCTTTTAGTTTTGATGCTTCACATTAAAACTGAGCTCACGTGTCTCATCAGTCAGTTTAAAACCAGGATCATAACTGTTCTGTTCTAGAACGTCACTGTTCTTAACTGGGTTCTGTGGTCTGTACACTGTTTATTATATGTATTGATGTATTTTTCTGTTCAGACTGTCAGCTCCGTCCTTTATCAATCATCAGTGAAATTAACGATCAATTCATCGATCAATCAGACAAAATCTTTAAAATGTTTCATTTATCAAACAACCCGTCAATCAGAACTTTGTCTCACAGCAACATGTTCTACATTCTCCGACAGTGTTACAGACACCCTTAAAAATAAAGCTGATAACCAGAACCATATAGGGTTCTTCAGCTTGTCCCCACAGGAGAACCATTCTTGAGAACTTTTTTATAAAAGTTCACTTGGAACCCTTTCAAAGATTTCTACCCAGAACCCAACATAAACTGTTATATCTAGAACCATCTGTGAAAGGTTTCACCTAGAACCCCATATAAGAGGGTCTACAAAGAACCCTTTATGGTGCAACGGTTCCACCTAGAACCCTCTCTGGAGGTTCAATCCAGAACCTTTCTACCTATCTAGAACACATTCATGGGGTTCTACTAAGAATGTTCTATATTTCTATATAGTTTTATCTAGACCACACAGAGGGGGTTCTACTGAGAACCGTTTTTATATCATGGTACAAAGAACCCTTGATGAACGAGTTCTTTAAGATTTCAACAATCCTTGAAGAACTCTTTCTTCTACAAAAAGGTTCTTTGGATGAAAGGGTTCTTAAAGGAACCCTTAGTCTTACAGAGAACCCTGGGCAAACCCTTTCTTCCAAAAAGGGTTCTTCAGGAGCAGATTGTTCTGGGTAGAACCACTTTTTTGGAACCCTTTCATTTCTAAGAGAGTAGCTGATGAAACATATAAAGAGCTTCATGATTCACATGTTTGATAGAGGATCAGTTACATTTTACATGATCGATCAGATTCTTAACGACAGATTAATACAATCAATACACAGCAGAGTCACAGCTGATCAATATTTGTCCTCCAGCAGCCTGAAGTCCACAGGAGGGACACGAGGGTTAACTGGGGGGATCGAGGTCTATGTTTAGAGGTGCTGGAGGTAACATGAGTCTGTGTGGCTTAAAGAAAGAGGCCACTGTAACACTAGTCCAGGGTACAACACACACACACACACACACACACACACACAAGTTATTATTATCAAAGCAACACATCATGTGCAGCTCAACAGTGGAAACTTTCTCTAAACCAACCAAACTTCATTTAAAAAATCAGTGATTTTATCTCAGTGAACTCAGGAGTTGTTGTTCTGCTGCTGCCTCCATCTGTTTGTGTGTTTGTGTTGTTGTGAGACCTCAGTGAGTCTGAATTAACCTTTTAAAACTCTGAAGTCACACAGCAACACAAACACACTAACAGATGGAGGCAGCAGTGAGTGTATGTGTATGAATATACTTTGCAGCAGATCTAAGTGCTGGAAAACCTTGAAAAAGCACCTTGAAAAGTGCCTGAATTTGACTGAGGAAAAGGTGCAGGACCGCTCACTAATTCATACTTCAACAAAACAACAACAACAACAACAATAATAATAATAATAATGATAATAATAATAAAGATGACATTTTGATGAATCAGATGAATCTAATCTAGACTTTCATGAAGTTCTTGAGTGATATTTATCTGATATAACGGTGGTTTCCTGTCAGGAAAGTCTGTCTGACAGAAAGGTTTAAGTAGAGAAAATATTAAATATAACGTACACTTAAACCGATATTTTTTTTTTTTTTAGGTGTCTGTTGCACAGCAGGACATTAGCTTAGCTTCCTACACTGTTCTGACCTCCATCTACTGACTGAGGAGAAGAACCTCAGACAACAAAATAATGTGAACTGTCCCTTTAACACATGACACTTCCTCTAACCTCTTCACAATAAAAGCCTCCTGTTGGTGTTGTTAGCTGACAGTGTGTCTGTGTTGTGTTCACTGTGTGTTTCTGTTCCTGCAGACTGAATAAAATCCTCTCTGATGTTACCTGAGTGAAGCCAGAGCAGCTCCCTGATTGGTCGACGGGAACACATGGTGCAGGTAGTCACTCAGCAGCTTCTCATTCACTATACCTGACAGACAGACAGGCAGAGAGAGAGACAGACAGACAGACAGGCAGAGAGAGAGAGAGAGAGAGAGAGAGACAGACAGACAGAGAGAGAGACAGGCAGAGAGAGCGAGAGAGAGAGACAGAGAGACAGAGAGACAGACAGAGAGACAGGCAGAGAGAGAGACAGGCAGAGAGAGAGAGAGAGAGACAGACAGACAGACAGAGAGAGAGACAGGCAGAGAGAGCGAGAGAGAGAGACAGAGAGACAGAGAGACAGACAGAGAGACAGGCAGAGAGAGAGACAGGCAGAGAGAGAGAGAGAGAGAGACAGACAGACAGGCAGAGAGACAGGTGTTACTAATCAGCAGTGGATGACAGGACACCACAGATATCAGAGACCAGTGTGGCTGTAATACCTGTTACCTGCATCTGTATGAAAACATAGAATCTGTCAGATTAAGATTAATTTATGTAGATTAAATTATTCAACAGTTTATAAATCAACACAACCTTAAAGATCGTATAACTCAACTGTGTCACACCACAGAAAACACATCATTAACCAGGGCTGGAAGTAACTAAATACAAATACTCAAATTACTGTAATTAAGTAGTTTTTTTGGGGGGGGGACTTTTATGTGTAGATTTTCAAGTCTCCATATGTAATGTAATCTGTTTAGTTATTTTTAAAATTAAACTTGACTGCAAGTTGAATTAATGTCCAAACCTTTCATCTGCATTTTTATAACCAATCAGGTGGAAGTGCTGAATAAGGAAACTTAAACTAAACTTAAACTGAAACTAAAAAATGGGTTAAAAGGAAACCAGAAAAAAAAATGAAAATGAGAAGAAAATGTGTTTTAGTATCTAAAAAACTTAATTATTGATTAATTGTTATCTTCTTCACTGGTTGGAGAGGTGAGCGTGTAGTTTAGACAGAATATTTAGATAAACAATATCTGTCAAAAATAATCACAATATGTTTTTTAACCATGTCCTTCAGTCCTGTTACACACACATCAGTCCCACACAGTCCTGAATCAGCAGGTGGTACCTGTGGATCTGGGTTTGTCTGTGTCTGAAGCCAGTCTGTAGTTGCGGCGGGTCAGAGCGGTGCCGCCCCCTTTAGAGCTCATCCTGTCTGACTGGAGTCACCTGGAGTCACCTGGGGTCACCTGGAGTCACCTGGGGTCACCTGGAGTCACCTGGGGTCACCTGGAGTCACCTGGAGTCACCTGGAGTCACCTGGAGTCACCTGGGGTCACCTGGGGTCACCTGCTGAGGAACCCACAGGGAGAATATTCAATAATTATTTACCATCTCTGAACCACAAAACAGGAGAACAACAAAATACTCCTGTACTTTCACTGCTGATACTTTGATTACATGAAGCTAAAAATACTTTTACTGCTGAGAATACTTCTGTAGAGACTCGACCCAGACATCAGTCTGACTGACTGACAGAGATTGGAACTAACTAAGTACAAGTACTGTGTTACTGTACTTCAGTAGAGTTTTCAGGTATCTGTACTTTACCTGAGTATTTCTTTTTCTGACAACTTTTTACTTTTACTCTCTACATCTGAACACACATATCTGTACTTTATACTCATTATATTTTCAGAACAGGCTTCTTACTTTAGTTTAATTCAGAAACAAAAAAAGACATAAAGGACAAAACAAGATGAAAACGACGTAACAATATATAACCAGACAGAAAACACATAAAAAGCACAATGAGACACGTTGAGCCGACAGACGTACAAATTATTTTTGCACCTATTTTATTTAATCGATTAGTTGTTTGGTCCATAAAATGTCAGAAAACAGTGAAAAATTGATCCTGTCACAATCCTGAAATGAAAAACAGGTCCAAAACATGTGAAGTAATCAGTAGTTAGGGGGCCAAGCCCGCGGGGGCTGGGGAACGCGACTGCAAAGCAGACGCGTTTCCCAGCACCAGCGGTGCTGGGAACCCTATTGTTTTGTTCGGATTTTTATTTTTTTTCTTCATCTTTTTTTTATTATTATTTTTCCGTTGATAAAAGTCCTGCTGCAGCCTAAACCGTACAAGGGAGGGTGGTGCAATTTGGAGGGTTGGTCCAGACCCCTGCACGTACCTCAGACGCAAAAACTCACCTATGTCCGCCACTAGGTGGCGCTATAACCAAGGAAAACACGTTTGGGCCTATAACTCCCACACCGTATGTCACACATGCAAAAACCTCATATCCTCAGATTTCTTGAATATCGGTGAATAACCTGGGCTAGGCCACGCCCATTTCCGCCTATAATTTTTTTTCGCTACATTGTGAAAACTGAAAAACCTACTTTTTCGAACTCCTCCTTGGGGTTTTGTCCAATCAGCGTGAAACTTGGTGTGTAGAGTCTACAGATGGACCTGATCTAAAGTTATCAAAAGAATTTCGTTTGGTCAAAAAGTCCGCTAATTATTAACGAATGAATTTTTCGAGTTAGCTATAAAAACACAAACTGTTGGATATCTTGGTCAAAATACATGCTAATGACACCAAACCTGAGATCCTTGGTTGGCATGTGACTGTGAGTGTATCAGCACAATTTGGATAATTATAGCCACTAGGGGGCGCTGCAAAAATGACAACATTATATCTCTTGAACAGCATCACCGACTTTAACGAAATTTGTTGGCTACCATGCTGGGTCAGTCCTGAGGCGATATCTTAAAGATAATCGCGATTGGTCGAAGTGGGCGTGGCTTATGACGCGATACACAACAAACATTTATTTCAGCTCAAGTATTATGCTGAAGGCTTTGAAATTCACAGGGTATATGTAGAATAGCACACAACCTGCCCATACCAAAAATGTGCATCTACTCCACTAGGTGGCACTATAACGGATGCAAACGCGTTTTGGCCTGTAACTTCCACATTCTAAGTCACATCTTTGTAATCTTCATATCCACCTGTTCCCCACATAGACCCGCATCGTAGGACATAGGCCACGCCCACTTCCACTGCATATTTTTAGTCATAAGTTGCTACACGTCAAAACCCTACTTTTTCGAACTCCTCCTAGGGTTTACGCTCTATCTGCACGAAACTTTGCACATCCAATTCTCCAGACTTGCCTGATCAAAAGTTATCAAAAGAATTTTGCTACTCCAAAAAACGCAGTTGTTATAAATAAACAATTTTTCCTGCTAGCTAAAAAAACACATACCGTTGCATATTTTTGTCAAACTAAAGGCTATTGATGTCAAACTCAAATCACTTGTTTCAGATGTCGTCCAGAGGCTCTGGGCCAAATTTGGCGCACATTGGCCGATAGGGGGCGCTATAAACACAGAAACATTAAGTGACATTAAAGTTGCTCGGATTTGCACAAAATTCGGTGAGCACGATATGGGGTGCCTCCTGAGGCCACATCTTAAAGTTTAGCGCGACTGGTAAAAGTGGGCGTGGCTTATGACGCGATAAACAACAAACATTTATTTCAGCTGAAGTATTATGCCGAGGGCTCTGAAATTCTCAAGGTATATGTATAATAGCACACAGACCTCCCGTACCAAAAATTGCATGTCTACTCCACTAGCTGGCGCTATAACAGAAGCAAAAACATAAAGCGACACGAAAGTTGATCAGACTCGCACCACATTTGATGAGCATGATGTGGACTCACTCCTCAGGCCAGCCTTTCACACTTCCACTGCTCTTCCTGTTACAATTACAATACCTCAGGCGAAACGTCGGCTGGTATCCCGCTGGGGGCCGAGTGGCACGGGGGGGCTTGGCCCCCTTTCATAACTGCTTGCAGTTCTAGTTATTAGGGGGCCAAGCCCGCGGGGGCCTGGGGGACGCGTATGCAAGCATACGCGTTTCCCAGGACCAGCGGTGCTGGGAACCCTATTGTTTTTGTTCAGATTTTTATTTTTTTTTTCCTTATTTTTATTTTTCCGTTGATAAAAGTGGTGCTGCAGGCTAAACCGTGCATGGGAGGACGGTGCAATTTGGAGGGTTGGTCCAGACCCCTGCACGTACCTCAGGCGCAAAAATTGACATATCTCTGCCAGCAGGTGGCGCTATAACCAAGGGAAACACCTTTTGGCCTATAACTCCCACATCGAATATCGCACATTCAAAAGCCTCATATCCACAGATTCCCGGAATAGCCCTGACTCACCTGGGCTAGGCCCCGCCCATTTCCGCCTATAATTTTTTTTCGCAAAACTGCAAAAACTCGAAAACATATTTCTTCGAACTCCTCCTTGGGGTTTGGTCCAATCAGTGTGAAATTTGGGACGTATGTTCGTCAGCTGGACCTGATCTAAAGTTATCAAAAGAATTTTGTTTGATCAAAATATGCGCAAATTATTAACGAATAAAATTTTCTAGCTAGCTATACAAAAACGAACACTTGCATAACTCTGTCAAAGTAAATGCTAACGACACCAAATCTGAGATCATTGCTTGGCATGTGACTGTGGGGGTATGAGCCAAATTTGGCTGATGTTAGCCACTAGGGGGCGCTGCAGATACGGTGCATTTATATCTCTTAAACGACAACACCGATTTTAACGAAATTGGCTGGCTACCATGCTGGATGACTCCTCAGGCCACATCTTGAAGTTAATCGCGACTGGTCAAAGTGGGCGTGGCTTATGACGCGATAAACAACAAACGTTTATTTCAGCACAAGTATTATGCTGAGAGGTCTGAAATTGACAGGGTATATGTAGAATAGGACACAGACTGCCCATACCGAAAATTGTGCATCTACTCCACTAGGTGGTGCTATAACAGACGCAAACGCGTTTTGGCGTGTAACTTCCACATTTTAAGTCACATCTTCATAAACTTTATATCCACGTGTTCCCTGAATAGTTCCGCATCTTCAGACATAAGCCACGCCCACTCCCACAGTATATTTCTCTTTGTAAGTCGCTACACGTCAAAAACCTACTTTTTCGAACTCCTCCTAGGGTTTACGCTCCAGCTCCACGAAACTTTGCACATACAGTCTCCAGATGGCCCTGATCAAAAGTTATCAAAAGAATTTTGCTACTCCAAAAAATGCGGTACTTATAAATAAACAATTTTTTCTGCTACCTAAAAAAACACATATTGTTGCATATTTTTGTCAAAGTAAAAGGTATCAACATGAAACTTGAGTCACTTCTTTCAGTGGTCACCCAGAGGTTCTGTACCAAATTTGGTGCAAATTGGGCAACAGGGGACGCTATAAACACGGTAATATCAAGCGACACAAAAGTAGCTTGGATCCGCACAAAATTCGGGGAGCGTGATCTGGAGTCCCTCCCGAGCCCGGCCGTAAAGTTTAGTCATGTTTGATCAAAGTGGGCGTGACTTGTCACAACAAACATATTCTGCCTTTGACACTTGCAGTGCTCTTCCCATTACAGTAAGAGGAAGGGAGAGACAGGGCAGCCTTGTTTGACCTCACATTTAACGGCAAACATCGGTGACGTGCCTCCTGGTCACGAAACGGGAGCCGTTCGCGTTGCGTGGGCTTCGCTACGCCCGGGGGCCGAGTCGCGCGGGAGGCTTGGCCCCCGTTGATAACTGCTTGCAGTTCTAGTTATTATTAGGGGGCCAAGCCCGCGGGGGCTGGGGAACGCGACTGCAAAGCAGACGCGTTTCCCAGCACCAGCGGTGCTGGGAACCCTATTGTAATTGTTCCGATTTTTATTAGGGGGCCAAGCCCGCGGGGCCTGGGGGACGCGTATGCACAAGCATACGCGTTTCCCAGGACCAGCGGTGCTGGGAACCCTATTGTTTTTGTTCGGATTTTTATAGTTCTTCACTATTATTATTATTTTTATTTTTCCACCGCTAAAAGTGGTGCTGCAGGCTAAACCGTGCATGGGAGGGCGGTGCAATTTGGAGGGTTGGTCCAGACCCCTGCACGTACCTCAGGCGCAAAAAATTCACATATGTCTGCCAGCAGGTGGCGCTATAACCAAGGGAAACACCTTTTGCCCTATAACTCCCACATCGAATATCGCACATTCAAAAGCCTCATATCCCAGATTCCATGAATAGCCCTGAATCACCTGGGCTAGGCCACGCCCATTTCCGCCTATAATTTTTTTTCGCAAAAACGCAAAAACTCCAAAACCTACTTCTTCGAACTCCTCCTTGGGGTTCGGTCCGATCACTGTGAAATTTGGCACGTATGTTCATCAGCTGGACCTGATCTAAAGTTATCAAAAGAATTTTGTTTGGTCAAAATATGCGCAAATTATTAACGAATAAAATTTTCTAGCTAGCTAAAAAAACACGAACACTTGCATAACTCGGTCAAAGTAAATGCTAACGACACCAATTCTGAGATCCTTGTTTGCCATGTGTCTGTGGGGGCTATGAGCCAAATTTGGCTAATGTTGGCCACTAGGGGGCGCTGCAAATATGGGAACGTTATATCTCTTAAACGCCAACACCGATTTTTACCAAATTCGGTGGGCATGATGTTGGGTCACTCCTGAGGCCATATCTTGAAGGTAATCCCGACTGGTCAAAGTGGGCGTGGCTTATTACGAGATAAACAACAAATCTTTATTTAAGCTCAAGTATTATGCTGAGGACTGTGAAATTTACAATATATATATAGAATAGGATACAGACCGCCCATACCAAAAATTGTGCGTCCACTCCACTAGGTGGCGCTGTAACGGACGCAAACGCATTTTGGCCTGTAACTTCCACAGTTTTAATCACATCTTCATAAACTTTATATCCACGTGTTCCCTGAATAGATCCGCATCTTCTGACATAGGCCACGCCCACTCCACAGCATATTTCTCTTTGTAAGTCGCTACACGTCAAAAACCTACTTTTTCGAACTCCTCCTAGGGTTTACGCTCCATCTGCACGAAACTTTGCACACACAATCTCCAGGCATGCCTGATCAAAAGTTATCAAAAGAATTTTGCTACTCCAAAAAACGCGGTAACTTATAAATAAATATTTTTTTCTGCTAGCTAAAAAACACATACATTTGCATATTTTTGTCAAAATAAAAGCTATCAACATGAAACTCAAGTCACTTCTTTCAGAGGTCAACCACAGGCTCTGTACCAAATTTGATGCAAATTGGGCTACAGGGGGCGCTATAAACAGAGAAACATTAAGCAACAAAAAACTTGCTCGGATTCGCACGAAATTTGGGAAGTGCGATCTAGAGTCCCTCCACAGCCAGGCCGTAAAGTTTAGAGATGTTTGCTCAAAGCGCCCATGACTTGTAACAACAAACGTATTCTGCCTTTGACACTTGCACTGCTCTTCCCATTGCAGTAAGAGGAACGGAGAGAAAGGGCAGCCTTCTTCGACCCCACGTTCGATAGCAGCTCTTGGCGGTGTGCCTCCTGGTAACAAAATAGAGCCGTTTGCGTTACGTGGGCTCTGTGATGCTCGGGGGCCGAGTCGCGCGGGAGGCTTGGCCCCCGTTGATAACTGCTTGCAGTTCTAGTTTTTATTTCTTTTATTCTTCCGTTGATAAAAGTGCTACTGCAGGCTAAACCGTACAAGGGAGGGCGGTGGAATTTGGAGGATTGGTCCAGACCCCTGCACGTACCTCAGGCGCAAAAATTGACATATGTCTGCCAGCAGGTGGCGCTATAACCAAGGGAAACACGTTTTGGCCTATAACTCCCAAATCCTTTGGCGCACATTCAAAAGCCTCATATTCCCAGATTCCCTGAATTGCCTGAATCACCTGAGCTAGGCCACGCCCATTTCCGCCTAGAATTTTTTTTCAGGAAATCGCTAAAACTGGAAAACCTACTTCTTCGAACTCCTCCTTGCGGTTTGGTCCGATCAGTGTGAAATTTGGTATGTCCATTCCTCAGCTGGACCTAATCTAAAGTTATCAAAACAGTTTTGGTTGGTCAAAATATGCGCGAATTATTAACGAATAAAATTTTATAGCTAGCTAGAAAAACGCGAACAGTTGCATATCTCGGTCAAAATAAATGCTAACGACACCAAATCCGAGATCCTTGGTTGTCATGTGACTGTGGGGGTGTGAGCCAAGTTTGGTTAACTTTGCCCACTAGGGGGCGCTGCAAATATGCCAACGTTATATCTCTTAAACGGCAACACCGATTTTTACCAAATTTGGTGGGCATGATGCTGGGTCACTCCTGAGGCCATATCTTGATGATAATCACGACTGGTCAAAGTGGGCGTGGCTTATTACGACATAAACAACAAACATTTATTTTAGCTCAAGCATTATGCTGAGGGCTGTGAAATTTACAAGGTATATATAGAATAGGACACACACCACCCACACCAAAAATTATGCATCTACTCCACTAGGTGGCACTGTAATGGACACAATCACGTTTTGGCCTGTAACTTCCACATTTTTGATCACAAGTTCATAAACTTTATATCCACGTGTTCCCTACATAGAGCCGCATATTCTCACATAGGCCCCGCCCACTTCCACAACATATTTCTCTTTCTAATTCGCTACACGTTAAAAACCTACTTTTTCGAACTCCTCCTAGTGTTTACGCTCCATCTGCACGAAACTTTGCACATGCAGTCTCCAGATCGGCCTGATCAAAAGTTATCAAAAGAATTTTGCTACTCCAAAAAATGCGGGTACTTACAAATAATCATTTTTTTCTGCTAGCTAAAAAACATATATTGCTGCATATTTTTGTCAAAGTAAAAGTTTTCGACATGAAACTCAAATCATTTGGTTCAGACGTCAGTAACACGCTCTGTACCAAATTTGGTGCAAAGTTGTCAAAAGGGGGCGCTATAAACAGAGAAAAATCAAGCGACACAAAAGTTGCTCAGATTCGCACGAAATTTTGTGAGCGTGATGTGGAGTCACTCCGAGGCCAACCGTAAAGTTTAGTACTGTTTGGTCAAAGTGGGCGTGACTTGTTACAACAAACATATTCAGCAATAATACAGAGCTTCCAGTGCTCTTCCCATTACAATAAGAAGAGTGGAGAGAGAGGGCATCCTTGTTTGACCTGATGTGCGATAGCAAATCTTGGTGACGTACCTTCCTGTACCGAAATAGAGCCATTCGCGTTGCGTGGGCTACGCGACGCCCGGGGGCCGAGTCGCGGGAGGCTTGGCCCCCTTTCATAACTGCTTGCAGTTCTAGTTATCATTATAATTATTATTATTAGGGGGCCAAGCCCGCGGGGCCTGGGGAACGCGTATGCAAGCATACGCGTTTCCCAGGACCAGCGGTGCTGGGAACCCTATTGTTTTTGTTAAAGTTTTTATTATTATTTTTATACTTCCGTTGGTAAAAGTGGTGCTGCGGCCTAAACCGTGCATGGGAGGGTGGTGCAATTTGGAGGGTTGGTCCAGACCCCTGCACGTACCTCAGGCGCAAAAAATCACATATGTCCACCAGCAGGGGGCGCTATAACAAGGGAAACGCGTTTTGGGCTATAACTCCCAAACCGTATGTCGCACATTCAAAAGCCTCATATCCACAGATTCCCTGAATAGCCCTGAATCACGTGGGCTAGGCCACGCCCATTTCCGCCTAGAATTTTTTTCCCGCAAAATCGCGAAAACTGGAAAACCTACTTTTTCGAACTCCTCCTTGGGGTTTTGTCCGATCTGTGTGAAATTTGGCACGTACAGTCTTCTGATGGA